>JANAVB010005599.1:18910448-19142948 GCA_029216955.1 Iris pallida
CATATACCGCACATATGACTTGCCAGGCCGATTCTTGACAGGTACCCAAGCCGATCACAAGCTGAAACTACTACTCACACACATTGGATATATAGCTTGCCTTGATTTGTGTACATGCCATGATCCCGTTCTATTCTTCTTGTTCTAGCTCTAGCTTTACAGCTTACCATGCCATGATACATACATGTACACTCCATGATTCATTGTATATGCTCTATTTACAGTCTTATAGCTTTTATTCTATCTTGAGATCTGTTATGAGATATATGTACTCGTTCCATCCTGACTGGACTGTTGATAAAATATTACAGATTTCGACGAGGGAGATTGCAGTACCTACTACGGTCCGGACGACGTAGTGGGCCTAGACTTGGTCCCGCAGGGCGTAGCTCCGCCGGACGAGACCATACCACTTGTATAGTTTAGAGTAGGTCTTTGTACTGGACTTAGTATCCAGTTACTTTTTGAGACTGTATTACTTTTGAGTCTGTATTATATTTGGATTGTATTTAGAGACCGGACATTGTATATTATTTGTTTCTGGACTTGACAGGTTATATATTATTGTCTTGTTGTCTTTATCTTTCAGTCTTTACTTTTCGTCTTAGAGTTGTGATTGAGCATTATATATATTCATTGCTTGTCCTCCGTTCGGAGTTGACTATATTCTCGACAGATTTTGTTATATATATAAACTGTTGTCAGACTAGAAAATACACAGCGTTCCACGCCGTTTTTTCGGTGAGGGCTGGGCGTTGTCGCGTCACGTGCCCTTTTAGCGGGTGCGGGTCGTGACACAATCTCCGGCGGGAGCGTGCCGAAAATGTCGTTGGAGAGGAGCAGCAGCTTGGTGAGGTTCCGGAGGAGAAACAGCCCCGGGGGGATCGAGCCGGTGGTTGTGCGAGAGATCGAGCGCCTGGAGGCTCGACAGTGACGACAGGGACGGAGGGATGCTCCCTTCGTGTTGGTTGTCCCAGGCGAAGAACACCGCGAGGCCGGAGAGCCCCCCGAGCTCCGCCGGCAGCAGCCCGGATATCTGGTTCGTGTCGAGCTGGAGCTGGGACAGCGAGCGGAGCCTGGAGAGCGAGATCGGGACGAACCCGGACACGTTGTTGTCGCTCAGCATCAGCTCCTTGAGCATCGAGAGCGCGCCGAGGGCGGGGGGTATGGCGCCCGATATCGAGTTGATGGAGAGGTCGATCATCTGGAGGGAGGAGAGGTTGCCGAAGGAGTTCGGTATAGGGCCCGAGAGGGAGTTCTGCCAAAGGAGCATCCGCTCGAGGCTGCGCAGCTGGCCGAGCTCGGGGGGGAGGGGGGAAGGGGGCCGGAGAGGGAGTTCTCGTAGAGGAAGAGGTTGACGAGAGAGGAGCAGTTGCCGAGCTCTGGGGGGATGGCGCCGGAGAGCATGGCGGTGTAGGCGGAGAGCGTCTGGAGGTTGGTGAGGGCGCCGAGGGAGGGCGGTATGGGGCCGGAGATCTTGGTTGGTGTCATCTTCGAGAAGGGAGGAAGGAAGATGAAGCGTATGGAAGAAGAAGAGAGAGGGGTTTGGCGCAGTGTCAAAGGACATTAACTCATAAAGGGTATTTCGGTCATAAATATATGACAAACGACACGAATCTTTTTTTCTAACGATTTCCGTGATAAGAGGGATTACTTATGCATATGGTGAATCGAGTGGGGTGCACCACTCATATGTGTACATTGAGTGGGGCGACTCAAATTTTTTTTTTTGTTTTCTAATAACAAAATGAGATTTTTTTGTTAATTCAAAGTGTATTGTACACAATTACCATAATACATAAAATCTTTCACTTTTAACAAGAATAGTCAATGAGTAACAGTCAACTCTTGACTTTCATAAATAAAAAAAGCGAACATTGTGTTACCCCCACTTCTTTTACAGACAATTTCATATAGGGTGAGAAAATTAAGTTTATTTACATAGAAGACGAGAAGTTTGAAAATTTTACAGGAAGAGAGATGGGGTGCCATATTAGATGGCGCCAAAAGAAATTCTCCACTATGGACATCTTAGATGGCATCCAACAAAAATTTTCACTCTGATGTCATCTTAGATGGCGTCCAATATGATTGTTTTGTGGGTTTAGAGTATATGATTTGTAGTAATAGGTGTTTAGTTGAACAACTTGTGGCCATTCGTGGATTGGTGGAAAGAGGGGGAGTGTAGATACTGAATTTCAACTTTTCTTTTCATTAGACTGCCTTTTATTTCAACGAGTAGGCATTTGGTCGTCATGCTAAAAATATATTGGATGCCATCTAAGATGGTGCTAGAAACTAAAAAAAATTGGACGCCATCTAAGATGGCGCAAGAGTAGAGAAATTTGTTGGACGCCATCTAAGACGGCGTCATAGTAGAGAATTTCGTTTGGCGCCATCTAAGATGCCCTCCATCCAATTTTCTGTAAATTTTTTAAACTTCTCATTTTTTTTCCTTCTTTTCTACCTATAATTTTCTTATTCTATATGAAACTTTATGGCTATTTTATCATAATTTAAGATACATATGATATTTTGGTCATAATTCAAGGTACACCCCACTTAGATGGAGTCAAAGGAGTTAACTGTTAGTCATTGATAATTTTCGTTAAAAATGAAAGATTCATTGCATTATGGTAATTCGGTATAATGCACCTTGAATGATGGTAAAACAAATTGAAAGGAACTTTTTCTCTAACAAAAAATAAGAATTTTGTTCAGTTCGAAAATCAATAATCATATTGTGTATTAAAAAAGTGGATATGAATTCCTCTCTTACATGTAAACGGACTTGATTCGGGCACGGATTTTTGTCCGGACACTGTTTAGTTGGGATAGGAACATAGATCTATGAGACACCTACGCAGGACTACAACTGACGACCGCAAACCAAAATTGACATACATGTACTACTTGATGTTACGAAGAGTAATAACCACCAAAGCAGAGAACAATTAACCGTCTCATTACCATGATAAAAAATAGGGATATTTTGCAAAACCTCCCCTAAATAATGGACTAATTTGCGAAATACCCCCTAAAGATCTCGAATTGGTAAAACCCCCTTTCCGTCAAGACGCTGTTTGATTTTGGGTGACGTGGCAATCCGTGTGTGTTATTAAGTAAGAAAATAAAAGTTAGACGAAAATACCCCTGCGTACGTGGCAGGGGTCCTCCAACGGCCTTCTCTCTCTCTCTAACGGTCATCTTCTTCCTTTGCTGAACCTATTTATACCGATCATCTTCTTCCTCTCTCCAACCTATTTATACCGATCATCCTCCTCCTCTTTCACTTGATCCTCTTCCAGCGTGCAACTTGTCTACCGAAGATCAGGTTCCTACAAGCATGGGGGGTGCTCCTTCATCTATAGAGAAAGAGATAATTTCTGCCATTAAAGGAGGAAACACAAATTATTATATTTACAATAAGGAGGAAACACAAATTATTATATTTACAGTTAGGAGGAAACACTAATTTTTAATTTCTAAATTTGCAGAAATCGAGTGGCATGAAAGAGAAGTTAACAAGAGGTACATGGTCAACATTTAGTGGCATGGAACCTGGTGCTTCTCAAACAAGAGGTAGAGGCCCAAATGCTGCTGGAAGAGGAGTTAATGTGCCTCCTTATACAGGGGTGGGTGCAGCTGGAAGAGCAGCAACAGCAGCAAACTTTCATAGCATGTATGGATTTAAAGCTGATGGCATGAGGGAAGCAACAAGACCCCAATCCCAGATCTTCAGGCCACCTAGATGGAGGCCTTAACTGCAGTTGTACTTGGTTTTTTTTTGTTGTGGACATTTTGTACAGAGGTTATTCTCTGCTTTAAGTATTTTGTGCAGTGATAGCATGTAAAAGTTTGTCTTTTAACTGCAGCTGATAGCATCTATTTTTGGGTTGTGGACATTTAGATACTCTGGAAAGTTTGTCTTCTGTAAGGATTCTATGTTTACATACTATGGACATGAAAGAGAAGTCTTGCAGTTTGTCTTTTGTAATGATACTATGTTTGGTGCATGTATTTTTCGACAGTTTATGGATGACGGCTGATTACCTAGAGTGTATGTCTAGAAACTGTGGACATGAAAGAGAAGACTGCAGCTGATAGTTGATAGCATGTTTATATATAACAAATGTCTATTTTACATTGATCTTCTTTTCATTTGGTCCAACTTCAGTGAACCTTGAAACTGACCACACAATTCACCAATCTCTTCAGGACAATCTTTGGCCCAATGTACACGACTACCACACTTAGCACACCCCTTTGCTGAATGTTGTCTTGGTGGTGGCAACTTCACAGCTTCATCTAACCACTGGAATTCAGCACAATTGAAGTGTTGACATCTCAAAAATCTTCTGTGCGGATTAGCTCGAGTGTTTCCTTCCCAAACTCTTCTTATCCCGTCATATCTTCGGCATTTTGAGTACATAAATGGGCACCCTATTGCTGAATGTGTCGACTGGCAACAAATTTGGCATTTAATCTGATCACTTTCATCAATCTCATCACTTTCATCACTCGATTTCTGCAAATTTAGAAATTAAAAATTAGTGTTTCCTCCTAACTGTAAATATAATAATTTGTGTTTCCTCCTTACTGTAAATATAATAATTTGTGTTTCCTCCTTTAATGGCAGAAATTACCTCTTTCTCTATAGATGAAGGAGCACCCCCCATGCTTGTAGGAACCTGATCTTCGGTAGACAAGTTGCACGCTGGAAGAGGATCAAGTGAAAGAGGAGGAGGATGATCGGTATAAATAGGTTGGAGAGAGGAAGAAGATGATCGGTATAAATAGGTTCAGCAAAGGAAGAAGATGACCGTTAGAGAGAGAGAGAGAAGACCGTTGAAGGACCCCTGCCACGTACGCAGGGGTATTTTCGTCTAACTTTTATTTTTTTACTTAATAACACACACGGATTGCCACGTCACCCAAAATCAAACAGCGTCTTGACGGAAAGGGGGTTTTACCAATTCGAGATCTTTAGGGAGTATTTCGCAAATTAGCCCATTATTTAGGGGAGGTTTTACAAAATATCCCTAAAAAATAAAACAAAATAAAAGTTGACACATCTTTCAAACCCAGAATGTTTTATGAACGACGGATATACATGCAGAGATGCACCCACTGCATGCAAGTTGCTACAATGGAATACTTTGCAAATGATGTATCCCAACATTATCCGAGTCGTGAAGGCATAAAGAAGCTTATAGTTGTTAAACAGAAGCAACGAAGAGAATTACCAATCAAAGGGCCGCGTACATAACAATTAGAAGATAGTGCAATCTATAAAGAATGAGATCACAAACCATATGGATTTACATATATTGTTTTCTTGGGTTCCAACACCATTCAACTAAGCTGGCTCCCAATACGCCTATCAGAGAAGTGATGAATGAAATTGTTCAAGTGAAAAAAGAATGGTCAGCCCGAAGAACTGTGAATCTACCATCGCTTAATTAGAAGGTATTGATGCATGACACAAGTTAACCGACAATAAAATATAAAAGACGGGGAACAATATGGGGGCAATCCAAGCTAACAGTGGAAAATAACATGGCAATAAATATAACAAGAATATATTATACAACTAAGAAATGAATTAAGAATCCAATCTTCCATCACAAAAAGTACGGGACTCCTGTCCTGGGCCCTCTCATTTGATTATTCTCTTCCGTTTCTGTGAAGAATTTCACCTCTCGCTCCTGTCACAACACATCAAAAAACTATCAACAAAGGACCTTCAAAGAATCCTTGTAATAGATACTTAACAATGAGTGTCAAAAGCATTCCGCAATCCCAAAATTTAGGTAATAGTAGTAACCGTCCACGTTTCAGGATAATGAAGCTAACTGAATATAGTTTTTTTTTTAATTACAAACAACTGTAAGTTGCAGGTTAGTTGTTAAATCTTGTAAATCAACTTCAAACGTGGTCTACATTAAGCAATAAACATATCATATCAGAGCAATACATTATTCAACTCCTCATAGGGAAGTGTGCTTTGTAAGGGTGGTCACGAAAAAAGAAGCCAACAATATGTTCACAAAAAGCAATGTGACATACCATATTATCGTTGAAACTCAATATAGAAGCTACATTTCCACACCTGTAACAGTAATTTGGTGCAGACCAAACCTGCACAAGGGACGGACAATAGTATTTTTTTTCAGAACTAAGATGGGGAAAGAGAAAAGGTCAGGAAACAAGTTTTGAGAAATGAAACAAATTCTAATGATGAATGACCCAACAATAGCTGCGAACTATGTTTCAGAGTAGTGCAGATGATATATAGATGTTGAAGACTCACAGTTACAAGGCCTTTATCTTGGAACATGTACTTCAGACCTTCCTGCACCAGCTGGTGTGCTCGGCAAACAAGGTCTAGATTGTTTATGTGGTTGAACTGAAATAATTAACAAATCTTAGTGAGCCTTATAATGGTCAAGTTCATAATGTACTTTAAATTTGGTATCGAAGAAACAGTTCGCACCTCTGTTGTCACCCTAGATCCAAATAGCCATCCTGCACCACGTGGACTAACAGTCCATGTTTCAATCTCTTCAGGGTCACTCCACATAAGATCACAAAATGGGCCCTCATGTGGGATTTCACAATTTCGGTCAATAACTCTCATCTGCCATGAGAAAAATCACAGGCTAATAAGTGATAAATTTGTATGACTACAGTAAAAACTTTCTTTCAACACAGTAAGTGAATGATATGCTTATATAGCTATGTGATTATCACAGAAAATCTAGTATGTTTCAACCAACATTAGCAAAATATCTCCATGATTATAATGCGGCTTGGAAACGGCTCAAAAGTGAGCCGTCCAAGCCGTTTCTAAATCATCAACCATTTAATTAAAAAAATACGAAAAATTATAATTTTATACATTTTCTCTTTTCTTCTGCATAACCGAATATCCTCTCTTTTATTCACATATATCCATAATAAATTATAATTAAAATATAACTAAATCTTTAACTTAATTAAAATTTAAATATATAAAATAAATCTTAATTCAAATATATTTAAATATTTAAATTATTTTTCAATAATATTATGAAGAAAGAAAAATTATTTTACGTGCAACGCACGTGAATTTACTAGTATGTTTAACTCACCAATGTTATGCTGTTGGAAATGTTGGAAACTGACACTTAACCCATGTCAGGAAATATATGACTAACCAGATATGTGCAAGGTTCAAAGTAATATATGTGTGAGCCTACTTGGATTGTTACTAAAATCATGGTGAGTCCAATATTTTAAATACTATAAGCTTTCAGCTGACCGGAAAAACTTATTCAACATAGAGGGGGTTGATTCTTCACACAAGCGGTTGAACGTCAAAAAAAGGAGGGAAGCAGATATACATGGAGAGGGAGGAATAATACTCATTCTCGCTTATTTTGCTTAATAAAGAATCTTAATTGTTAGATTTAAGATATATTTTATTAAAGAATAAATTGCTTGCTGTATTTTTTAAGACTTCTAACCAAAACACTACCTTCACCCTATTTATTTGTATTATTTAAAATAGAACAAACACAAACCTGATCAATCGTTCGTACATCAGGAGAAAGACCACCATGGACACATAGTACCTGCAATTTCAAACGGAATTCAGAAATGGTCAAAGCACCAAGTAACAGCAACCAGAAGTTATAGCTAGTGCATATGCTTCACCCTGTAATTGAAAAGTTCACCATTGTCATAAACTTGTTGACAAGGTGAAGTAGTCAATAGCACTAGTGTTAAGATAAGAAAATGGGGAAAGAGCTGATAAAGAAGGTAGAAATACCATTTTGAACAGTATAACCATAATATCATAAAATGACTTACAGTTCCATCTATAATCGCTGACAAGGTTAAATAATCAAATACATCGGTGCAATAGCGCCACGCATTGGCATTCCCATACTTCCTTTGGCACTCATCATAAAAACCATAAACCTAGAAAAATGAGAATCAGCATTACCATATACATAACATGATAACACGATAATATCATTTCTTATGCTGCATGTTCATTAGAAGCACTTTTTTCGACAAATGAAAACAAAGTTATGTTTCAGCACTAGAGTCTACTTTGAACCTTGTAAAATATTTTATGATATAGAAGACTGAACGCAAATGCCAAAGATCAATGGATCAAATCACAGAATCCCCCAGTTGTACTTGCATACTAGAAAAATATAAACATTCTAAATGAAGCTTCATTTTTCTTTTTAGTTTCAATTTCCCCCTGTTGTGTGAATCTTTTGGAGTTATTCTGATTATATAGAATATAGTTTTATAGTTCTTGGATCATCATTCCTTCACTCTTTGGTGTAATGTATCATAGAGATGAGTGCAATTCCTATAGCAAATTGTATCATCTTACAACTTCGTCTAAACTCTTTTATAGTCCAAGGGAACTTGGAGGGTACTTCTTGGTTGTATGAGCTTAAATTGCTTCCAAGAAATAGGTATACCTACCTGCCAACTAGATGCCTATGGTTTATGGCATGGCCCCCTTACGCTCATGGCTAACTTGACTAGGAATTTGGCACCAACATAGAGGGGGACGTCAGGTCATCATCCGGTCATAAAACTTTGTCAAATCTTGTATGGAGCTTTAGTATGCTCCATGGCCGACCCCTTAGAATGCTCCACAGCCGACCCCATTTTGATGGGGGGAGGCTTGAATGATGATGAGTTTATAGATGGCAATCCAATGGTCCAATCACATATTTCCTTTGATAAAAAAAAAGGAAATGAGAAGGGGTTTTGAGAGGGTGTCATGTATAACCTCAAACGTCCAAAATATTTATTTTTTGCGGAGTCTAGTTTTACTGTGAACAAATGGGAAAAAAAATCTTCTGAGAGAAACAAAAAGAAAAAACACAAAAGCCCCAAGTTAAAGAGTTGTTATACATGAAGGCATAGAAGTACCGAATCAATGTGTAGAAAAAAGGTAGAATATGTTTCAGGAAACAAAAAATTAAATAGACATGCCATGAAATACAAATTTGCATACAATATAAGGTATCAAGAAATGAGTTAGAAGATTAACATGGTTAACTGAACATAAAACGGAAATAATTGATCTCTACATAAAGTTTAACAAAAAAAAATGACTGAAGGGTAGATACTACTTTCAGTTATAGATGAGAAACACGAAAATACAATAAAAACAAGTCATATGTTCACAATCCCGAGACCATAATCCAAAAACAAAAGCATACCTGTGTCAGTTGCCTGCTTTCATGATTCCCGCGCAAAAGGGTTATATTTGCAGGGTATCTAATGAAAAGGAAAAGAACAGTTAAAAAGTTGCAGTCAGCAATTTAATCGTTACAAGCAGTTTAAGGCAAACTATGATAGTAGGCCTGCAATAAAACAGCAACATGAGTATGAAACATCTTACCAAGCGATATAGGGAAAGAAGACAATGACTATAAGATGCAAAACCAGAAATATGCAAAATTCATTGAATATGCATAGCAAAGATCATATTTGACATGCATATTGCAATGCATGCCCAAGATCATATTTGACATGCATATTGCAATGCATGCCCAAACCTGATAACCGAGCAAGAGAGAGATATAAAGGGAAAATAATAAATTGGACACCAAAACCCAAATGAGAGAATGTATGGTACCGAAAGTAATAAAGGGAAAATAATAAAGGGAAACATTTGCCTGTGTAAATATATGTATGGTACCGAAAGTTTGGCTTGATTTATTCATACAAGACAAATTATGTTCCTTACAGAACTAGACCACTGAACAAGCTGCTCAGTGTTATCAACAGGGGTGGACCCACCTTGGGGAGGAGGGGGGGTGCAGCATGCAACCAAAAATGCAGCAATATATGTTATTTACATGGAGTTATATGAAAAAAATCACAATTAAATACTTGTCTAGTTTGTTAGTAAATGGGTTTCTTAAATAAAGTGATTTCAAGTTCGACTCTCTTAAGCCTCATTTTTGCCTTACATTTAGGAAAACAAAATTGGCTTCAAGGTAGTTTCGCCCCCATTGCACACCCCACCCCACCCCACCCCACAACAACAACAACAAAAAAAATAAAAAAAATCCAACCCCTAATATTTTATATATATATATATATATATATATATATATATATATATATATATATATATATATATATATAATTTTTTTAATATATATATATATATATATATATATATATATATATATATATATATATATATTCTTCACCTGGTTATCAACCTACATTCATATAATGGATCATGTACAAACTTACACCACCATCCAAATCTAGTTGAGTTGCATGAATTTTATACATGTTAAAATTTTAAAATCAGCGAATGTATGATGTAAACAAAGACAACATAGAAAACGGACAGACGGTCATAATACATGGTTTTTCTGTCAGTGATACCTGGCCTTAAGAAGCAACAAAATTGTGAAAACTTCCAGACTGTTATATCCCCGATCCACAAAATCACCCTGATGGTAAATAAATGAAGCACTATTACAGTAAGACCAAGTTATAACATTGTTGCTCAAAAAGATAAAAGTCACAGCTTTTGTAAAGAACGGAAAATTTACCATGAAAATGTAATTGGTCTCAGGAACATGACCTCCAGTCTGGAAAAGCTTCATTAGATCATGAAACTGGCCATGGATGTCACCACAGACAGTTACAGGACTATTAACAGGCTGGACATTGGACTCCTCGATAAGAACCTCCTTCACCTGCGGGTTTAAGATAGAGAGTAAGAATATAAATAATAACTTAGTTTAAAAATGGGAGAAAAAACCCTTCACTGGGCTATTATATAGAGAAAGAAAGGCAAAATGATAGTATACACAATGACACATCAATGTCTAAAAGCACACAAGAATATATCTGACACTATTACTGATTTATTGTTTTCAGTTGGCAAAATATACTTTTACTAGAATTGCTACCAGATTGCCAATGACATCAGTAAAACCTCAATCTAAAAATTGCACTCACTACCAGTCTACTAGTACTTCTTTAATGATCTAATAGTAGATCAACTCTCATTTAAGCAACGTGTGTCAGCCACCTATCCAACAATATTTCCAAATCTAAAGGCCCCAAAATATTTAGGTAAGCCCCAAAAGTTTGGGATAACGACTTTGTTGTTGTTGTAATTGTTACAAGTATGCAGCACCTCACTTCTAGGAAAATAGTGGACTTGTGCTTGCAATAATTCCCAGCTAAGTCCAATAGTTTATAGCTCGGTAGCACAAACACTCCAAAAACCTATGTTGTGTTTGTCCCATATCCAACACGCATCAGAAACAACACAGTCAAAAAAAATATACTAGGACACAAAAATTGGTGTTTCCCATGCCGGGGTCCATATTGTGTTGTATTTCTATCTAGCTTCAGTGACTCTTAGTTGGTTCACTAAAATTGAAGCCAGAATACCAAATAACCAAGCTCTCAGGCCTAGCTTATATTCTAATAAACTCTCTAGGTCTAGGATTCTTTCCCAATAAATTTCCACAAAAAGATCATAAAGGGGGAAAGAAGAGTATGAAATCAAAGGCCAAATCTTTTCACATCCTCAACCCACATTAAAGTACTTGTAAACCAACTTCATACTGCGGTTTTCTGCTATGCTCTGAAGGAACCATCTCCTCACTAACATCGTCAAATGGCAAAATGCCAAATCCTTTTTCACACCCTCAAGCAAACTTCATTTAGGTCCAGCCCTTGTTCTAGCAGCTCCATTAACTACGATCCTATACATCTATTAGTCATTGCAGCACACATGCAACCATCTCAGATGATTTTCTCTCATCTCACCTCAATTTAGAACCAATTTCAATTTTGCACAAATGTGCTCATTTATTATCATGTTTCATATGTATCACCACTCATCAATCTCAACATTCCTAGGGATGCAAGCAGGTCGGATTCGGGTCGGAGGATGAACCCTACACCTCCAAAAATACCTGCATCCCACCGCCTCCGGCTTGGAGGGGAAATATTGCTTCCACCTCCAAATGAAGGTTTGCATATCTGTCTCCATGTTAGCCTCCATCTCCGCCTCCAAGTAAACATGTGAGTTAATAAGTGAGTTTAGTTCAGTTAATCAAAAAAGTAAAGGAGATTATTTACATATACATCAGCAGGCCAAATTGAAATTCTTATATATATATATATATATATATATATATATATATATATATATATATATATATATATATGAGGCCGATGCTTTGGCGGAGTTAGAGTTGGAATCGGATACATCTTTGCCTCCATATCCGCATTTGTTTTCACTATGTTTGCCTCTAAATCCAACCCAAGTCTCCATTTGCATTCCTAATCCCATGTTAGGCTATACTAAAAAAAATCATATAAACCCCATCAAAATAAGATTTTAAAAAATTCATAATAGCATTCTTCTCCTACAATAATTCCTATTACTCATGTTTACCTTAGATGATAAACCAAGACATCCAATTTTTGCTTCCATTCATCAACACTGACGAAAACGTTGCAATAATTTTTAAATATGAATTTTATTTTCCTTTGGAAACAACATCCTATGGGGAAGCAACAGACATGGGGGTCTCCAAGCCTACAGACCACTGTGAAAAATGGAGATTATCTTCCGAGTACCATGTGCTATGGCACCGAAGTAACCATGCCATACTCCTATGACAAGCTCGAACGATTTTCACCAAATGCTTATTCATCTTTTGAAACATATTTTTTTGAAACATATTTTTTTCCACATGTTTTCAAAATACATTGCTAGTCGGTCGACTAGGCACCCGACTTAACGATTTTCTGGCCGATTTTGGGGATTTCCGATTTTTTTGGCCAGTTTTTCCAAATCCTAGAGTCAACTGGTCAACCGACTAGGCCAATTTTTGCAACATTGCCGAAAGCATAAATCAAGATGTGTAGGAAAAAAATCTATTACTCTAAGATGGAAGGTTGTCAAGATGTGATGAGATTCAGTAGGTGTAAATAACATAAGACAGGTGTTTGATGATGGAAACTTTGAAATAATTTGTAAATATGAATTTTATTTTTATAAAATAGACTGAGTACATATATAAAAACAATTTGAAAGGGGTGCTTTGAGGAATTAAAAATCAATGCTTTGCACTGTATTATTGACTTTGCAGTCATTATGTTATTCTTATCCAGTAACGGCATGCTTGAAATTAGTTAACATGCAAGAATGTGTGATCAAGCAACACACTTTGTTAATTGACTGATATTAAAATAGAAAACTAAAATTTGTAAATGTACATTGCTGGTGGCTGTTCCGTTGCTAGCAATCTATGTGAAGCATGCTAAGAAAAGGAAATGAAGAAATTTTAATTATTTTGACTGTCTCACAGGAAATAGAAAAGTGAAATTTGTGGAGAAAAAACAAAAGATGTACTCAACAAACCTTGTTTTACTGCACATTTTTCTTAAAATCATAAACCCTCATCTGAGATCTCTTCAATTTATCGCTCATATTAAACTTGACTAAATAAATTTCATTCTTTTATAATAACAAATGAACTTAGTCTAGACATAAAACTAACTACTATTCTATATTTCATTATTTTATTTTATAATAATGAACTTAGTCTACAGTTAAAACTAACTACTATTCTATTGAACACTTAAAACATTACTGGCCTGTCGCTGACTGGTGCTTAGACACCTCAATATCCAAAATGTCTCTATGAAACTGAACTCCTCTCTGTAGGGAAAAGAGGTTTTTTTTTTTTTTGAAGTTTGTGTGGGTTTACAGATTAGCAATATTCCTGTAACCATGTCCGAATGCATAATACTTCTATTACTAAAGTCTACCCATAGTTCTAGTCGTGAAGATTGCTACTTTGGAACCTAGTAAAGCTGTAGCGATGTATAGGTACCTGAAAGGGGCAGAAAAATACATTTACATTACTAGAGAAGAACATAGAAAACAGTTTTCAAATCATCATGTAGAGAAGATGTCTCCTACTGGGAGTTGCAGAATTTGAATGAATAACGTCCTGATTATATTTGAAAGCAAACAAGGAGCAAATATAAATGTAGATCAAGTTTCTAACTGTTTTATTTGGCACTACCTGAACCCCACATTTTAAAGAGGACATAACAATACTGCTTCTTTTTGAGAAATAAGGCTGGTTCCTGAGATAACATCACAAAGTTCTAAATTTGGCAAGTCCCATTCCCAATGTAGGCTCTCAACACCCTTGCATGCTCCGGAATATTGCTAATTGAAATGCACGAGTAAAGGTGAATTCGGCACCAAACTTAAGGTCATGTTTCAATAGTTAAAAGTAAGTTTGAGGTGTCAGAAAATTGGTTTCAGTTCTGTCTTGAGACTGATTGAAAATTAAGCCAAGATATCTTACTTAAATAGATACTATACAAGTATGTAAGGAGAAATTCAATATTCATGGTGATATATAATTTGCACGAGTCAGGACTCAGGAGTAGATTAAAATCTAGGTCCCTTATTAAACCAAATTGGGCGGGTGTTTTGGGGATTAGAGCTTACTAGAAATGGAGCAAATTATAAAACAGAACTTTGGGAGAAGGACCAAGATATTGCTAACGATTTTTAATCCTTGTTTGCAAAAATAATTCAAAAGTTAAACTCCAAACAAATGTTTTATGCAAGGTTCAAAGTATTTGTATCGGAATCGGTCCCTGACTCTTCTTATAAGTATTGGTTGTTTCAGCGGTTTCGGAGTTCTTAGTTCGGAAAGTCAAATAAATTATAAAATATTATTAAAAATAGAAAATATTCGGTATATTTAGGTATACTTCATATTTTCTTTCTCTCCGTTTAATTTTATATGGAATAATCTCAAACATTGTTGAATCCTTCACTCAGAATAGATACTTCTTTTATTTACTTGAGACAAAGTACTCTCGCAATGGATAGTTTTTAATGGAATAATTTTAGGATAGGATGAATGTTGTGAATTTATATATACAACTTTGAGAAATGGTAATGGTTATGATGTGTTGATAACGAATATTAACAACACACTATAGTATCTGTCTTTGACGTGATTGAATCATTATGTTGATACTGATTCTCGTACTAACCAGGAATGCCCCGAAAATAGAACCACGATGTCAGTAACGGCTAGTATGGGACGGTAACGGTGGGGGTCAGTATCGGTTTGTGACAGGCCAAGACAATACGATATGTGTAGTGCCCCACTCCGCGAAGGCACTAGATAGACAGAAAGATCGGATTACTGGCTCTGCAACAGAAGACGATTGATCTGGGTGAGTGGACAAAGTCTCATTTTATGATTCGCTTGCGCCTAATAAGAATATGAGCTTTTGAATGAATGTTGTTGCTAATAACAAGATGCTAGACTTTGAGTATGCTTATAAGAGTATCCGCACATTGTCTGCTAAGAAAGAGAACGGTTTCCTGCTTGAGAAGAAGATGGAATTGTTTATGAGTTGCTCGATTGATGCATGATGGTTTCATTTGATATTGCATTTGCATTGGGGTATCCACTTAGCGACGAGCTGAACCCTTGTGAGTCACAGCGGCTGGCGACGAGCTGAACCCATGCGAGTCACAGCGGTTAGCGACGAGCTGAACCCAAGAGAGTCACAGCGGCTAGCGACGAGCTGAACCCATGCGAGTCACAGCGGTTAGCGACGAGCTGAACCCAAGGGAGGCACAACGGCTAATATGGAAATGATATGTTAGTTTTTCAAAGATGTGTTTTCAAAAGAGATGTAAACTGACTCTGTATGCATGAAATAAACATAGGTAAAAGTAGCAAGATCACATCACAAGAAACGTTTTCTCACTAAATGAAAGAACAATGATCGTTTCAGACAAATGTAGCATCTTTGTTCACAATCACCAGTATACTGATATACTGACCCACCATCAGTCTGCATGCAGGTGCACTATGCATCGAGAAGGATAGTCCGAAGCGATAGCCCGAGCCTCATCCTCAGGAGCCAGAAATCAGAAGAGATGCCAAGAGATGACATCTGTTACAAAGAGTTGGTTTGTATATAAAGGGATGTAATGTATGGGAACGGAATCATTGTACATCTGTAAAGTTATGAGAGAATGTAACATTGTATCAGAGAGAATCGAGAACTTGTAATATGTTCAAATGAAATCAATAAAGAGAATTGTTTCTTGTTACCATTGTGTTCAATGCTTGTATTCTGAAATATGTCCGATGCTACTTCAATTATCTGCTATATGTTCCGCTGCGTTATTGTCAACCTTGTCTATCTTGTCTTGTTTCAGGTCTTGGCCTTGTGCAAGCGCAACTTAGGCTTGCACGGCATCACGCCTTAGCGAGGACGATCGGTTCCAAAGAGTCCGAAGCGAGGACGAAAGGACTTTGCGGGATCGGGACGTGACAGAGTGGTATCAGAGCAACACGATCCTCTGGCCAATTGATTCGATTGAATTCAAAGATGTTCTCCTGATCGAAATTTCATTGCCTACTTGATATCATCAATGAGATGAACGTTCCATACAATAAGTCCGTAAATATTTTTATGACGCCGATATATGTTTTAACGATTTGATTGATTAAGATTGAAATGCTTGATTGAACAAGAGTTTTGATATGATCTGAATTGTGATTTCATGGATTGATGATGGCGAAGGATGAGGACTATCGCTGCTAAGGATATTGTAAGTTTCTCCTTAAGTTTCGAGGACGAAACTTCTTTTCGGTGGATAATTATGTAGTGCCCCACTCCGCGAAGGCACTAGATAGACAGAAAGATCGGATTGCTGGCTCTGCAACAGAAGACGATTGATCTGGGTGAGTGGACAAAGTCTCATTTTATGATTCGCTTGCGCCTAATAAGAATCTGAACTTTTGAATGAATGTTGTTGATAATAACAAGATGCTAGACTTTGAGTATGCTTATAAGAGAATCCGCACATTGTCTGCTAAGAAAGAGAACGGTTTCCTGCTTGAGAAGAAGATGGAATTGTTTATGAGTTGCTCGATTGATGCATGATGGTTTCATTTGATATTGCATTTGCATTGGGGTATCCACTTAGCGACGAGCTGAACCCTTGCGAGTCACAGCGGCTGGCGACGAGCTGAACCCATGCGAGTCACAGTGGTTAGCGACGAGCTGAACCCAAGAGAGTCACAGCGGCTAGCGACGAGCTGAACCCATGCGAGTCACAGCGGTTAGCGACGAGCTGAACCCAAGGGAGGCACAGCGGCTAATATGGAAATGATATGTTGGTTTTTCAAAGATGTGTTTTCAAAAGAGATGTAAACTGACTCTGTATGCATGAAATGAACATAGGTAAAAGTAGCAAGATCACATCACAAGAAACGTTTTCTCACTAAATGAACAGTGATCGTTTCAGACAAATATAGCCCCTTTGTTCACAATCACCAGTATGCTGATATACTGACCCACCATCAGTCTGCATGCAGGTGCACTATGCATCGAGAAGGATAGTCCGAAGCGATAGCCCGAGCCTCATCCTCAGGAGCCAGAAATCAGAAGAAATGCCAAGAGATGACATCTGTTACAAAGAGTTGGTTTGTATATAAAGGGATGTAATGTATGGAAACGGGATCATTGTAAATCTGTAAAGTTCTGAGAGAATGTAACATTGTATCAGAGAGAATCGAGAGCTTGTAATCTGTTCAAATGAAATCAATAAAGAGAATTGTTTCTTGTTACCATTGTGTTCAATGCTTGTATTCTGAAATATGTCCGCTGCTACTTCAATTATCTGCTATATGTTCCGCTGCGTTATTGTCAACCTTGTCTATCTTGTCTTGTTTCAGGTCTTGGCCTTGTGCAAGCACAACTTAGGCTTGCACGGCATCGCGCCTTAGCGAGGACGATCGGTTCCAAAGAGTCCGAAGCGAGGACGAAAGGACTCTGCGGGATCGGGACGTGACAATATGGTCCATACATTTCAGTATCGACCGATACTGCGAACCTTGGTTTTATGAAAAATGCTTGAAACAAAGAAAACATATACTTGTTACCTCTTATTTGTCTATTCATATTCAGAATCATATAATGACATATGGTTTCATAATATAACCATATTTGAGTGATCGGCTGGACTAGTTGCGCTGTGAAAAGTAAAGCAATAGCAGGAATCAGGATAGGATAAAAAGACCCCAAAAAAAGAAGCTTATCAATGAACCCACAAAATATAGTTCTTAATTTAATGGGTCAAGTTTTGCACAAGTCAAAATAACATCAACTTCCTCAAACTCCCACGTTGAATCAGACATAATCCAATATTTGAAAACGGCTCTTAGTTAAAATATAGAATACCTACTTCTCAAGCACTTTCATATTCCCTCTAACTTAACCTTTTCCTGAATTTACAGAACAAGCTTTTGGCAAACTTCAGAATCTTAATGATGTCAATCATACATTGACTTCTTAAGTATTTCATCATATCACATGTTTTCCTACAAACTCTTACTATCCAAAATAAAATATACTAATAGAAAGCATTTCCTTAACTATATAATGATTTATTAATAAGAACATAGAGCAAAATGATTGTACAAGTGCTAAATTAATCTAGCAATAGTTTATAGATGTAGGTGATGAAGCCAAACTGGCATTGCAAATTTGGTCGACAAACATTTCTTAACTTGGGCCAAGTAGAACCAATTTTCAATTTTAGGTCAAAATGGAGCTAATAAGTCAGTCCATGGACTAAGACTCCATGAAATCGATAGATTGGAATACAGGCGTCAACCACCGCTAGTGGGTTGTATCAAGTGCAAAACTCACTTTCCTTTCTAAATAAGGGTGAAAAGGAGTAGCTTATAGTTAACAAACAATTCACCACAATTGAACCAACATACTCTAACCTTTTAAATATAAGTTGAAAGGTTGATTAGTCTAACACTTCATTGATGATTGTAAGCCCTGTACAGAGAATTTCCAATTAGGATGGAAATGGGGAGAGGAGTAAAAGAAAACTACAAACGACTATTATTTAGTGGCAGGCGAAGATAAGAATCATAAGATCATGAGCCCAGAACTAGTCACAAATAAACAAACAAGAACAGGATGTCTTACGCAAGAAGCACACTTGAAGAAACAACAAAAATGAAAACATTAAGAAGTTGCCATCAGTTTCAGTTATTCACGGTAACTGCTACCTATATCCCGTCGTACAGCTTTTACATGACAAACTTTAATGTCCTATTGATTATCTATTAACCATCCATTTACTGATCTTAATATAAGAAAGTAAAAGATGACAATCAATATCAACATTACAGGGCAAACACAGGCTAAGGTAAGGCCTAAGCAGGCTTATAAAATTACTAGGCTGTATGGGCACGGGGAAGCATCCTTTTTAGCAATATCGTCCAAGCTAAATACCTCCCCTACCCCATAAACCATCTAACAAACATAAATAAGACCACCATACAAAATTACAAATCTTCATCAACAGTGCTAACTGGACTCCCATGCCAAACTGGCCCAGAATAGTCTTGCTACTTTTCAGCAAGCGACTGTTTGATCCTTGCATTTGATTGCCATAGATTTTGATTAGGTCCACCACCAACAGGAACCAATAAACCGGTTCGTCAAACTCCAGTAGTTCTAAGAATATATATTTGTCTCCTCGTCTCCTTGAAGTCATCAACTTTGAGTTACCAAAGGAATCATTTAGTCAAGAGCCAGTACATTTATTTCTCCTGTTTTCCACAGAAAACCCTTCTATAAACCTTGAATCCAAGTTCCATCTTTGCAGAAATTTATTTAAGGAAATAATAAGATATAGACAAACACCAAGCACGATCATTAAGCGATCGTTCGGCAACATGGTCTGGAAAAGAAAATTCGGTCTTGTTGGGATTATTCCTCAGAACTCCAAATAACTTCACTTTGGAGTGTTTGGATGGGTTTTTCACATGTGAAACTCCAATTGATTGGGTTCTGTCACGTCCCAGAACCAGAAAACTGGAGAGCGGGGGCAGACATAACCAGCTACGCAATCCCAAGTACGTTAATACTTTGAAATCACGTATAAGCTGTCAAGACATGGGGTTACTCTACAAGCCATCAGTCAATCATATGGTTTAACATTCCTAGGTATCTCAATCACAGACAATTATACAAGAGCAAAGGGTACGATCATCATACATACAATAGTAAGGCGTCCCGAAACATATATACATGAATGATCATGGAGCCAGTACCACAAAACTGATGACTGGCTAGAGTATTAGTCGTACATGATAAGGACTAGCTATAGTCTAGAATACACATATCATGTTTATGCCTGTAGGCTACAATATTAAGGAAAATACCAAAACACGAGCTAAACACGTGCTCGGGGCTAAACGATACAAGAGAAGAATTTCCATATCAGTGGGAGAATGAAGAAAAAATCCACTGAGGCACTCTGGTGCTCCGGCTGGTCACCGTCGAGTAGATGGTGCGGTAGATCCTTCGGGCTCTTCTATCAGAACCTGGCCATGCAAAACCAGTGGGGTCAGACCCCAAATAGCAAGTACCACAAAGGATGCCGAACTATGAACTTAAAACCAGCAATCATAGGCAATCAACAAGGAGAGAAAGCAATAAGTAAAGGAGGATCGAGATTCGTGCAGTACCAATGCACTCGTCCCGAACGTAGAGAGACTGTAAGTAAATCATCATTTGACATAAAGTAAACTGGAGAACATGTTAAATAAATAGAACTGGGAAGGTGATATACGATGAGATAACCATGGGACTATTCAGATAACCAGGTTACAACCCGTAAACCAAACAAGGACCGGGGTTGTAACCCTTCGTCTGAACAAAACTTGGTTTCTCCCACCATTTATCGACAGGATAAAATAAGAAATCAGGACATGTAACAATCATGTACAAGATCAAGACGAGACTAGACTGAGTAAACTCCATCCAACATTCACGGCCAAGCAATAAGTACGGCTTGATACTTTAACTAACTAGGGTTATCACAGGCCTAGTTACTAGCAAGATGCAGTGAGATTATTCCACAGCCACAAGCCCTGCAGACCATCCAGGCTATCCAGACGACATTTAGTACAATAAGGGTGCAACACATGACAGTGTGCTGAAAATGTGCCCTACTCGTCGGCAGGCTACAAGTCCACATGCATGCCCAGATAACGGGATTGCCTGTAACTGGGAAATCTCTTATGAACTACTTGTTTATTCTAGTCATTAGCCTAGCCCGATTCAATATGACTCCCTGACCGTGGGAAATCAGGAATTCATGTCCTAGACATGATGCAAGACTAGACGGTAGCTTATACAAGCACATTCAATACAACACCCACGGTGTCAGGATACTAATTAATTCTTGTCAGGAGTGCGCCACGACGGGCCACTATCATTATCATTATTACATATCAAGAGAGCACCACGACGGGCCACTATCAAGTCATTCTTATTTATCATTTCAAGTTATCATGTCAAGAATATCATGTCAAGTTCATTTCAAGAGTGCACCACTACGGGTCATTGTCGTGTCATGTCATTTATCAAAGAAGGAAGAAATTTGCACAATTAAATAATAATATATTAATAATATATATATTCTTCAAGCCAAGGAGAAACTCTACAACTTTCATGTTGGGAGTGGGAAAAAATTCTGACCACAATTCAGACAAATAAAACATTTAAACAATCAAAGTGGACCCCATGCGGCCCAAAAGTGGGAGAACATATATGCAGCCAAAGAGAGTGGGAGGCCACCCATGCGGCCAGCCAAGGCTTATGCGGCCAGAAAAATAGCTGAAGGGGACCATGCGGCCAAGAGTAAATGCTAACAAAAAATATTCATGCAGTCAGAAAAGACAGAATGGGAAGACAATAAATGCGAGCCTCCACTTAGACAAAGGAAGGGCACGTGGCCAAACAATGAAATGATGACTGCCAGTAAAAGAGTGACTCACGTGGCCAAAATATTAGATAGTGGGGGAAGGGAGCCTATGCGGCTCACATTAGATTCCATTCAAAAATGCAACATACAAATAATAATATTTAATGGCCAAAGGCCATGCGGCTCTGCATCAAGCAATTATTAATGCTGTAAATATCCATGCGGCTCACCCTCACACTTGCTTGCATGAAAATACAATCAAAAAAATAAATAAATAATTAAATAATGGCCATGCGGTTTGCTTGCATGAAAATGCAAACAAGCAACTAATATTAAATAATTTCCTTATGCGGCTCACTAAGTGGTTCGATGCGGCCAGCAATGCAGTTAAATAAATAATAATAATAAAAAAAGCCATGCAATTAATTCTCATGCGACCAGGGCAAAAGGCCATACGGCCCAGGCAAGTTGCATGCAAATGCATGCAAGCTTGCAAGCAACTAAATAAAAGGGCCATGCAATAAATAATGCTCATGCGGCTAGAAGCTAAAATGCTCATGCGGCTCAGAGAACTGTTCTTCTTCTCCACTTTCCGAAAAGAAGAACACCATGAAGCCATGCTTCCAAGCTCCATAAATTCGTCATCCAGAGTCCAAATCCGAACTTCCATAGGTCAAAATGGGATAGAATGAAATTTTCTACAACATGGAACCATCAGTTGACAAAAATATACAAGTTTGACAGATCAAAACCCATGAAAATCCAAAAATACCACAAAGCTAGATCTACAACAATCCACTCGGTAAAATCGAAAACTCCAAGTTCTAAAGATGCTTAGAATCATGCAAGGAAGAAGATGGAACAAACAGAAATAAATTTGTTCAAGGTTCGGCAAGGTGTACTTGCCTCTCTCAAATGGCTAGGATTTGGTGGAAAAGAAATGAATGAGGGTGAATGAGGAGGGAGAGAGAAAAAGTGGCTTATATAACAAGCTCAAGTGATCTCCACAATTCATTCCTCTCCACTCAATCTAAACCATACACCTCATCTCATAAAGAACCAAACTAAACTAAACCAAACCAAGTCAAAGTGGAACCGAACCAAATAAAACCAAATCCAAGTTAAACCAAGTCATAAAAATCCTACACTTAGGAAAATTTTAAAATATCACGCAAATCGATAAATACGAAATACGGCTCAAATAAACACGTATCCGTATAAAATATCGATACAGTAAGACGGGTCTCACAACTCTCCACACCTTAGAAAAATTTCGTCCTCGAAATTTCCTGAGGCTAGTCGAGTAAGATAACAAAACAAAAGCTCCAGGAAACTCAACAATCTCAACAAATCAAGCATGGCATATAAGTAAGGTAGAACAATCAGTAATGTAAATAAATGCGTAAGCGGTAATTAAATGCATAAGAACAAATACAATCGTGATCAAGAAGGGCTGGAGGCATATGGATCAATATGACTCCTGAGACAGTTGTGTAGGAACCAACGTACTTGCTGGCCAAAGCTGACTCCTAAAAATGGATAAAAGTCAAGCCTCAAGGTAAGTCGGTACCAATAACTTAGTTCAAGACATGACTCTACCCAGGACGTGGCATCGTAGTTGAAACAGATGCATGAACTTTATCACCTGTCTCAAGATACGAAGACAGAAGCGACTGGCTGATTGGGATGGACTAACATCTCTGCCTGCATGCTGAGACTGATCCTCCATAACTGGCCTGGCTGAAGAATGCTGAGCTGCCATCGGCAAAACACGAACAAGATAATCAGAAGGATCAAGAACAGTGCCCTTGAAAGTTGAAGGACACAAGATCAAATCATGGGAACAGGAATGATCAATGATCAAAACAGATATCAAGTCAAGTATCAGAGGTAGAGAATAATCCGAAGGAGATCAATAAGGATAATCGTGATTGAGATATCTAAACATGGTAACCCCCACAAATCTGAAAATCGAGACCTGTATGGGCCACCACTAAAACCATGTCACGCCCCAGAACCAGAAAACTGGAGAGCGGGGCAGACATAGCCAGCTACGCAATTCCAAGTACGTTAATACTTTGAAATCACGTATAAGCTGTCAAGACATGGGGTTACTCTACAAGCCATCAGTCAATCCTATGGTTTAACATTCCTAGGTATCTCAATCACAGGCAATTATACAAGAGCAAAGAGTACGATCATCATACATACAATAGTAAGGCGTCCCGAACCATATATACATGAATGATCATGGAGCCAGTACCACAAAACTGATGACTGGCTAGAGTATTAGTCGTACATGATAAGGACTAGATATAGTCTAGAATACACATATCATGTTTATGCCTGTAGGCTACAATATTAAGGAAAATACCAAAACACGAGCTAAACACGTGCTCGGGGCTAAACGATACAAGAGGAGAATTTCCATATCAGTGGGAGAATGAAGAAGAAACCCACTGAGGCACTCTGGTGCCCCGGCTGGTCACCGTCGAGTAGATGGTGCGGTAGATCCTTCGGGCTCTTCTATCAGAACCTGGCCATGCAAAACCAGTGGGGTCAGACCCCAAATAGCAAGTACCACAAAGGAGGCCGAACTATGAACTTAAAACCAGCAATCATAGGCAATCAACAAGGAAAGAAAGCAATAAGTAAAGGAGGATCGAGATTCGTGCAGTACCAATGCACTCGTCCCGAACGTAGAGAGACTGTAAGTAAATCATCATTTGACATAAAGTAAACTGGAGAACATGTTAAATAAATAGAACTGGGAAGGTGATATACGATGAGATAACCATGGGACTATTCAGATAACCAGGTTACAACCCGTAAACCAAACAAGGACCGGGATTGTAACCCTTCGTCTGAACAGAACTTGGTTTCTCCCACCATTTATCGACAGGATAAAATAAGAAATCAGGACATGTAACAATCATGTACAAGATCAAGACGAGACTAGACTGAGTAAACTCCATCCAACATTCACGGCCAAGCAATAAGTACGGCTTGATACTTTAACTAACTAGGGTTATCACAGGCCTAGTTACTAGCAAGATGCAGTGAGATTATTCCACAGCCACAAGCCCTGCAGACCATCCAGGCTATCCAGGCGACATTTAGTACAATAAGGGTGCAACACATGACAGTGTGCTGGAAATGTGTCCTACTCGTCGGCAGGCTACAAGTCCACATGCATGCCCAGATAACGGGATTGCCTGTAACTGGGAAATCTCTTATGAACTACTTGTTTATTCTAGTCATTAGCCTAGCCCGATTCAATATGACTCCCTGACCGTAGGAAATCAGGAATTCATGTCCTAGACATGATGCAAGACTAGACGGTAGCTTATACAAGCACATTCAATACAACACCCACGGTGTCAGGATACTAATTAATTCTTGTCAGGAGTGCGCCACGACGGGCCACTATCATTATCATTATTACATATCAAGAGAGCGCCACGACGGGCCACTATCAAGTCATTCTTATTTATCATTTCAAGTTATCATGTCAAGAATATCATGTCAAGTTCATTTCAAGAGTGCACCACTACGGGTCATTGTCGTGTCATGTCATTTATCAAAGAAGGAAGAAATTTGCACAATTAAATAATAATATATTAATAATATATATATTCTTGAAGCCAAGTAGAAACTCTACAACTTTCATGTTGGGAGTGGGAAGAAATTCTGACCACAATTCAGACAAATAAAATATTTAAACAATCAAAGTGGACCCCATGCGGCCCAAAAGTGGGAGAACATATATGCAGCCAAAGAGAGTGGGAGGCCACCCATGCGGCCAGCCAAGGCTTATGCGGCCAGAAAAATAGCTGAAGGGGGCCATGCGGCCAAGAGTAAATGCTAACAAGAAATATTCATGCAGTCAGAAAAGGCAGAGTGGGAAGACAATAAATGCGAGCCTCCACTTAAACAAAGGAAGGGCACGTGGCCAAACAATGAAATGATGACTGCCAGTAAAAGAGTGGCTCACGTGGCCAAAATATTAGATAGTGGGGGAAGGAAGCCTATGCGGCTCACCTTAGATTCCATTCAAAAATGCAACATGCAAATAATAATATTTAATGGCCAAAGGCCATGCGGCTCTGCATCAAGTAATTATTAATGCTGTAAATATCCATGCAGCTCACCCTTACATTTGCTTGCATGAAAATACAATCAAATAAATAAATAATTAATTAAATAATGGCCATGCGGTTTGCTTGCATGAAAATGCAAACAAGCAACTAATATTAAATAATTTCCTTATGCGGCTCACTAAGTGGTTCCATGCGGCCAGCAATGCAGTTAAATAAATAATAATAATAAAAAAAGCCATGCAATTAATTCTCATGCGACCAGGGCAAAAGGCCATGCGGCCCAGGCAAGTTGCATGCAAATGCATGCAAGCTTGCAAGCAACTAAATAAAAGGGCCATACAATAAATAATGCTCATGCGGCTAGAAGCTAAAATGCTCATGCGGCTCAGAGAACTGTTCTTCTTCTCCACTTTCCGAGAAGAAGAACACCATGAAGCCATGCTTCCAAGCTCCATAAATTCGTCATCCAGAGTCCAAATCCGAACTTCCATAGGTCAAAATGGGGTAGAATGAAATTTTCTACAACATGGAACCATCAGTTGACAAAAATATACAAGTTTGACAGATCAAAACCCATGAAAATCCAAAAATACCACAAAACTAGATCTACAACAATCCACTCGGTAAAATCGAAAACTCCAAGTTCTAAAGATGCTTAGAATCATACAAGGAAGAAGATGGAACAAACAGAAATAAATTTGTTCAAGGTTCGGCAAGGTGTACTTGCCTCTCTCCAATGGCTAGGGTTTGGTGGAAAAGAAATGAATGAGGGTGAATGAGGAGGGAGAGAGAAAAAGTGGCTTATATAACAAGCTCAAGTGATCTCCACCATTCATTCCTCTCCACTCAATCTAAACCATACACCTCATCTCATAAAGAACCAAACTAAACTAAACCAAACCAAGTCAAATTGGAACCGAACCAAATAAAACCAAATCCAAGTTAAACCAAGTCATGAAAATCCTACACTTAGGAGAATTTTAAAATATCACGCAAATCGATAAATACGAAATACGGCTCAAATAAACACGTATCCGTATAAAATATCGATACAGTGAGACGGGTCTCACAGGTTCTTAAGGAACTTCATTTTCTTCTCTCTCCTTTGCAGAACCTCAAAAATTGCTTTCAAACTCCAATCTTTTTGGATGTGGCCCCAGTTTTCTCGATGGAGTTTCACCTTTTCAAACACCCCACTTAAACTCCAAAGTCCAAAATAAACCCAACTCCATCTTCACAAACTTCGTTCCCAACCTAGTGCCTAAATTTTCAATTTAAATTTCAACAAAAGCACGCATTACATGGATCAAACCTAGCTGTATGAATAAATGTACCATAATTCGAGCATACACACAAGCATAGGCATCAAAAAAATCACTGCTTAACAATCGCTTCAGTATGTTCTTCAATCAAAGCTCAGTAGGTATCAATTTTTACTTAGTTTACGTTAAAATAGACAAAATCAGCATCGAATTCATGCCGGAACGAGATCCGACCAAAAACCTAGGGCAGAACGAGGAGCAGCTCCACCGGAACCCTAATTTAGCAAACCCTAAACTTTAGCAAGCCCTAGAAATCGGAGAAGTTAGGGTTTCGAAGGGATTTACGTATTCGCAGAGGAGCTGGAGCTCCTCCTCCATTAGATGCTGCCCTTCCTTGACCTTCGAAATCCACAGATCCAAATCCATGTCAATCTCTTCTTCTTCCTCCTCCTCTGGGTTTTATTTTCCTAGAGAGAGAGTAAAAGAGAGAAATTGAATGGGAATTTGAATAATGAGGAAAAAAATAATGGAGGAAGGCGAAGAAAACTGTTGTATTTGCTGTAGGCGTATATTTGTCATTTAAGGGTAGATATTGAAAATTTCACCATAGGACTTTGTGTTGTAAATATGGATAAATTACCATTATTATTTGGTGGCTATAACTTATGCCTTTGGGTTATCCATAACCTATGGCTTTTAGTATTATTCTATTTAATTGTCATCATGATAGTAAGCTCATTTGTAAGCCTATATAAGAGGCTCTTGTCAAGTTGATCAATACAAGTGAATGAAGAAATAATTTCCTCCATCCCTTTTCTTTGTTTTACAATACGTTATCAGCACCATTCTCTAAGGTGAGTTTAGTCTTGCATATATAGGTACATATTTTAGTAAACTTAAGGTGAGTTTAGTTTTTGCATGCATAGATACATATTTTAGTAATCTTAAGTACCAACTATTCTTTTAATATTTTATATGAGACAAACAAAGTTCCAATTCATGATGTATGTATCTACAAATTCTTTATGCATGTTTCATTAGCTTTATATCTACTTGTTTTCTAGTGTATTATTATTATTATTATGCCTTTTTGGAAAATTATAACCCATGCACGTTCTAAAATTTTCAACTTCCTTTGGTTCACGGGAAGAAAGGAAAGGAATATACTTTGGTCTTTCATTTTTCAAATTGGTAGGGTTTTGATGAAGCCATGATAAATAGTCTATTTAGAAATTGCTCCCTCACTTTCTATTTTTTTTCTTCCTTCCAGAAGCATTATTTGCTTTCATACACAAGTTTAATGGAGGATGTAGCAATACAACTTGTGGGATAAGGATGATGGATCTTTCTTTTATCGTTGCTAAATGCTATTGTCTGTAAACCCATTATTATTTTGAACATTAAATTAGACTATATGAAATTGATATTTCCATTATATTTTTTTTTTACAAGGTACAAATTCACATTGTTGTATATGTGAACCGTATTATGAAAAAGTACCCAAAATACAAACCATAAGGACCTAAAGATTATTATATAATGTTCACATTGTTGTATATGTGATAAATATATGACATAATATTTTTGATAGCTTTTAATCACATTGTGGCATATGTGAAAATTTGTAATATTGAAAGCACTTGTCAATTTTACTATTTAAATTAATTTATCTCTAATATAATTATTTCTGCTATATAGATGTCGAGTCTTGCAAAGATTGAATTCAAGACTCTTGATGTAAGCGGAGACAATTACTTATCATGGCAATTGGATGCGAAGTTGCACTTGCAGTCCAACAAGCTTGATGGTACTATTAAGAAGGAAAATAAAGAATCTTCTGAAGCCAAGGCTAAGGCTTTGATTTTCCTACGACATCATATCCATGATGATCTAAAGGCAGAATATCTATGTGAGGATGATCCATTGAGTTTGTGGACATCTCTAAAGGATAGATTTGACCATCAAAGGATGGTAATCCTTTCGATTGCTCAAAGTGAATGGTTGAACCTGAGATACCAAGACTATAAAACTGTTAAAGCATATAATTCTGCTCTGTTTAATATTGTTTCTCGCCTTAGGTTGTGCGGAGAAAAAGTAACATAGGCTCAAATGCTTGAGAAAACCCTCTCCACTTTTCATGCAAGTAATGTGCTTTTGCAGGAACAATATCGTGAAAGACATTTCACAAAATATTCTGAACTGGTGACTTGTCTCCTTGTAGCAGAGGCAAATAGCAATGTTCTCATGAAAAACCATAACTCTAGACCAACTGGGTCAATGGCAATTCCTGAAGCAAATGCAAATTTTGGGGTTACCAGAGGTCGTGGTAGAGGACGTGGAAGAGGACGTGGAAGAGGAAAAAGTTATGGCTCGAGGTATGGTCATGGTTATCAGCCTTATAACAAAGGCGAAAATAGTGGTTCACAAAAGACCAAATGGAACAAGTGGACAGCACCCTCTAATAAAGGGAATTCAAATCCTCAATATAAACCAAATAATGGTAGTACTGCTTGTCATAAATGTGGCAAAAATGGACATTGGTTTAAGCAATGTCGGACTAATCAACATGAGGTTGACAAATTCAAAGAATCGAAGAAAATGGAAGCAAATATGACAGCATATTGGGACAATGACCAGCCACTTGACATCACTCAATTGAATTGTTCCGATTTTTTTGAGGATCAAAATGGAAATCAGATTACCAATGAACAGTTTGAAGAAATGCTGGCGAATCCACCTTCCATTGAATGAGCACTCGGTCGACATATGTTTTACTTCAAGTATTATGAACTTTTTACATTTGAAGTCATATTTTTTTATTTTTTAGTTACTATCATGGATTATCTAGGCCATGAGAGTTTGTTGAAGAATATGTCATTACTTTGTTATGTACTTGAAAGTTGCATCTCTATAATATGATGTTATCGTTTGGTATGCTTAATTACTTTTATTATATTTGTGTTAGTTGAGTATATGTTCATAAAATTTTTTTCTCATATTGAAGGTATGGATATACGAAGGGAGAAAAATGACTTGGATATGTGTTTGGTAGATAGTGCTACAACACATACGATTTTGAAGAATCAAAAGTTTTTCTCAAATTTAGTATTTGACATGCATAAAGTATCAACAATAGCTGGACCAGCCCATATAATTGAGGGTTTTGGAAGAGCACACATTATGTTACCTAATGGCACTCAAATCCATTTGCAAAATGCGTTATATTCAAGCAATTCCAAAAGAAATTTGCTAAGTTTCAAGGATATACGCAAAAATGGATATCATATTGAAACTCGAAATAATAACAATAAAGAGACACTATGTATCACATCTAATGTTGGGAGCAAAAAGCTCACATTAGAAGAATTCTCTTGTCTCTCGGTGGGTTTGTATTACACCACCATTGGTATAATTGAATCACATATGAATGTGGCAAAACACAAAGTCAATGATCCTATCTTATGTACCATTTGGCATGACCGTTTAGGTCACCCGGGACAAACTATGTTCAAGAGGATCATTAATAATTCTTGCGGACACTTATTGAAAAATCACGATCTTGGTTTACCAAAGAATCACCTATGTGTTCCATGTTCACAAGGAAAGTTTATAACTAGACCATCTTTCCTAAAAGTTAAGAATGAGTCTCCGAGTTTCTTGCAAAGAATACAAGGAGACATTTGTGGTCCTATTCATCCTGCTAGTGGTCCTTTTAGATATTTTATGGTACTCATAGATGCATCTACTAGGTGGTCACATGTTTGTTTATTGTCTACTAGAAATCTTGCATTTTTTCGTCTTTTGGCTCAAATTATTAAACTTAGATCTCAGTTTCCTGATAACTCGATTAAGTCAATTAGACTTGATAATGCCGCTGAATTTACCTCACTAGTATTTGATGATTATTGTACATCATTAGGGATTGAGGTAGAACATCCTGTTCCCCATGTGCACACACAAAATGGGTTAGCTGAGTCATTTATTAAACATCTCCAACTTATAGCAAGACCTCTACTAATGCAATCTAATCTGCCAATTGAGGCTTGGGGACATGCTATTTTACATGCTGCATCTCTAGTTAGATTTAGACCGATTGCCTACCATATTTTTTCACCCATACAACTTGTTAGTGGAAGACAACCCAATATTTCACATTTGAGAAAGTTTGGATGTGCAGTATATGTCCCAATTCCACCTCCCAAACGAACTAAAATGGGTCCCCAACGACGTTTGGGAATATACATTGGTTTTGAATCTTCCTCCATAATAAAGTATTTGGAACCAATGACTGGTGATGTCTTTACTGCAAGATTTGAAGATTGTCAATTTGATGAGCGAGTCTTCCCGCCGTTAGGGGGAGGTAAGCAACAAATTGTTCATACAGAACAATCCATTGCTAATGAACGACGTGAATTGACATGGAATACGCCTACTCTATCTCATCAAGATCCAAGAACTCCACAATGTGATTATGAGACAAGGAGAATGATACATTTGCAAGAAATTACAAATCAATTACCTGATGCATTTAATGATGCCGCAAAGGTAACTAGATCTCATGTGCCAGCTAGAAATGTGCCAGCCAGAATTAATGTTCATATTGAACAAAATCTAAACAAGGCGGCAAATGAATCTACTACTACACGTCAAAAGCGTGGTAGACCTATAGGTTCCAAGGATAGTGCTCCTAGAAAGAGGAGAGTAAATGAAACATCTTGTCCTGATAAAAGCTCGATAGTGGCTGGAGCTCCGAAAATAGATAATGAAGATGTGCATGTTTCCAAATTCACTGAAATGCCTATGGATGCCTCTAGAGAGGCACATGTACCTGAAAATGAAGAGATCTCGATATTCCATACATGTTCAGGTGAATTGTGGAATAGAAAAGCACTTGTCATCGATGACATGTTTAGCTATGCAGTAGCTACTGAAATATCAAAGGACAACGATGATTGTGAAAATGAACCACGTAGTATAAATGAATGTCGACAAAGAAAAGATTGGCCAATGTGGAAAGATGCTATTCAAGCAGAATTAAAATCTTTAGAAAAACGTAGTGTATTTGGACCTATAGTGGAAACACCAAAGGACATAAATCCTGTTGGTTTTAAATGGGTGTTCGTGAGAAAACGAAATGAGAGAAACAAAGTTGAAAGATACAAAGCCCGACTTGTAGCACAAGGTTTCTCTCAAAGACCTGGAATTGATTATGTTGAGACATACTCTCCAGTTATGGATGTTATTACTTTTAGATATCTAATTAGTCTCGCAGTTTCTGAAAATCTTGATATGAGACTTATGGATGTTGTAACTGCATATTTGTATGGAGACTTAGATACTGACATCTATATGAAAATTCCAGAAGGATTTACAATGCCAGAGACTAAGTCAAAGGGCATGTGCTCAATTAAACTTAGACGAGCATTATATGGATTAAAACAATCCGGAAGAATGTGGTATAATCGTCTTAGTATATATTTGACTAAGGAAGGATATAAAAATAGTCAAATTTGCCCATGTGTCTTCATTAAGAAATCCGAGAATGGATTTTCGATAGTGGCAGTATACGTGGATGATATAAACCTGATCGGATCTCCTGCAGAATTAGAGAAAACTGCAAACTATTTGAAAAAAGAATTTGAAATGAAAGACTTGGGAAAGACAAAGCTTTGTCTCGGTTTGCAAATAGAATGAAGTTCTAGTGGAATATTAGTGCATCAATCCCGATATATCGAAAGAATTTTGAAACGATTCAGAATGGACAAAGCACATCCACTTAGTACACCTATGGTTGTACGGAGTCTGGATTTAGATAAAGATCCATTTCGACCAAAGGAAGAAGATGAAAAAGTTCTTGGTCCTGAAGTGCCGTATTTAAGTGCTATTGGAGCACTGCTATATCTAGCACAATGCACAAGACCAGACATTGCTTTCTCTGTTAATTTATTATCTAGATATAGTTCTGCACCTACACTTAGACATTGGAATGGAGTTAAACACATAATGAGATATCTTCGTGGAACAACTGATATGGGATTATTTTATTTCTGTAATTCCACTAATAACTCCCATCTAGTTGGTTATGCAGATTCTGGTTATCTTTCTGACCCTCATAAGGGTTGTTCCCAAACAGGTTATGTGTTTATTAATAATCATGCAGCTATATCTTGGCGATCAACAAAGCAAGGTTCAGTAGCAACTTCCTCTAACCATGCAGAATTAATTGCATTGCATGAAGCAACAAGAGAAAGTGTGTGGTTGCGATCGATCATTCATCATATAAGGGTAAATTGTCAACTACCCACAGTTACAGATAAGCCTACAACAATATTCGAAGACAATGCAGCTTGCATTGCGCAAGTCCGAGAGGGATTCATCAAAGGAGATCGAACGAAGCACCTTTCACCAAAATTGTTTTATGCACATGAGCTCCAAAGGACGAAAGTTATCGAAGTTAAGCAAGTTAGATCAAGTGAAAACTTAGCCGATTTGTTCACCAAGGCACTTCCAAAGTCCACATTTCAGAAGTTGGTACACGGAATAGGCATACGACGACTTAATCATCAGACAAATTAGCTGTTTCAGATCCATTGTATCGAGGGGGAGTATAACTTGTACATAATACTTTTGTTTTGCGTGTTGTACTCTTTTTCCTTAACTAAGATTTTTCCCACTGGGTTTTTTTTTCTTAGTAAGGTTTTAATGAGGCAACAAAAGCGCATATAACACCAACTAATTAATGGTGTATATCCAAGGGAGAGTGTTGTAAATATGGATAAATTACCATTATTATTTGGTGGCTATAACTTATGCCTTTTGGTTATCCATAACCTATGGCTTTTAGTATTATTCTATTTAATTGTCATCATGATAGTAAGCTCATTTGTAAGCCTATATAAGAGGTTCTTGTCAAGTTGATCAATACAAGTGAATGAAGAAATAATTTCCTCCATCTCCTTTTCTTTGTTTTACAATACTTTGTATTTTATTACTTTATTTATTCGTACTTTTATCTGAGATTTGTTGGCTTGGGATTGGAAATGACTATAATGTCCTTATGCCCTTTGGATATGGAAATGACTATAGTGGCCTTTGGAGATGGAGTTTGATGTTCCAGCAAATCCGTGTGATTGTCCTTTCATGAATTTTATTCCTATTATTTTGGGCCTGAGATCGAACTCAGTATCCAGTAACTTTAGCACCCCGACGTCTCGTAGTGACCTTTCTGGTCCATAAATTATAAATGGCATGTAAATAAACACTATTTTTTAATTCTATCCTTATCATTTTATCAAAAAAAATCTATCCTTATCATAAATATTGAAAAGGCTAAATTGTAACTTGATACCCTCAACTATCACAGTTTTTTAACTTAATACCCTCAACATTTATAGGTACCAACTTGATACCATGAATTTTTTTTGGACCAAATTGTCCCTTTTCTTCTCCCCCACCCCCCCCCTCTCTCTCCGGTTGCGGGTGGTCGGCGGACGGCAAACACGTGTGATCGGACGGCGGGCGCAGGGACACGCAAGGGCGAGTTGGACAGCGTGCGACGGCGCGCGACGCAACGTGAGGGGGGCGCGCGACGGGATGCGAGGCGGCGCAGGGCGAGGCGCGGTGGTGCGGGGCGACGTGCAGTGGCACGGGAGACAGCGCGCGGGGGTGGGTATAGGAGGGTCGTCAGGGTCGGGTGGGGGGGGGTTGGTACCGTGGGGAGGGTATGGGGGAATGGCTGCCGGAGAGGGTGGGGGAGTAGCAGCCGGGGAGGAGGGTGTGGTCAGTGTAGGATCGTTGAGCACCTCTAGAGGGGGGGTGAATAGAGTGCGTGTGTGCAGCGGAAATAAAATCACCAATTAAAAATTAAACTATGGCAATGATGTAAGAGCAGTAAATAAAGATAGGAGATTCAAACTCAGTAACACAGCGATGTATACTGGTATCCCTCTGAGAGGACTAATCCAGTCTCGAGTACTCTTGCTCGATGTTAATCCACTAAAGGCACAAGCTTTAACTGAGTGCTTGCAACTCTTACACCACCGTGCTTGTTGACGAGTGCACGACCAACTCCAACATACACCGTGCTTGGTGACGAGCGCACGACCAGCTCCACAACGAGAACTTGTTGTTGAAACTTGACAACCTCTTTACAACTCTGAATAACCAAAAGACTTCTAAATCAAATCTGATAGTACTGGCTTTTGGCTAAGAGAAGTATAGGTGAGATTTGAAACTTTTAGATCACTAGAAAACACTTGAATGGATAGAAAAGAGAATGAAGAATGAATTGATTGATTTGAAGTGAGAAATTCTTCTCTATTTATAGGTGTTTTTACCAACCGAACTCGGGCAGAACTCGGACAGAGTTCGGATGCAAATATCTCGCAAAATAGACGTTGCTCGCAGATTTGGAGGCAACTAAAGTTTGAATACAAACTGATCGAACTCGGTCAGAGTTCGGGCCGAACTCGGGCCGAACTCGGCTAGGAGTTCTGTCAGGAGATATAATAAAATTCTTTTGTAAAAACAGTTTACAAACATGTTTTTGGTAATTTGTAAAATTATTTGAAAAGGAATATTTTCGAAATACATTTTTGAAATATTTGTAATCGAAAATATGAAGGGTAAAAATAGGTTTAGAGAAGGAGAATAATTTTAACCCTAAGCCAGTAATACCATACTTAATTTTACAAGGAAATTCCTAGACTCAATAAAGTGTAAAAATACAGAATAAAAGTAGAAAAGAGTCTTCAAAATTTTTGATGACTTTGACGCTTGGATTTATGCAGTACATCGTCCGTTGAATAAGATTTCATGTATCCTGAAATAGTTAGCAGCATTTTCTATATTTTGTGTATGGACTAAAGTATAAGTTGATTATCGAAATCGGGTGTGACCATGGAATGGGCCAACAATCTCCCCCATTTTGATAATTGACAAACTTGAGTCTATACCAAAATATATTTATATTAAAAATAAAACAACATATCAAAATACCTGAAAAAAATTTGTTCTAGCTTTGCATTTGTGATATTTTTGGGTATACTCTTTTTCTCCCCCTTTGTCAAGTAGTAAAATGAATCGGCTCCCCCGTAAATCATGAAGCCAACAATAGAATAGACAAGACAAAGTGAAGTAAAAGAAACAATCACAGCATAGACAACTGGAATGAAATGAACTATCATAAAAAGTTTTCCACTAGAAAGCCAAATAATACAACTGATAAATGTCTAACTAAAGAGTTTAGACATGAAAGTAAAAAGTACTACATGAACAGCATCAAAACTAAACAAAAATAAATCCACTATCCTATGGCTAAATCCACATCACATCGCCGCGTCGTCCGCACCGGGAGGATCATGAGGAAAATAAGTAGTGGTCGGGTCGAAGTACTGAAAAGTAACCTCATCAGTAAAACGAGGACCAGGGAAAGCAGGGTGTGGAAGGATAGTGAGTGGATGGACTGGATCCTGAACCAGGCTGTAATGGAGATCGGCAATACTGTTTCTCAGCACCTGGGCCTGAGAAATATGCCGGAACTCGGAGTCCTGATAACGTTGCGTGGATACGGCAACGAAATCATCAAACCGCTGGTAGAATGCCTGATCGAGTCCAGGGGCAGGGGCCGGAGCAGGAGGAGCATCTGCTGGAGGGGCCTCAGCATCAGCAGCTGGGACAGCAGGAGCAGCACCAGGAGGTTGAGGAAACCGACGAGAGCGGGTCAACTCAACAGGTGGAGAAGAAATAGCACACGTTTCAAGATCAATCTCGAAACGGCGAAAAATACTCGCAAGGTGCATAGGAAAAACAAGGTTCCTACCTGCATTCTTGCAGTTGAGCATCCAAGACATCATGGTTTTTGGAATGGAGAAAGGAATTCCAAAATGAATGTGATACATAGCAGAGAGTTCCAAAAATGTGACCTCATCGGTAGAGCCTTTCTTCGGAAGAAGGGCCGAGAAAATCATACGATGAAGTTCGTAAAAATTCTGGTTAAGATGTCTAGAAAATATTCTCCGAGGAGGAGGAGTAGGGTGACAAATCAATTCCCTAAAAGAAGCTAAAGTGACATCGGCAGGGAACTGAATGTGGTGGATGTCAACAAGAGCATCACCAAGATCAGGAACGTGAAAATATTCACTGATATCGGTGGCACTAAATTCTAGTTCCTGTCCAGCAACGCAGGAATAGAAATTTCCGTTTTGTTGTACTTGCAAATTGCAGTAGAACATACGGACAGCATTGTCGAAAATACTATCTTGGACCTCGAAAAAGTCGCAAAATCCAAGTTGATCAAAAACATGAGCATATTCAAAAAAGGTTGTAAAGTTGACAAAGGCTCCAGTACAAATACGACGTAAAGAAAAGGAATCAAACCAGAGATTGGAGAAGTCTCTGTCGGGAAACAGAGTGCCATCAAATTCCTCGGGATCTCTAGGTTTGGCTGGACTGAAGAGACTAGCCGGAGTGTAGTCGGATGAGGAGGAAGCACCCTGAGAAGAATTTCCTCGTTGACGCTTCGGAGCCATGAAGAGATGGAGGAAGATCGTCGATGCCTTGCAAAGAAGGAGGAGGAAAGTCTTCTGGAAGGAGGTGGAACTATTTCACGTTTTGGTGTGGAGAAATAGTGGAAGAAAGGATGGGATATATAGGTGCTAGGGTCGGCTGTTCGGTTCTGGAGCCATCACAGCGCCGACCGAACTCGGTCCGAATTCGGTCCGAACTCGGTCAGAGTTCGGGCCGAGTTCGGCCACTTGCATTCCCGAGATAGTTAAAGCAGTCAGGTAAGTAAAGATTGTAATAAATGATGTTTGACTGGTTTATTAACTAATTGCTGTTATTTTTAGGTTTACTGTAGGGATTGTCCCAGCTAACGGTGGTTCACCGGGGAACTCTTAAGTACCGCTTCGCTTCGACCGTAGCCGTGGTGACAGACATATCCTTTGTAAGTTTGTCCCCAAAAATAATTTTCATTAGATAATAAATTATCAAGTCATAAATACAGTATTTAATTACCATATGTTTTAAGAATCCGAGAATTCAAGAATGCCGAGCTCACGCCTCAAGATGTTAAAACGGTCTTCAGCCAATGGTTTAGTGAAAATATCTGCTAGTTGATGTTCAGTATCAATAAATTCTAAGCAAATATCCCCGTGTTGTTGATGATCACGTAAAAAATGATGTCTAACTTCTATGTGCTTTGTGCGTGAATGACAGATAGGGTTCTTAGTCAAATTAATTGCACTAGTGTTATCACAATATATAGGAACATTTGTATAGTGCAGATTGTAGTCCTCTAAGGTTTGCTTCATCCACAAAATTTGAGCACAACAACGTCCTGCGGCGATATACTCAGCCTCAGTTGTTGATAATGCTACTGAATTTTGTTTCTTGCTAAACCAAGAGACTAAGGCCTTTCCCAAGAAATGACATGTACCACTGGTACTTTTACGGTCCACTTTGCATCCAGCAAAATCCGCATCCGAGTAACCTATAAGGTCAAAGGATTTAGTTTTGGGATACCATAAGCCAACTGTAGAAGTTCCTTTAAGGTATCGGAAGATACGCTTAACAGCACAAAGATGTGATTCCTTAGGATTTGCCTGATATCGTGCACATATGCAAACACTAAACATAATATCAGGACGACTAGCAGTTAAATATAATAAACTACCAATCATACCTCGATACTTACGCTGATCAACAGGTTTGCCACTTTCATCAGCATCAAGCTTTGTAGATGTAGCCATAGGAGTCCCAATTGGCTTTACATTCTCGAAGTCGTACTTCTTTAGTATGTCCTTCGTGTACTTGGCTTGGTTGATGAATGTTCCGTTTGAGTGTTGTTTGATTTGCAATCCTAGGAAGAAGTTCAGCTCTCCCATCATGCTCATTTCAAATTCACTCTACATACACTTGGCAAATTCTTGACAGAGTTGTTCATTAGTAGAACCAAAGATGATGTCATCTACATAAATTTGCACTAGAAGTATATCATTATTCATAGATTTAATGAAAAGAGTAGTATCAATCTTGCCTTTTGAAAAACCATTATCAAGTAAGAAGGCGCTTAGGCGTTCATACCAAGCACGAGGTGCTTGTTTGAGTCCATAAAGTGCTTTCTTAAGCTTGAAGACGTGATCAGGTTTTTGAAAATCTTCAAAACCAGGGGGTTGTTTCACAAAAACTTCTTCTTTCAAAAATCCATTTAGAAATGCGCTTTTCACGTCCATTTGAAAAAGTTTGAAATCATTAAAACAAGCAAAAGCGCAAAACATGCGAATGGCTTCTAGTCTATCAACAGGAGCATAGGTCTCATCATAATCAATTCCTTCTTCTTGATTATAACCTTGTGCAACTAGACGTGCTTTGTTGCGTAGAACTTGACCATCTTCACTAAGTTTATTTCGGAACACCCATTTGGTACCAATTATCGATTGACCAATAGGTTTAGGAACGAGTTCCCAAACTTGGTTTCTCTCAAATTGATTAAGTTCCTCTTGCATAGCAGAAATCCAAAATTCATCAGAAAAAGCCTCATCAACATTCTTAGGTTCTATTTGAGAAATAAATGCTACATTAGCTGCTACTTCAGAATCTCTAAGAGATGAACGAGTACTTACACCTTTGGATAAATCACCTATTATGAGAGTTTCTGGATGATCCGGTTTGAATCTCAATGATTCGAATCTTTGGGCCATACCTTTTACAAGGCTCTTCTCAGTTCCTGCATCTTCGGAACTTTTATCAGTTCTTGCCTCTTGGGTAGGATCTTTTTCAGAACTCTTCTTTGTCTTTGTAGGTGCATCTTCATCATCACTGTCGCTAGATCTATGACTATTTAACTCATCAAAGGTAACATTAATACTTTCTTCAACAATCAAAGATCTTTTATTAAAAATTCTATATCCTTTACTCTTAGCAGCATATCCGAGAAATATCCCGTCATCTGCTTTCGAGTCGAACTTACCCAAGTTATCCTTGGTGTTCAGGATGAAACAGCGACAACCAAAAACTTTAAAATAAGAAATGTTTGGAATTCTTCCAAACCAAAGCTCATATGGTGTTTTCTTCGAGATTGGTCGAATCAACACCCTATTTAAAATATGACAGGCTGTACTAACAGCTTCTGCCCAAAAATATTTAGGAAGATTATGCTGATTAAGCATGACTCTAGCCATTTCGCTTAGAGTACGGTTCTTCCGCTCCACAACACCATTCTGTTGGGGAGTTCTAGGACAAGAAAATTCGTGGTAGTATCCACTATCATCACAAAACTTTTTGAAATCAGAATTTTCGAATTTGCCGCCATGATCACTTCGGATACGAGTAATCATGAAGCCTTTTTCGTTTTGTACCTTTTTACAAAATATCTGAAATTCAAAAATAGCATCACTTTTGTTTGATAAAAAGTAAACCCATGTAAAACAAGAGAAATTATCAACAATGACAAAAGCATAGAGTTTACCGCCAAGACTAGCGACTCTACTAGGACCAAATAAATCCATATGAATCAACTGCAAAGGTCTTGAAGTACTTACAGCGTTGATGGATTTAAAAGAAGACCTATGTGCTTTGTTCTTTTCACAGTCAGCACATACCATGTCTCTCTTGAATGGAATTTCTGGGAGTCCTTTTACCAACTTCTTTGTGTTCAGACGTGAGATAGTATCCATGTTTGCATGTCCTAGTCTCATGTGCCATAGCCAGCTTTCATCTTGATTGGCTACTAGGCACCTTCCTGCATTATTAGTACTCTTCAAAAAGAAAACATAAATATTGTCTTCTCTAATCCCTTTATATACGGGATCACCAGATGACATATCATATATAGTACATTTATCTTTCACAAAATTGATACCATAACCATTATCTGCTAAATGACTTATACTCAATAGGTTATGTTTCAATTCAGTTACTAGACAAACATCTTTTATTATTGGATAAGGAGACATACCTACAGTACCATTACCTATAATATCACCTCTCAAGTTATTTCCGAAGGAGACGTATCCTTCTTTCTTTATCGATAGCGTAGCGAATAAAGATGCATCACCAGTCATGTGTCGCGAACATCCGCTATCGAGAATCCACTTGCTTCTAGCATGAGAGGGTTGAGGGTCCACCTACAAAACAAGTAGATGAATCCTTTGGTACCCATTTTCTGAAGGGTCTACTCAGATTAGCTTTAGGTTTCCAAACTAGAGTATGGTTATCAACAAGCTTTCTTGCCATACAGTATTGTGATATATGACCGTGTGTACCACAATATGTGCAAGTCAGTTTAGTGGAATAAACTGTGTTTGCAGGCTTGTTCTGTTTGGAAAACCTATAAGTGAAAGCATAATAGTGTTCGTGTTTCCTCTGTGCTTTCTTGTGTTTAGTCCTTTTTGGTGTATGCTTTGCATTAGGACTAATCTTGGGCTGTGTCACAGGTATAGCCTGTTTGCCCAACTTGATTTCTAATTTTTTAGAAATCGCTACAGACTCTTCGTATCTTGCAGTCATATCAAGGAGTCTTTGCTCAGTTACTAGGTGCAACTTCTTCTCTATGTCATAAAGTTTGTGTATTTTGACATAGTCCTCTTCTTTCTTTTCAATGTTGAGGATAGCCTCATGATAGTCTACTTTAAGTTTGGCTATCTCTTCCGTGTTACCGGTAGTAGATGTCTCTTTAATGTCTTCAAGTAGATTAGACAATCTAGCTATCTCGGCTGTGTGTGCCTTAATCTCTTTTCGAGATTGCTTATACTTGTCGAGCACAGTTTTGTGATCTTCAAGTAAATCGCTAAAGGCAGTCTCTAGTTCATCAAAAGTAAAATCATCAAACAGAGGATTAGATGATACCTTTTCGAATGCCATAAGACAAACATTTGCATTGCTGCAGGGTCTGTCTTCTTCTTCTGAGTCACTGGCATCACTCTCGTGCCAGATGCTTGTGTTGGCATACTTTCGGCCAGATGTGGATCTTCTGTTTGATCTTGATCGATCATATGGACTGCTCTTCTTGGTAGCTGGACAGTCCCTCTTCATGTGCCCTGATTTCTTGTATCCGAAGCATATAGTCTCGTCTTCATTGCTTTCTTGGATGTCTTTCTTCTTTCTGCTTGTGAACTTTAGATATTTCTTGAAGTTCTTCACAAGTAAGGCACGTTCATCACCACTTGATGATTCTTCATCTGAGTCGTTGCATGTTGATTTTCTTGCTTGAGCTTTGAAGGCGATGGTCTTTTCTTTTGGAGTGACCTCTTCAAAGTCTTGCAAGTCGAGCTCATGAGTCATCAATTTGCCCATCAGTGTTTCTAGAGTCATCGTGGTGAGATCGTTTCCTTCAATGATTGCTGTGGCTTTTGGATTCCAGTTCTTTGTTAGAGCCCTCAGCACTTTCCTGATTTTCTCATGGTTGCTGTAATCTTTACCAAGAGATTGAAGGGGATTAGTTATATCAAGGAAACGAGTAAACATCTGTGTAATTGACTCACCAGGTTTCATTTTAAAAGATTCATATTCCTGAGTCAGTCTACTGATTTTGGATTCCTTGACTTGGGAAGTCCCTTCATGGGTTACCTCAAGGAGTTTCCAAATTTCATGAGACGTCTTGCAGGTAGAAACTCTATTGAACTCGGTTTTGTCAATTGCACAGAATAGTGCATTGATGGCTCGAGCATCAAGACTAGCCTTTGCTTTTTCAGCATCGGTGTACTTGTCATGCGTCTTTTCCATAAGAATACCTTCAACCACAGTAGGTGGTGGTTTCTTATACCCATCAATGACTATTGACCATAAATCAAAATCTAGAGACTTTAGAAAGAAAGTCATACGTGTTTTCCAGTATGTATAGTTTGTTCCATCAAATAGGGGAGGTCTATTTGTGGATTGCCCTTCACCGTTGAATATAGATTTCACGGCTGCCATATATATACTCTCTAGGATATGTTATATAAGAATATAACCTGCTCTGATACCAATTGTAGGATCGTTGAGCACCTCTAGAGGGGGGGTGAATAGAGTGCGTGTGTGCAGCGGAAATAAAATCACCAATTAAAAATTAAACTATGGCAATGATGTAAGAGCAGTAAATAAAGATAGGAGATTCAAACTCAGTAACACAGCGATGTATACTGGTATCCCTCTGAGAGGACTAATCCAGTCTCGAGTACTCTTGCTCGATGTTAATCCACTAAAGGCACAAGCTTTAACTGAGTGCTTGCAACTCTTACACCACCGTGCTTGTTGACGAGTGCACGACCAACTCCAACATACACCGTGCTTGGTGACGAGCGCACGACCAGCTCCACAACGAGAACTTGTTGTTGAAACTTGACGACCTCTTTACAACTCTGAATAACCAAAAGACTTCTAAATCAAATCTGATAGTACTGGCTTTTGGCTAAGAGAAGTATAGGTGAGATTTGAAACTTTTAGATCACTAGAAAACACTTGAATGGATAGAAAAGAGAATGAAGAATGAATTGATTGATTTGAAGTGAGAAATTCTTCTCTATTTATAGGTGTTTTTACCAACCGAACTCGGGCAGAACTCGGACAGAGTTCGGATGCAAATATCTCGCAAAATAGACGTTGTTCGCAGATTTGGAGGCAACTAAAGTTTGAATACAAACTGACCGAACTCGGTCAGAGTTCGGGCCGAACTCGGGCCGAACTCGGCTAGGAGTTCTGTCAGGAGATATAATAAAATTCTTTTGTAAAAACAGTTTACAAACCTGTTTTTGGTAATTTGTAAAATCATTTGAAAAGGAATATTTTCGAAATACATTTTTGAAATATTTGTAATCGAAAATATGAAGGGTAAAAATAGGTTTAGAGAAGGAGAATAATTTTAACCCTAAGCCAGTAATACCATACTTGATTTTACAAGGAAATTCCTAGACTCAATAAAGTGTAAAAATACAGAATAAAAGTAGAAAAGAGTCTTCAGAATTTTTGATGACTTTGACGCTTGGATTTATGCAGTACATCGTCCGTTGAATAAGATTTCATGTATCCTGAAATAGTTAGCAGCATTTTCTATATTTTGTGTATGGACTAAAGTATAAGTTGATTATCGAAATCGGGTGTGACCATGGAATGGGCCAACAGTCAGGGCCAGGTTGAGGGGAGGAGGGGGGGATGGCCGCTGGGGGGGGGGTGAGGAGCTGTAGCGGGGTGGGGTGGAGGAGGGTAGTCTAGGAATATTAAAAACAATTGGGTATCAACATAAAAATATTAGCTGAGATAGGGTATTAAGTTAGTACCTATCAAAGTTTAGGATATTAAGTTAAAAATTTGTTATAGTTGAGGGTATCAAGTTATAATTTAGCCTATTAAAAAAATTGAGTTTACTAAACTATATTAAAAAATTCAAATTCTTCTAACAATTTCAATTTCTCGGTGTTTACTATTTTATAGAGGTCTATTTGTAATTTATATTTTACATTCACGAATCCATCAATCAACATAAATATTTGTTATTTAGTAGGTACATATAATGTTAATATGATAGAATTTCACTCATAACTCTAACCAATTTATATAAGGATAATTTACAAAATTACCATGGTGTTTAATCACATAAATAACTTCTTATCTATACTATCACATATCACCGTTAACGCCTCAATTGCTCGTAATTTTTGTATAGTTTATAAAGGACAAAAATATTCATGTACGAATTAAAAACTAAACCAATTTTCAACCTTTATATCATCCCTCATCATCGTGGATCATTGTATTCTCTTCATCATTCTTCACTCCCTCCCTTCACCTCCACCTCCACCTCCACCTCTGCCTTCCTATTCCTCTATTATTATTTTTAGCATTCCAATCTCATTTCTTTCTCATACATACACAAAAAAATAAAGAAGAAAAAAAGAAATTTTTTTTTACCAAACATGGAAAAAAAAAAGAAAAAAAGAGAGAAGGATGTTAATTTGAAATATTTTTTTGAAATGTACCATTGTGTGCCATTTGGAACATCTGTTTGTTTGCAGTAGGGGTGAGCATATGTAATGACCCGCTCCGCCCTAGCAGAACGCCGATTCAAACGGCATGTGCAACGACTCAAACGAGTCGTCGACCCGAAGAGTTGGCATCGACCTGAAGAAGAATCGATGCAAGACTTACATTGGCCCGTCAAGATGAGTCCAGACTTATACTTTCAAAGGCGCGCTCGGAGTATCGCTCGGCCGATGCGAACATCGCTAAGGTGGGTGGCTCCGATGAACCCGTCTTTGCTTAGCCTTGCATGGGCGCAACCTAGGCCCGTGCGACATCACGCCTTAGCGAGGACGATCGCTCTTGCGGGAGCGGGACGTGACAGATTGGTATCAGAGCACGGCTTTACGTCCTTGGACTTTATTTCGATTCTCTCAGTTTTGAAAGCTCGTTTTGAAACAAAAGAAGTGTACGCTCTCTCTCGTTGTGCCTTGGGATGTTCCATACAATAAGTCTAATATTTTTAAAAGCCCATACAAGTACTCGGTTGAACAGGATCGGTAGGCGAAGGCCTTTGTGCCAAACCGCGACGGATTTGAGTTGGAAGGAACCCGTGCTAAAAGTTAGCAAACGCAGTGCATGCGTGAATAACCTTACGCTGACGATAGCGAACGAGTATGCGAGACCGAAGTATAGTTCGAGCGGGATGGTTATGCACGTAGCCTTTTGGCTAAGTTGTGCGGAGTATCGCACACCTAGACCTTCTGGTGCGAACGAGCTTGCGAGCGAAATCGACTATCGCTCGGACGAGAATAAGTGAGACTTAGAATTGTAACACCCAGTTTTCCAGATGAGGGTAATTTTGAAATTTTGTAATTATAATTATTATTTATTGATATTTATTTCATATTATGATTTTTAGTGATTTTTAATTATTTTTTAAACTATTTAAATTCATGACTTGTGATTTTGGTATTTTGCTAGTGAAATCGTAGAGACTGCCTACCCTAGAGCCTAGCCATGTGATTAGGGTATTTTTGACATTTTTAGGGTTATTTGAATTTATTATAATTTATTTGAATTTATGGGAATTTTTAGGATTTATTCTGGAATTATTTGAACGACGGTTGACTAGGTTGACTTTGGCTAGTGTTGACTGGGTAGACTAACCTAGAAGCTAACCCTAGATGTGTTTGGACTTGGTTAGGTCATGTGACCCTAGTTAGACTAGAGTTAACTCATGGTTAGTCGTTAAACTCAGGTTAGAATAGAAAGGCTTTTAGTCATAAGCCATGACTTATGATTTGAAACCATTAATTAGCAACTTAGCCCATAGAGGCCCAAGCCCATAGCCCATCACTAAACCCTAACCCTAACCCACTATGGCCAGCCACATTGGGAACCCCATCCCTATTTATACTCTCTTCCATTTAGGGCTAGCCTCTTTTAGGAAAGAACAAGCTTAAGGAGGAGGTATTTTCCCAACTTTAGAAATTTATAGAAATTCTATTTTATCTCCTTTTTCCCTCAAAAAAATTGCAATAGGTTCTAATTTAGGTATACTTGCTGTTCATGGAGGTCATTCTCAAATTTGGGACAATTTGGAGCTTTGGGATTAGCAAGAAGGATCCCCCATTTTGAAGCTTTCTTTGGAGAAGAACACCAATAGGTAACTTCTCATTCTCTCCATGAAATTCCAGTTTTCTTGCATATTTCGACAGCCCTAGGTGTCCCCTAGCCATAGGTATTGATTTCATGTTGAGTTGTGTCCGTTTTATCTCCGTATCGGACACGAATCAGTGTTAGGGTGCATGTGTTCAATGAAATGCTTGAGTGAATAAATTCTTCTTATTTTAAAATTCTATTTGAATAGATTTCTAGCCCTTGATGTGTGCTTTCGAACCCCCAAGCTCTGAGCACGAATCCATGCTGTTTTCGTGTCGAAAATCGACACGAACACGCAGCACGACGCCGCGTGCGGCTGTCCTGCTGTTGGACACGTCGTGTGCACTGTACACGACACATTTGGACACAATACTTGCTGGACACCTTGGACACATGACTGACACGACACGTATGAAGTTTTAGGAGGAGTTATCGAGTGAGTTGGAAGAAATCCCAATCGAACCCGATTTACACTGTGTTGTGCGCGTTCTGTCGAAGGTTCGGATACCCACTTCGTGTCCAGTCCTGACACGACGAGGACACGAATCAGGGTGTCGACCCTCTAGACATATGTCCCCCCTAACCCTAGACATGAGCATGAGATTTGATTCATGTCGTTTCGTGTCCTAGACTCTCTGGAACACGTGCACGACACTGTATTGTTTTGTGTCTGTGTGTGTTTGCTGATTTGAGTTTTCTCAACTTGGATACGTCTGTGTCGTGTGTGGTGGACATGAATTGGACCCTAAGACACGTGCACATGTAGTATAATCCTTACCTAGCTATTGATTTGAATCTTGACTGATTAATTTCTAATTCGAAGTTGTGAATGCCTATATTTTCTGATACCCGACTGTTTCAGTGTTTCCCTGGGAATTCGAAAATGATTAACCTATGTTGTGTAATTAATTGTGTTGTATATATATATCTGAGAGTTAGCCTAGAATACTAAGGTTTACATGGCATCGGAATTTAGTCTTCGTTTTGCAGTTGGGCCTGGAGATTTCAATATCGACTGATACACTGAGGTATCAGTGATATCAATCACTGTTCTTTAAATTATCCTTCACTAATTTTTCCTGTTAAATGCTATGTATTAGTTAGGTTTTGATTACCTGAACACTAGACATCATGCTAGGATGAAATTCTCAGTTTTGATTGTTTATCATGATCGAATGGAAGTAATGAATCCTGAATTGATTTCCCATTTTATTCCTTAGTTTTAAATCCCTGTTTTGGTTCTAAAATGAAATCTGGGTTCCATTAGATATTAATTAGTAGGTTGAACCTGAGAATGCTTTTCATCTCGTTTGAACTGTCAATTAGTTCTTGTATTCCCTGTTTTACACTGACACAGGAATCCAAAAACCTGAGAACAGGTTAAATTTGGGTTATCGAACTGTCATGATTTTTCCTATAGAACTGTCAATTGTTTCACTGATTTTATGATTTATTTCCAGGTTAAAATCCTTATACATGTGTATTAGCTCTTGATGCTTAGAAATTCATTAAGACTTGGATTCGAATTCCTGAAATGGGATTGATATTAGTTGGAAGAATCCTTAACTGTCAAATGCTTCATTTCCCCTTTTTATCAGTCAAATTGATTTTCTTTCCTTTTTGAAAGCATATTTTTAGCTCTAATGTGAGGTTCCAGTTGATTCCTGAGATCCCAGTGATTTTGCTATGATAAACATCACATATTAGTATTGTCGAGTGGGAAATGGATTCGAGATTGGTATTGAGTTTTATTAATTAACTATCATTTTTGCTAATCCTGAGAACCATGCACTAATCCAGTTCTTACTTGACATTTGACACAAGTGCACATACACATTGGTTCATTTTTTTCCTGTTATACACCCATGCCACTGTTTCCAGGTTTCCATCCACTATTTTTACTGATTTTCCAGGAACCCCTTTTACCTAAAATGTATTCCAGTTATCACCACACTGTTAACCTATCAATAGAACTGTATATATTGGGTTCACTGTTAAGTTTAATATGAATTGTCATGTGGATTATAGATTGGTTTTCAATGGTTGAATTGGTGTTGGAAGAATTGGATTGAATGAGTGTTGAGGCTCGAGTTAACTGTTATTATAGCTAACTGTCATTTGCATAAAACTTTAATTGATTCCTGCCATTTTGTTCACTGATTTCCTATCCCTCATGATACACTATTTTCAGCCTTGCAATGCACTGTTTTTCCTATTCTCTTGTTACACACACAACATTGCCATGTTCTGTTTTTCCAGATTTACATGTACACATACCCTCATGCCATGTATCACTCACACACACACATGTTATATCACACACTCTAGTCTCTCACTCTCACACACACATGTCACCACCACATCCCTTTCCTATTTCTCTATGTATGGGTATATATACACATGTATATTTATGGGTATGTGGCATGTACTTATATGTATCCTACATATGTGTATTCTATATTATATTATATACATTATTAGGATGTGTGTTACCAAATTATTCTCTATGTATGTATATATATGTGTGGTATACATAGAGGTAACCTATATGCTAATGAGTATTCTAAATTAGATTATATAAATATATCTATGTGTGTATTATTTTAGATACAGATATTGTCATGTGGTCATGTGATTTATGGTTTGGCTCATAGGCATGGTATAGCCTATGGCCTATGGGTGGCTTGAATGCCAGTATAGAGTCTAGTTAGACTTGTATAGCCTTGTTAGACCTAGAATAGACTAGTTAGACTAGTATAGACTTGTTTGACTTAGGTTTGACCTAGTTGACCTAGTTTGACTTCTAGGGTCGACCAGAGTTGACCAAGAGTTGACTTTGGTCAAGATTGACCTAGACTCATGTAGAATGCATTGTAGATTACTATTATCATCCCCTGTATACATCTTGATTGTGTTGCTCTAAGTAGGAGTCAGGTACCTCATCTTGGACAGTACACTTACTTCAGACATTCAGATACCAGGCGAGTACATTCTCTGACCGTTTTATACTTGTCTGGATTTACATTCTTGCTCTAGATTACTGTACTTGATGCTGACACGATTGTTATCACGGATTGGTACTATATGGATCTTCTTTTGAGATGTTATCCCCTTGTATTCACTAAATACATATTGTGATGTGCGTTTCACTTACATATTGTATTTATTGAATACCCATATCCTTGTATACTCATTGTGCATATTGTACTCTCATTATCACATGAGTTCCAGGGATAGACCATTGTACACTATTGTATAACATTGTACAACTATTGTATAACATTGTACATCTATTGTATAATATTGTACATCCATTGTATAACATTGTACACTATTGTATAAGATAACGTAACTGGAGTGGATCCTTGTGTATTGATTAGGGAGGAAGAGTAGAATTGGTTATGTACTCAAATCCTATTGTACAATATTGTATAACTATTGTATATGTCTATTGTACACCCACGTACAATGGAGTTACCATTGCATTGTCCTAGACCGTTTACATAACCATATTGTACTCTAAATCACAGTTGGCTTACAGTTCTTACTTATCATATATAGGTATTTCCTGTTATCAAATCTCTACTGTTTTTTATATACATTCTTCTTTCAGCGTTTCATGTACCTTACTCTATTGCCTGCTTTATATTTCCTAACTTGATATGAACTGCGTGAGATGTTTTGTGCTCGCTCCCGTCCTGACTGGACCTGTTGAAAATTTTACAGAGGATGATGAGGAACCCTGTACCCCTTACTTGGAGCTTGCCTAGTTGACACTCGCAACCTGGACCCCTGGGGAGGTTCAGGAGATGCTCAGGATGATACCTTGCATAGTGTAGATAGCTTAGAATGTTCTTTCTTTTCGTGTTTAGCTGTTGTCTTTATTTTCAGAGTTGTACATTTTAGAGATGTTGAGACTGGTAGTTGTTGAGACTCTGTTATTTCATTCTACTGTACCTCAGTTGAGGATTTCCTATCTATTTCCATCGTGCTACATTATACCTTAGATTGTGATTGAGTTGTACCTCTGTGTTGGCCTCCTTTTGGAGAGTATATTCATGTTATGTAGTTATAGTTCATGACCTAGAATAGCGTTCTACCGTCGACACTGTGGCGTAGGCTGGGCGATGTTACGTACTCGTACCCTCACGGTGGGTACGGGTCGTGACACGTTTTTAGTGGTGGCCCATGCAGGTCGAGTTTATGTAGTGGTATTCGAACTAGAGTATCACTACAGCCTGCAGTAGGATTAGGATTATTTTTGGAGGTACTCAATCACATTAGGAAAAACTCTTAATCAGATTCCTTTAGTCTAAAATTGTTGCTTATTGACTTCCCTTTGAATATAAACTGTCCTCTTTTGAATTTTTGCTTCATTCTCAGAAATTGCTTCTTGTTTCGATCTGTTTTCATGATGGTTATGAAGACACGATCTCATCGCTTCAGTTCAGGGGATACTATCGAGAGGCTGGCCACCTCTCGTCCTGTTCATCAGGGCCTCGAGACCGCAGCTTATGTTGTGCCGACTCAGGTTGGCGTTTCTGTTACATTGGAGGTGCACCTCTGTCGGTACAGAGACTTTTTCTCGTCATTTTCGATTCTCTCAGCAGCAGCGGTTCATACAGCATCAGCAGCAGACCAGTGTTTCACTTAACAAAATGCCTAAAAATTTGGGTTTTGAAAATAAAACGAGAAAGAGTACAAGAAGTATAAATTGTTCTGGGAAGTATTGCTATGGAAGTCTGATCTGAAGGCGATCACTTTATTCCTTGGACCATACGATGATGATGAAGATCACTGCTAGAAGATGAACAACTGGAAGAACTAAGTCACCAGAAAGGTATCGACGCACTTGGGCACTGATGGCGAGGTCGAATGCTTTCCTGCTTTGCTTCACTCTGTTCTGGAAGAAAAGTTGAAGAAGAATGCTCTCGAAAATCAAAGTCTCTGGGCTCTGATATCTGTATTCTCTCCTCTGTCTCCGTCCCTGTCTGTCTGTTATATGAAAAAAATAAGTCTATTTATAGACTTGGCTTTTTATGCGTAAAACTCAGCAAAGTCCTGTCTTTACGCTAGTAACTGCCACCCATGACTGAAGTCATCCTCTACACACGTTGACACGTGTCCCATTATTTCAATAAGAATAGGATGCATGTACACACGTTCCTCGAGATGTGTGGCATGAAAGCCACGTAGGCAAACCACGTTCCAAAGTAGTCAGGAAGGATAGGGCGTAAAAACAACCCAAATATACTCTGAGCGTAAAGTAGTAGACTTGGCGTAAAATAGTCCTAAAATGGACTTCTCGCGTAAAGTGGTTGATAAAACAACCTTGAGCGTAAAAAGTAGCCCAAATAAACTTTATGCACACGTCAACTTTGAGCGTAAAAAGCTCATATAGTATTCATGCGTAAAAGAAGCCATCTTGTGAGCGTAAAATAGCTCAGTCTACATACTAAACGACAATATTGGTTTCTCTGTAAAATAAATTCCTTCGAATTCTGTGTTATACGCTGTCAGTAAATCTTTATGTCAGACCCATTACCACTTTGCATTAAATATATGATTTGACAGCCTGTCCCTGGCGTAAAGTAGCTGACTTGTCCCTGGCGTAAAGTAGCTGACTTGTCCCTGGCATAAAACAGCTCATTTGAGTGTAAAGCTCTATCTCTTTGACTCAGTCTATGAAGCACTTTTTACGCTCCTACAAGACCCCCTTCAAAGTTTTCAAATATTTTTCAAAATTTGAAATACTTTGAACAGAAGCGTAAAATTCGGGTTTTGACCATTCAGCGTAAAGTTTGGGAAATGGCGCCGGTCAATACTCACCGTCATAATGAATTTCCTCTCGAAACATTCGAACGCCTCTTCGTCTCCCCGAGTTGCATTGATAATGTTCAATTTCCCATAGGGAATATGAAGGGTTAATTGATTGTATATAAGAAAAAGCTTTTCATTCTCAATTCTCATCTTCATATTGTCATGGCACCGAAGAAAGAAATAGAGGCTGAAAAGACTCAAGGATCAAAGCTTGGCCTAGAGGCAGAGGTCGATCAATCGCTGCGAGCGCGCAACTTTATGGAGTGCTTTGGATTGACTCCAGCGATCTTCGATCGTATAAATGGTGGTCCCTCAACTGCCTATGAAGGATCAGGTGATGCTGAAGCATTCCTCAATTTAATGCGTCGTTCTGGAATCCACAATGTACATGAGTTGGGCACCTCCCTTCGTCAGCCCAACGAAGAAGAAAAGAAAAAAATAATGTTTTGTGTAAGAGTGTCATCTATGTATTATGACACTCAACTTATCTGTAGGGGCCTACTCTTTATAAAATAAAATCCTGGTGTTATCTCCACCTTTATTCTCGTGATGCATTAATATAGGATCATTCTACATCTCTTTGGACTGTTTCCATGTTTGTTCATTCCCAAGAGAAATAAAATAACACGTGGCAACTGTTCTGTGGTCATGAGCGCCTCTTATTAGGATCTTTCCCGAAATAGACTCGCCAACTGCTTTTTCGACCCTTTATAAATGGCTGAGTTAAAGAATGTTTACACATTCTCATTCTCATTCTTTTTCTCCGAAGATAACTTCTTGCAAGATTTCATTCTCCAACAAGAGATTGATAATGGCGATGCTTTACGATGTCGTTCCTCTGTACACCAGGTCACCAGACGTTGATTCAACAACTCTTAGGGCCGAACCATCTGATTTTGATGGTAAGTTTGATTTACATAAAAGGGGCAGAGTGCGTTCTCTTTTTTTTAAAATTAAAACAGGGTGCACAATCGGCTGTCTTTGAGCTTTTGTTGAAAATAAACGCCTATCTTTGATAGATAAGGCACGCCTACTGAAAACGAGCGTAAATCCTTGATAAATAAGGAGCACATGAAACACGGGCACAAAGCCTTGTTAAATAAAGTGCACCTGAAACACGGGCACAAATCCTTGTTGAATAAGGAGCACATGAAACACGGGCGCAAAGCCTTGTTAAATAAAGTACATATGAAACACGGGCGCAAATCCTTATTAAATAAGGTGCGCAAGCATCAGTCTTTAATTGGCCAGTATGTGCCTGATGATACTTCTGTTGAAAATTTTTCTCTACTGTTTTCTGCAGCAGCTTGGCTAAAAAACTTTTCCAGAACCGGCATTGGCGACTTGGATGCTGTGGGGAGCATTCTTCTGACATCAACATCAGGGAGCTCATGCGCTTTTGACGCGCAAACCAGACAACTCAGAACTCTTCGTGGGATAAAAGGGTCTTCCTCAAATGGTAGGAATTTCCTTTTGCTTTTGTGAGTCATCACCATTGGTCTTCGAACAGCTAATACTAGTTCACCGACTTTGAATACCCTCTCTTCAACTTTACGATTGAAAGTTCGAGATATACGGGCTTGATATAGCTCAATATGTTGTTGTGCTTGAAGACGCTTCTCGTCCAATCCTTCAAGTTATTGGAGTCGTAAGCGATCATTATTCTCTATAGTTAGCTCATTAGCAATGGCTATTCGAAGAGATAGAATCTGAATTTCTAATGGAAGGACAGCCTCACATCCATAAACCAGTAAAAATGGTGTGAAACCAGTAGGAGTTCGGACTGTTGTTCGATAAGCCCATAAATATTCTCCAATTTTCTCATTCCAATCACATTTATTAGAAGAGACAAACTTTTTGAGAAGTTTGATGATTGTCTTGTTGAAAGCTTCGGCTAAACCATTAGCAGCTGGATTATAAGCCGTAGAAGCCAGATTTTGAATTCGATTCTTATCACAGAACCGATAAAATGCCTGACTGGCAAATTGTGGTCCATTGTCATGAATTATCCGTCGAGGAATCCCGAAACGATAAATGACATGGTGTTTGATGAAGCTGATCACATTAGATGTTTTCACTTCAGCAAGGGAAACTGCTTCTGCCCACTTAGAAAAGTAATCGGTTATAGCCAATATAAACCGATGTCCTTTAACAAAAGGGGGGTTAATAGGCCCAATAATATCCATGCCCCAAACTTCGAAGGGCCAAGAGACTGCTGTAGGATGTAGGAATTCAGACGGTTGATGAATAAAATTAGTATGAATCTGACATGCTTTATACCTTCTGGCATAGTCTACAACATCTGCTATCATAGAAGGCCAATAATACCCCATTCTTCGAATGCGGTCTTGTAATTTCGGTCCTGGTTGATGAGCACCACAGACACCATCATGAGCCTCACGGAGTGTCTGCTTGGCTTCACTCTCAGAGAGACAATGCAACAAAAGTCCATCATATGAATGGCGGTATAGCATATGTAAGGACGAATCATAATAGAATCGAAATGATCGTCTCTTAATTGATACAGCTTCTTTTGGATCTTCAGGTAAAATTCCATGAACCGCATAATCAATGAATGGACTTCTCCAATCCCTCTGTTGGGAACTTGACTCTGTAGTATAACTCTGTTCAATATACAGATTATTTTTGACACAGAATAAGTCTCGGTCCAATAAAGTAATTGTATTTTGTCTTCGAATTGGAACAGCCAAGTCTGCAGCTAAGCTAGCAAGAGCATCAGCTTCCACATTCTGAGAACGTGGTACGAATTCGATAAAGAATCCTTTGAATAAAAGGACCAACTCGATTACCACTTGATGATAAGGGATAAGATCAGGGTTCCTGACTTTATAAGTCCCTCTAACTTGATTAACAATCAGTTGAGAATCTCCATAAGCTTCTAGGAATTCAATATCCAATTGTTTTGCTACTTGGAGACCAATCAATAGAGCATTATATTCTGCTACATTGTTGGAGCATGGCTCATTGGGAGAATAGGCACGGTATATGACCATTTTATCAGGAGAAACCAAGACGATTCCTACCCCAGAGACAATATTACCTTTAGGTCCAACCCGTGATGCTCCATCAAAATATAATTGCCAGATGTCATCCTTCAGAGTCATGTTGCAATCCACGACTTCATCTGGAATGTCCTCATATAACTTCGATGTTTCAGGTATAGGATGAGCAGCTAAGAAATCAGCTAATGCTTGACCCTTCACTGATTTTTGAGGTACATAAACCATGTCATAGGGAGTGAGCAACATCGCCCAGGTAGCTAACCTATAGTTAAGAATGCTCAGTTTTCTCATCAATACCCGAATGAGATTTATTCTGGAGATGACATGAATAGTCTGCCCTGTCACATAATGTCTTGTCTTTTGGACAGCAAAAACCAAAGCCAGACATTCCTTTTCTACATGAGTATACCTGTGTTCAGCTCCGACCATCATTCGGCTTAGATAATAAATTGCTTGTTCATGACCCATATTACTTTTTTGTGCAAGAAGAGCACCAAGTGAATGATCCAAGGCTCGAACATATAACAAAAATGGTCTTCCTACCACTGGAGGTACCAGAACAGGTAGATTTGTAAGGTATTGCTTAATGTCATTGAAGGCTTTCTGACACGCTTCATCCCAAACAAATGATACACCCTTCTTTAATAGACGGGAGAAAGGTTGACATCTCCCAGAGAGATTAGATATAAATCTCCTGATATAAGCAATGCGACCCTGAAAGCCACGGAGTTCTTTCAGATTACGAGGAGGACGCATTTCAAGAATTGCTTTAACCTTATCAGGATCAACATGGATACCCTAAGAAGTAATGACAAATCCTAAAAACTTGCCACTGGAAACTCCTAAGAAAGACTTAGTAGGGTTCATTTTCAATTGATGTTGACGCATCAATTCAAATACTGTCTTCAAGTCTTGAATGTGATCATCTTTTGATCGACTCTTAACAGTAATGTCATCTACGTAACATTCAACTGTCTTCCGTAGATGTTCTTGAAAGATGTTGCTCATAGCCCGTTGATACGTGGCACCGACATTTTTAAGACCAAATGGCATAACCGTATAGCAGTAAACCCCAAGGGGTATATGAAAAGCAGTATGCTTCTCATCTTCTGGATGCATTTTAATCTGATTGTATCATGAGAATCCATCCATGAAAGACATGCGTTCAAAACCGCATGTATTGTCTATCATGACATCGGTAATCGGAAGTAGAAATTCATCCTTTGGACAAGGTGCATTAAGATCTCGAAAATCTATACAAACTCGGACTTTTCCGTTCTTCTTCATAACAGGAACAATGTTGGCAACCCAGTCCGGGTGTTGTTCTTCACGAACAAAACCACATGTGATCAGCTTTTTGACTTCTGCCTCAATTGCATCCATCATATCTGGTCGAAAACGTCGTTGCTGTTGTTTTACAGGCTTGGCATTAGGAAGAATATTAAGTTTATGAGTAGCAACTTTAGGATCTAGACTCGGCATATCCTTATAACTCCATGCAAAGATATCAATATATTCTTTGATCAGTTTTATCAACTCTTCCTTTTCATCCTCAGAAAGATTTTTACTGATGAATATTGGTTTGGACGTAGTTCCATCTCCAACATCAATCTGGACAATCTCATCCTCTGTAGGTGGCTATCGCTGTTCAAAATGAAGTTCCCATTGAGTGTCCATCTGTTGAGCCCAAGGATCATTCTCAAATGGTTCAGATTCACCATCAGTTTGAACCATATTGACAGATAATATTTGCTCAGATTTATCATAATAACTTTCTCTAACATATGAGGAGTGAGACGTATCAGATTCGATAAATTGGATTTCTTCCGAATCTGATGATTGTGAAGAGCTAGAAGAGAATTCTTCTTGTATATCGTCATTAAACATGTGGGACGGATCATATCCCAATCCATAACGAGTTTTTTGATAAAAGGGATCACCACATAATGGTAATCGTCTACCCTTGCCTTGATTGAGATCTTGCATAGTCTTCAAATCATATCCCATATTCTGGATAATCTTGAGAGATTGTTGACTATATTTGTCAATTCAGATCTTTTCTTTATCTTTATCTCTTAGATCATCTGTCTGAGCAACATGGATATTTCTAGCCAGGCCAAACACAATTTGGTGCTTATTTTTCTTATCAGACGGAATCACGAAATAAGATTCTTCGTGACGTCTGTAAGTTACACAAGCTTGCGATGAAGCGACTACAGGAAGAAGATAGGGAGAAGATGTTAGGAACCTTTGAGCATAAGGTCCAACATCGACATGAGGAGGAAAGGAATTTTTCTTATGGTCAATGTATAAGGTTTCCTCTGTGTCTATGTCGTCTTTATACTTTGATCATCATAAGATAAAGTCATTCTTTCAACAAATTTGACAGCCATATACTCAAAAAGGAAATCTTCATTGATATTAGAAAGTACAGAATGATCAATATTTACATCATTTACAATTTGACTGCTACGCTTCGGATTAATCACTAATGGACCATCATCCGTCTTCTGCGTAGACTTGCCAAGATTGACGATCAATGGTGGTTCTGGATCATTCGTACGAGAAGTACGCCCTTTGACCTTGATCATAAGAGGTTGAATTTGGCTCTTAGCAGGAACATTCACTGATTCCTCAGATGAAGCTTGAATTTTTCCTTTGACCTTGATCATCAGAGGTTGATTGTTGACAGGTTGGGGTTGAATTCGCCCTTTGACTTTGATCTTCAAAGGTTGCTCTTCTGGCGAATCTTCATTAATAGACTGATCTTCGATAGATGATCGATCTTCAGCTATGTCTGATATCTCTTTCACATGCTCTTGTTTATAGAGCATTGAATCAGAAAAATAGGCTTCGACACCCTTGAAAGGATTGATATCAGCAAACTCAGTCTTCACAATCCCTTGGGAATCCACGTACTTGAAGCATTGGTGGAGAGTTGAAGGCACGATGTTATGCTCATGTAGCCACGGTCTTCCAAGAAGGATGTTGTAGGATACGTCTGAATTAATAACATAGAATATTGCCATAGTTCGAAGATCACCAATCTGAATCTTCAGACGAATTTTTCCCAGTGGTTTACTCTTTCCAGAGTTGAAACCAACTATTGTGGTACTAGTATAAGTCAAGTCACTAGTAGGAATCCTTAATGGTCTTAGCATACTTTGAAGAATTATGCTAATGGAAGACCCATGATCAATGTAAATCCTATCAACTTCAGTGGATTCAATATACCCAGTGTAGCACAAAGGCCTGTCATGTTTGTTATGCTTCAACAGCATATCTTCTTGTGTGAAGGTAATATTAGGAATTACCTCCATCATACTATGGCATTGTGGGCATGACACTCGTATATTATCAGGAGTCTTGAGTTGAGCTAAGTAGGAGTCAGCTTGCAGCAAAGCTTCACTCAAGGTTTCGCGACTTTCTTTAGAAAGGTGAAGTAACTCGAAAATAGATAGTCTAGCCGGAGTATTAGCTAACTGGGCTAGAATATCAAACTTATAGGGTTTTATCACCACCCCCTGACTAGAAGCAGACTTCAACGGGACGTCAAAGCGTACTGCTTTCTGTTTCCCCTTTTCAACCACAGATGGTTTAGCAGGAACAGGAGACGGTTGAGTTGGTGGTGCTTCAATATCCTCTGCTTCTTTGGAGGATCCTTCATAATCTTTATGGTACTCTTTCCCAGATCTTGTACCAGTAAAGGTTTCTTCTTCAGACTCAGAAGAAGGAAGTACCATTTTGTAAGATTTAGTCTTCCTTCCCTTAGCCTTCTTCTTGCGAGGATTATTATGAGGAACCTCAGAACCCAATCCAACAGTGGATTTTTGATTTTGAATTTGTAAAGAAAGTCGTATTCCTTTATCATAATTCAAACCTTCTGCCTTTTGAAAGTCATAACCCATCTTCTTCATGAGAAGGACAGATTGCTGACTGTACAAGTGAGTGGTCAGCGGACTTTTAACAGGTGGTTCAATAGAGGAAGAAGAAGAGATCTCTGTAACTACAGGAGAATGAGGAATAGAAGTCTCTGTAGCTACGGGAGGAGAAGGATTCGGGATACGAGGAAAAATCCCTATAGGAGCTTTTTCATAAGCAGCGAAGACTTATTGTGTCATGTATAAAGGAACACTATTCATGGCTAGCCACTGCTGATGAGTAAGCTTGAGCTTTGTAGAAAGAGCCAGACTTGGAGGACATATATTCAATCCTCTCAGTCTATCTTCCAAAGGAATGCCATCCCATAGATGATCCAAATCATCAGGATCTGGAATAACATGAGAAATCATGTTGCAGGTCTTGACTTTCTTACCTTTCTTGGATTTTAAAGTTTTACCTTCATCTTCTATTTCAGGTACTAAGTCAGGATGTACCCACATAATTTCACCATTCTTTAATGTGAGAGGTAACAATCCTTTATTTTCCTCCCTGGCAGGCGGGATATTCACAATCTTTATCGTCGCCTTCGGAATTGGGACAATCCCATATGGTACTTGTTGAGAAGGAAAATCTCCGAATTGAAGAGAAACCATATTGGTTGTGATCGTATGCTCATCGTTAGTTAAAGAGATGGCATTGGCATTAATCAGCTCTTGAATTTTCTTCTTTAGGACATAACTGTCACGTCCCGCTCCCGCAGGAGCGATCGTCCTCGCTAAGGCGTGATGCCGCACGGGCCTAGGTGTGCCCGTGCAAGGCTATGTCCAGAAACGACCGATTTTAGCTAGTCCATAGAGTCGCACAGAGTGTTCCCATTTGCAGTAGAAAGTAAATGAACACAAGTTGAAGCAAATTCAAACTCTTTATTGATTTTCAAGAAGTTTACAAGCGGCGCTAGGTCGATATTACAAATCGCTCAAGCTCTCTCTCTCTCTGAAACATAAAAAGGGCGTGCCAAGTGGCTTACAAGATGGAATGATTCATGGCGATGTTCCGATATATTATGTTCTGTATAGGGTGCTTCAGCTTCTTGCAACGTCCCAAGGCCCCGGAGTTAGCTCCGCGCCTTAACACGTTCGATAGAAGCTCCGTACCTGCCGGCGTCTCCTGCATCCTGCAAGCAGACTGTAGGGTTATCAGTACATTGTTATGCACTGGTGGGGAGGCTTGCTCGCCCACAATGCTATCATTACCAAACACGTTCCATTTACTTTTGTGCATCTCTATCATTCATTGTCTTTCTAATCTTGCCTTAGGATCAATTTCATGGCATATGTCATAACCTATCTCGTGTTGCCAAATTCAAGTGTCGCATGGAAATACAAACACGACTTACCCATACTTACCGTCCGGCCTTCCCTGTCCAAAGTAAACCAAGTTAGTCAACAATTCATATGTAATAACTTATCGTGATTTACGTAAGCATTCAACGTCAAGGGCGTGTCCCTGCCTCAGGCCTAGCGCTGCATAGGCGTGTTCCCTAACTCAATTTCACGAAGTACTCTTTATCCTTTGGTGTGTTATATTTCAAGCCTGTTCAAAAGGCACTTCATTTAGTTAACTTAGACCACTTTGTTCAATGCAAGGACTTGCACGTGGATTGCCACCAGCAAAGCCCACTTAACTCTATATGCACCGGTCGCTGGCATCACAAGCCATTTTGGACCCTTTTTTCCTTGGTATTTCACAACTATTCAGAGCGTGCGGCTGGTATACGTTGATAGTGTCTTGAAATATCCTGTACTTACGTCCTCCGGGTAGCCAAGCCCCCCCAGGCAGCCCATAAGCCCCCTTTGATTTCTGCCTAGGCCGGCCACTATCCCCCCTTTGATCATGCCGCGGAAATCCCTTATATCTCACACCTCCCGTATACGAGGGGATTGTCCACGACCATTTCGTATTATTTGTCATTTTAACTTAACGGCTGTCTCCGAGCCATAGGCTAACCCTTAGCCATAATGCGTTATCGACTAGGTTGGCGTCCGTGCAGCGCAGGTAGCGAGCCCCGTTGCACGTGCCCGTCATACCTGTCGCTAACCATTCCTTTCCTTCTTATCTTTTATTCATTCATTCTTTCTTTCACTTGTTTGTTCGTTCATTGATTCATTCACGTATTCATTCTTTCATTCGTTGGTTCATTCATTCACTTATCCTTTCATTCTTTTATTCACACATTATGCAACTCCCCGTACAGGAGTCGCCTTGGCGACCCATCGGTCCCAAAATCTTTCAATGTTGCTATACTCTACTTGGAACGACTATGTTGATAGTCTTTCCGTTTCATTGTTGTAATCCATTCATTGTTTCATTATTGAACGCGTAAGGAACTTGAACGTAAGCTTGTGCCGTAGCACGAGCGTGGAGCACGGTGCCAGAGTTCTCATATTTTCTATGTTCCTTTCCATATTCTATACAAGCATACAAGGTAGGATTAATCCCTTAGCTAGGTGCGTTGAGTCATTTATTAACATGTGCGGTGTTATCGCCTAGCGATTCTCGTGATAGTGTCCACATTGTTAAGTGTCTAGGCTAAGCAAAGACGGGTTCATCGGAGCCACCCACCTTAGCGATGTTCGTATCGGCCGAGCGATACTCCGAGCGCGCCTTTGAAAGTCTAAGTCTGGATTCCTCTTGACGGGCCAATGTAAGCCTTGCATCGATTCTTCTTCAGGTCGATGCTAACTCTTCGGGTCGACGGCTCGTTTGAGTCGTTGCACTTGCCGTTTGAATCGATGTTCCGCTAGGGCGGAGCGGGTCATTACATAATACACCACTCAAAACAAGTCTCGTCCTCGAGACTTCATGAGTGCAGGTCATCCTACCATTCCTTAACTCGGTCGTCGTATTTCTTAGACAATTCTATCGAACGGCTCTATCGTTCGATGGCATCGAACCAAGCTCGGTTATCCTTCCAAGTTTTATGTCGTATGTGTTTGGTGAATTTTATTGGATGACTGTCCATTCATTTTAGACTTGATGGTACTTATTCAATCGTCGTATTTCTTCGACTTGGTTGCTATTTTGACGTGTCATGGGACTGAAATGGTTGCACGAGGTGCGTTATAATTTATTAAATACGAGAGACGTAAGCTGAGGCAAACTCACTCATTCGTTCATGCGCATCTCAACACCCACTTGCAGCTGCATTCGAGTTCATCATATCGCTGAGTTTGGATCGTGCACGCATTCAAGGCGTCCCCCGAATACGTACATTTCAACCAAGCTTAGCGACTAGCGAAGTCGGACAAGCTACTCGTGATAGTTTCGATTTGCCGATCGTTTTTGCTAACTTCGATTTAAAATCGAACTCATGTGTGTATCACATATCGTTTATCTCAGTCCTCGAGATTATTCGATTCATTTCTCAAGCGCTCTTGTCAATGAAATCAATACGATTTTTTCTTAGCGGGGTCGACCAAGTCTAAGTAATTTCCGTCTGATTCAAGACCAAGTATTGCACCATCATCGAGTACGTCTTCCAATCAATGATTCAATTCGATATTCCAACTTTACTTGCGCATCATCCATTCTTATCTTTCGTTTTGTTTGGGGCCAATCTCGTCGTCGTTCACGCACATTCCCTGTTCCCCGTCCTACTCTAAGTCTTGCTGCCCAAGTCTATCGTCCGTCCAGACGATACTGTAAGGTCAATCGTACAAGTTCAATCACTCGGCATAGGGTCGTCTGCCTATCCGCTAGGTCATCTCACAGGGTCATAGTTACAAGTTAAGTCCGTGGCTTATCGTGCAAAGCCGCTGCACGAAGCTCGCCCCAAATCCTATGGTCAAACCATTTGTTCGTTTTTACGGGAGTTTCTACCCAAGCTCGCGTCACTCAGATTTCTAAACATCAAGCACGATCACCTATTCGCATCAATGTATTCGTTGTGCATATTCGAATCCATTCAATTCACCCAATCGATATACTTCACATATCCATTCTAACCAATTCATGTATTCGATCACGAGGTCATCCAGCTCGACAATACATTGCGTCCCAATCTCATGCGAGTCCGATTATCCACGGTGGTTCATGAATCACCATACAACGCTCCCGCGGAATAATCATTCTCATCGGGGCGTAACTCTTGTTTTAGTTTAGACTAACTCCTTCTCGATACGCGGATTGGATCTACTCAATCCTCAAGTTCAATCATCAAACACACTGATTCATTCTCGAGTTTACCTTCGCGTCAAACCATAAGTCGAAGCAATCAAATTGCCACGCCATCCAAGTTCAATCACTCCCGCTGTATGAATCACCATATCAGCGCTCACGCGGAGTGATCGTCCTAATCCGACGCGACGTATGTGCGAGACTGGAGTTGCGCTCGTATAAGACAAGAATGTCAACGTTGTGGTTGTCAACGAAGCAAATCCAAGCATTCTCATTTTCATCCAAGCTAAATCAATTCGACAGTCTGACCGTCATGCGTCCATTTAGAAAATCCTCGAGCCAAGTCTATCTTTTCCTCGACACATTTTTTAACATCCCAAGTATAGCATCCAACGGAACAATGACATTTGCACGATCGTCATTCGCCGAGTCAGAGTACCCCCGAGTTATCGCATATCGATCTTTGATACGCCTCAATACCATCGACGATATGCGTAGCCTGACGATCTTCCTTTGCAACCAATTTCGAGTCGTACGTTGATGCTGTTGTCCGAGTTGGATATTCCACAATTTCATTTAATATTCAAGATTAAGTTCAACTGCTATTCCTTAAGCTAGTTTCAAGATCGTTGCTCAAACTCAAGTCACAATTCATTTGAATCAATCCGAAATCGTACGCACGATCCTCTAAGTTTCCTCGATCAAGACCATTCATTTTCATTCATCGTTCCGAACCATTTTCTAACTCGCGTTGCCCATTGACAAGTTGTCCAGCGACATCTCGTTCGGGACTTTTGAAGTCACAGCCAACTAAGCGTGACACGTTCTAAGGCTTTGCGCGATCGCATCGCTTGCCGACATACTCGTACGGTCCGTAAATCCTTTAGTCTCGCTCGAACAATTTCTATGACGTCCATACACCACTCAGGGTTCGAGCCACCCGACTAGTCGTCGACACTCATTCTTATTCTTCTCCGAACCTATCACATACACCACTCGGATTCAAGCCATACGATCTAGTCTTCAATCACGTTCGCGTCATGCGCTAAGACATCCTCCAGATTCGTTCGACGAATCTCTAGCGTAATCGCTCACGTCGCCTCGACGTACTAAGTCGTTCGCACTAATCCTCAAAATCCAAGCCAATCTTTCGTGCACGCCTAAGCATTAGTTTGATAGCGTTCCTATCGATATACACTCTAAGTGTATCTCCGTTCCCGACCGAGCGGTACTTGATATCGCTCGCAACTCGATTTCACCAGAAGTCGAGGTGCGCAACACGCGGCACAACTTAGCCAAAAGGCTGCGTGCATAACCATCCCGTTCGAACTATACTTTGGTCTCGTGTACTTGTTTGCTGTCAGCGTAAGCTCATTCAAGCACGCACTGCATTTGCTAACTCTTAGCATCGGTTCCTTCCAATTCAAGTCCGTCGTGGTGGCACAAAGGCCTTCGCCTATCGATCCCGTTCAATCGAGTACTCGTACAAGCTTTTGAAAATATTAGACTTATTGTATGGAACATCCCAAGGCACAACGAGAGAGAGCGTACACTTCTTTTGTTTCAACGAGCTTTCAAAACTGAGAGAATCGAAATAAAGTTCAAGGACGTAAAGTCTTGCTCTGATACCAATCTGTCACGCCCCGCTCCCGCAGGAGCGATCGTCCTCGCTAAGGCGTGATGCCGCACGGGCCTAGGTGTGCCCGTGCAAGGCTATGTCCAGAAACGGCCAATTTTAGCTAGGCCACAGAGTCACACAGAGTGTTCCCATTTGCAGCAGAAAGTAAATGAACACAGGTTGAAGCAAATTCAAACTCTTTATTAATTTTCAAGAAGTTTACAAGTGGTGCTAGGCCGATATTACAAATCGCTCAAGCTCTCTCTCTCTCTGAAACATAAAAAGGGCGTGCCAAGTGGCTTACAAGATGGAATGATTCATGACGATGTTCCGATACATTATGTTCTGTATAGGGTGCTTCAGCTTCTTGCAACGTCCCAAGGCCCTGGAGTTGGCTCCGCGCCTTAACACGTTCGATGGAAGCTCCGCACCCGTCGGCGTCTCCTGCATCCTGCAAGCAGACTGTAGGGTTATCAGTACATTGTTATGCACTGGTGGGGAGGCTTGCTCGCCCACAATGCTATTATTACCAAACACGTTCCATTTACTTTTGTGCATCTCTATCATTCATTGTCTTTCTAATCTTGCCTTAGGATCAATTTCATGGCATATGTCATAACCTATTCCGTGTTGCCAAATTCAAGTGTCGCATGGAAATACAAACACGACTTATCCATACTTACCGTCCGGCCTTTCCTGTCCAAAGTAAACCAAGTTAGTCAACAATTCATATGTAATAACTTATCGTGATTTACGTAAGCATTCAACGTCAAGGGCGTGTCCCTGCCTCAGGCCTAGTGCTGCGTAGTCGTGTTCCCTAACTCAATTTCACGAAGTACTCTTTATCCTTTGGTGTGTTATATTTCAAGCCTGTTCAAAAGGCACTTCATTTAGTTAACTTAGACCACTTTGTTCAATGCAAGGACTTGCACGTGGATCGCCACCAGCAAAGCCCACTTAACTCTATATGTACCGGTCGCTGGCATCACAAGCCATTTTGGACCCTTTTTCCCTTGGTATTTCGCAACTATTTAGAGCGTGCGACTGGTACACGTTGATAGTATCTTGAAATACCCTGCACTTACGTCCCCCGGGTAGCCAAGCCTCCCCCAGGCAGCCCGTAAGCCCCCTTTGATTTCTGCCTAGGCCGGCCACGATCCTCCCTTTGATCATGCCGCGGAAATCCCTTATATCTCCCACCTCTCGTATACGAGGAAATTGTCCACGACCATTTCGTATTATTTGTCATTTTAACTTAACGGCTGTCTCCGAGCCGTAGGCTAACCCTTAGCCATAATGCGTTATCGACTAGGTTGGCGTCCGTGCAGCGCGGGTAGCGAGCCCCGTTGTACTTGCCCGTCATACCTGTCGCTAACCATTCCTTTCCTTCTTATCTTTTATTCTTTCTTTCTTTCTTTCACTTATTTGTTCGTTCATTGATTCATTCTTTCATTCGTTGGTTCATTCATTCACTTATTCTTTCATTCTTTCATTCACACATTATGCAACTCCCCGTGCGGGAGTCGCCTTGGCGACCCATCGGTCTCAAAATCTTTCAATATTGCTATACTCTACTTAGAACGACTATGTTGATAGTCTTCCCGTTTCATTGTTGTAATCCATTCATTGTTTCATTGTTGAACGCGTAAGGGACTTGAACGTAAGCTTGTGCCGTAGCACGAGCGTGGAGCACGGTGCCAGAGTTTTTATATTTTCCATGTTCCTTTCCATATTCTATACAATCATACAAGGTGGGATTGATCCCTTAGCTAGGTGCGTTGAGTCATTTATTAACATGCGCGGTGTTATCGCCTAGCGATTCTCGTGATAGTGTCCGCATTGTTAAGTGTCTAGGCTAAGCAAAGACGGGTTCATCGGAGCCACCCACCTTAGCGATGTTCGCATCGGCCGAGCGATACTCCGAGCGTGCCTTTGAAAGTCTAAGTCTGGATTCCTCTTGACGGGCCAATATAAGCCTTGCATCGATTCTTCTTCAGGTCGATGCCAACTCTTCGGGTCGACGGCTCGTTTGAGTCATTGCACTTGCCGTTTAAATCAGCGTTCCGCTAGGGCGAAGAGGGTCATTACAATAACAAGCCCTGGTGGGATGATTTATGTATCTATGATAGATACAATATTTGGGATTGTCAGTCAGATTCACCTCATTAGGCCTCTTTGGCTCCGGGATCTGGAGTTTGCCACTCTTCACCAGACATTGGAATATCCCTAGGATATCACTCTCGTCAAAAGAATATTTTTCTTTTGGCTTAGAAGACTCATGATTATTCGGCGTCGTTTTGTTTTTGTAAAGATTAACCATAAGGGTGTCCTTTCCTTTTGTATTTCGATTGCCAGAATTATTACCAGGATTACCTTTCTTTCCTTTATCTTCCGAGGCAAAAATTATTCCATGTTCATGAGCCAATCTACCTTGGTCTCGACAGAAACTGCTGCTATAATAAACGAAGTCCAATCTGTGAATTAGGAACCCGTAAAAACAGTAATGGATGGTCGCAGATTCATCTTGCATGTATCAATTAACGCTGAATTTGGCATACCAGGAGGCATCTTTAGAGTCGCCTGTCGGAAACGTTCAATGAACGTTCGAGTATCTTCTTTCTCTTTTTGTTTGATTTCTATTAAGGAGGACATGTTCATGTCCATACCTCCTTCATAGAAGCGGGAGAGAAACATTGCCTTAAATTCGTCAAAAGACGAAATGCAATTGTCGGGTAAACTACGATACCAGTCGTAAGCTGAACCCGTCAAGCACCCAATGAACACCCGAGTGAGAAGAGCATCATTTTTCTGCAGATGTACAGTCATAATATCAAAGTAATTGATATACTGACTAGGAGAAGCCTTTCCATCAAACAATACCATTGATTGTGGCTTGAATTTTGGTGGAAAGGGTACATCATTCTAATGAGGAGGATAAGGTTGCTTAATCCCTAACCTCTGGAGCTGATCCTTGTGTTTCAAAACTTCAAATTGTGCTTTGAGCTCACGCACTGCTTGAACTTCACTGGTTTGAGGAAGCTCATTTGATTGAATGATTGTTGGATGTACCGTAACCCCCACCGGAGATGGTACATCTTCTGGAATGATGGAATCTGGAGATGCAGAATTTTGGTTAACAGCAGGCTCTTGAATATTCAAAGGTATATCAGCCCCTTGACTATCTTGAGTTTGTGCTGCTACCTGCACCGGTGTTACTATTGTCGGTTGAGCAGCTTGCTGAGCCGTTATTATCTGGTGCATGCTTTGCATCATGGTGAGCATGTCTTTCAGTGATTGCTCAACGGCAGTGAGACGTTGTTCTGTATTAGCAGATGACGTCTCTGGTTTATCTCTAATCGCGTAGGATTCAACCTCTCTTGAAGATACAAAGGGATTAGTATAGAAGTATGAATCGACACTATCAGTTTCGGACTCAAAAGATTGAGTACCCCCAGCTTTTGAATCAGAAGTCTGCAATTGTCTTTGTCTTCTTGATCGAGTATTCTGATATACTCCTTCAAAGGAATCAAGAAGTCTGTTGAATTATTGTTGACCTGGAGTTTAGGATGTGTTCCGTCTAGGACATCGTCCTCTGTTGGTATGAGATGCCATGTTGACTGACGCATATGACAACTCATGTTCTTGGTCATCAGCTTGTTATTGAGGCGCATTAAAACTTAACCGATCAAAAACTGATCGTTTAGAAGCCGAACAACAACATTTAATTATAATCTGGTGACACTCACAATGGTGACTTTCTTGGGGGAGTGTCACGGGAGATTGTCTATTTTTACGCTTTTGCATTAGCAATTCAAGTAAATCAGAAGGAGTAGAGGGAATAGTCTTCTTTATTACATTTGGGGTAGAAAAATGTTTAGTCCCTTGTGTATAAAGAAGATTACTGGCAGCATTCGCAGAACCAAACTGTACATTTTTACGTGCTTATAGTTGCGTGCGTAAATCTTGAGATTTTTTAGCACGAAGGACTCCATCTTCATTGCGTGTAATTTGTAGGTTTGGTACCTTGCGTACAGCAGTATAAGAAGGTTGTTGGTTGAAAACAGAAGTTTTACCAACTATGTTTTTATGCTTCATGCGTGCAGGTACATTCACTTTAGACGCAGAAGCATCATTGTGAATTTTATCTACACTGTCACAGACAGAAGATTTACCTTTACGCATAGAGCGCAAAACATGGGTACCTGCCACGTCATAGACGGAAGATTTTCCTTTACGCGTAGAGCATAAATTTTGTGTGTCTACCACATCACAGACGGAAGACTTATTATTACGCTCAGAACGTAAAGCATTGGAGTCCGCCACGTTACAAACGGGAGACTTGTTTTTACGCTCAGAGCGTAAAACCTGATTTTTACGCCCAGAGCATAACACTGGAGAGTCTGCCACGTTACAAACGGGAGACTTATTTTTATGCGCATGGCATATCACCGAAGTAGAGACTGCCTCGGAGCCTCTACAACAGGAGTAGGAAGGATTCCTTTGCCTGCAGAGACAGTAGGGAGATCCGAGAATGCCTTGGATTTGGGAACCCAAACTTTTCGTGCCTTCCGCGATTTCTGAACATTGGAGCAGCGAGTGCTACCCCCAGTTCGGAGCATTTTTTCATAAGCAGTCTGGTCGAAGTGTACAACCAGAGTCTTCTTTGTCGATCCGATCGACACATCATCGTATTGAGCAATTGCCTCCTCATCAGAGGAGAAGGTCGTCCCCAGCAGAGTTGCCATTTTGTTTCACTTAACAAAATGCCTAAAAATTTGGCTTTTGAAAATAAAACGAGAAAAAGTACAAGAAGTACAAATTGTTCTGGGAAGTATTACTATGGAAGTCTGATATGAAGGCGATCACTTTGTTCCTTGGACCATACGATGATGATGAAGATCACTGCTAGAAGATGAAAAACTGGAAGAACTAAGTCACCAGAAAGGTATCGACGCACTTGGGCACTGATGGTGAGGTCGAATGCTTTCCTGCTTTGCTTCACTCTGTTCTGGAAGAAAAGTTGAAGAAGAATGCTCTCGAAAATCAAAGTCTCTGGGCTCTGATCTCTGTATTCTCTCCTCTGTCTCCGTCCCTGTCTGTCTGTTATATGAAAAAAATAAGTCTATTTATAGACTTGGCTTTTTATGCGTAAAACTCAGCAAAGTCCTGTCTTTACGCTAGTAACTGCCACCCATGACTGAAGTCATCCTCTACACACGTTGACACGTATCCCATCATTTCAATAAGAATAGGATGCACGTACACACGTTCCTCGAGATGTGTGGCATGAAAGCCACGTAGGCAAACCACGTTCCAAAGTAGTCAGGAAGGATAGGGCATAAAAACAACCCAAATATACTCTGAGCGTAAAGCAGTAGACTAGGCGTAAAATAGCCCTAAAATGGACTTCTCGCGTAAAGTGGTTGATAAAACAACCTTGAGCGTAAAAAGTAGCCCAAATAAACTTTATGCACACGTCAACTTTGAGCGTAAAAAGCTCATATAGTATTCATGCGTAAGAAGCCATCTTGTGAGCGTAAAATAGCTCAGTCTACATACTAAACGACAATATTGGTTTCTGTGTAAAACAAATCCCTTCGAATTCTGTGTTATACGCTGTCAGTAAATCTTTATGTCAGACCCATTACCACTTTGCATTAAATACATGATTTGACAGCCTGTCCCTAGCGTAAAGTAGCTGACTTGTCCCTGGCGTAAAACAGCTCATTTGAGTGTAAAGCTTTATCTCTTTGACTCAGTCTATGAAGCACTTTTGACACTCCTACAACCAGGGGAAACCAGCAGGACGAGCTATCGTCAGGACTGTCGAGGATGCACAGACCATTGGAGATCTTGCTGCAAGTTCCGTTCTTCTTGATTCCATTCCTGAAATTGTCTTTTATAACTACCTTGAAATCCGATTCCATCTGTTCCTTGCTGATTGATTAAATTTGTCATGTTGTTCTTTTGTTATGTTGGTTTTTCTTCAAAAAAAAATCATATGGGCTAGGTCACCTAAATCATGGGATCTAGAATCTTCGATAGTCGTGTTAGTTGGCATAGTGAGGACACGTAGTCAGATTTTGGATGTATTTCTCGGGTATGGGAATTTAAGGTTTTTGCCGTCGCATGCGATAATGCAAAATTTTTAAATACCATGAACCTAGAGGTACGTACCTTAGTCAAGGACTCTGTGATTATCGTAGCCTTGCTCACTAGCATGATGAAGACTCTGGACAACATGATTTTGGACAGACGCATATGATTAACAGATTGTATCTTGAGAAGGTTTTAAACATCATACCCTTCTGTTGTTATAAATAAGTTTAGGAGTAGGGATATTTAGTTTTGTAGAGCTTATTCATAGGTGGTTCTTTCATAGTGTAATGATATGATGACTTGTAGAGTGTCTATACCCTAGAGATGATAGTTAGCATTGGTGTTAGAGTAGTAACCCAGTGTAGGTGATTCCCATGTTATTTATAATATCAACTAGTTTACACATATAGGATGTTAGTATGCCATACAACCTTGATGATTATTTATTGTTTTCTTTTATCCTTCCAGTGAGGCACCTAGTGACCAGAGCCTGTCCTTGAGTATAGTTGTATTTCACCTAAGACTGAGAAGCCTAAATACATATAGATTGCAGGTGATATACTTAGGATATATGGGATGGGTTGTTGTTCTTGAGCTTATATATATGTGTGGTATTTGGGATTGGTGTGCTTAGCTTGCGGGTATTTAGTTATGGGTGACTTGATGGGACTTGGAAGGTTAAGAGTTAGTCTATTATAGAGTTTCTCTTTTGCTAAATTCTAGTTGCCAACACTAGGTAGCTAGCATAGGTAAAATCCTAGGAAGTTGACCAGCTGACGACCAAGTACTAGGATGTTGAGAAAATTGACTAGTGATTGACCCTTGACTATGCTTGACCTAGAAGGGGGTGCGATCATCTTAATTTCGAGGACAAAATTTTTATAAGGTGGGTAGGATTGTAACACCCAGTTTTCCAGATGAGGGTAATTTTAAAATTTTGTAATTATAAATTTTTTTTATTGATATTTATTTCATATTATGATTCTTAGTGATTTTTAATTATTTTTTAAACTATTTAAATTCATGACTTGTGATTTTGGTGTTTTGCTAGTGAAACCGTAGAGACTGTCTACCCTAGAGCCTAGCCATGTGATTAGGGTATTTTTGACATTTTTAGGGTTATTTGAATTTATTATAATGTATTTGAATTTATAGGAATTTTTAGGATTTATTCTGGAATTATTTGAATGATGGTTGACTAGGTTGACTTTGGCTAGTGTTGACTGGATAGACTAACCTAGAAGCTAAACCTAGATGTGTTTGGACTTGGTTAGGTCATGTGACCCTAGTTAGACTAGAGTTAACTCATGGTTAGTCGTTAAACTCAGTTAGAATAGAAAGGCTTTTAGTCATAAGCCATGACTTATGATTTGAACCATTAATTAGCAACTTAGCCCATAGAGGCCCAAGCCCATAGCCCATCACTAAACCCTAACCCTAACCCATGCACTATGGCCAGCCACATTGGGAACCCCACCCCTATTTATACTCTCTTCCATTTAGGGCTATCCTCTTTTAGGAAAGAACAAGCTTAAGGAGGAGGTATTTTTCCAACTTTAGAAATTCATAAAAATTCCATTTTATCTCCTTTTTCCCTCAAACAAATTGCAATAGGTTCTAATTTAGGTATACTTGCTGTTCATGGAGGTCATTCTCAAATTTGGGACAATTTGGAGCTTTGGGATTAGCAAGAAGGATCCTCCATTTTGAAGCTTTCTTTGGAGAAGAACACCAATAGGTAACTTCTCATTCTCTCCATGAAATTCCAGTTTTCTTGCATATTTGGACAGCCCTAGGTGTCCCCTAGCCGTAGGTATTGGTTTCATGTTGAGTCATGTCCGTTTCGTGTCCGTATCGGACACGAATCAGTGTTAGGGTGCATGTGTTCGATGAAATGCTTGAGTGAATAAATTCTTCTTATTTTTAAATTCTATTTGAATAGATTTCTAGCCCTTGATGTGTGCTTTCGAACCCCCAAGCTCTGAGCACGAATCCATGCTGTTTTCGTGTCGAAAATCGACACGAATACGCAGCACGACGCCATGTGCGGCTGCCCTACTGTTGGACACGTCGTGTGCACTGTACACGACACATTTGGACACAATACTTGCTGGACACCTTGGACACATGACTGACACGACACGTATGAAGTTTTAGGAGGAGTTATCGAGTGAGTTGGGAGAAATCCCAATCGAACCCGATTTACACTGTGCTGTGCGCGTTCTGTCGAAAGTTCGGATACCCACTTCGTGTCCAGTCCTGACATGACGAGGACACGAATCAGGGTGTCGACCCTCTAGACATATGTCCCTCCTAACCCTAGACACGAGCACGAGATTTGATTTGTGTCGTGTCGTGTCCTAGACTCTCTGGAACACGTGCACGATATTGTATTGTTTTGTGTCTGTGTGTGTTTGCTGATTTGAGTTTTCTCGACTTGGACACGTCTGTGTCGTATGTGGTGGACACGAATTGGAACCTACGATACGTGCACATGTAGTATAATCCTTACCTAGCTGTTGATTTGAATCTTGACTGATTAATTTCTAATTCGAAGTTGTGAATGCCTATATTTTCTGATACCCGACTGTTTCAGTGTTTTCCTGGGAATTCGAAAATGATTAACCTATGTTGTGTAATTAATTGTGTTGTATATATATATCTGAGAGTTAGCCTAGAATACTAAGGTTTACATGGCATTGGAATTTAGTCTTCGTTTTGCAGTTGGGCCTGGAGATTTCAATATCGACTGATACACTGAGGTATCAGTGATATCAATCACTGTTCTTTAAATTGTCCTTCACTAATTTTTCCTATTAAATGCTATGTATTAGTTAGGTTTTGATTACCTGAACACTTGACATCATGCTAGGATGAAATTCTCAGTTTTGATTGTTTATCATGATCGAATGGAAGTAATGAATCCTGAATTGATTTCCCATTTTATTCCTTAGTTTTAAATCCCTGTTTTGGTTCTAAAATGAAATCTGGGTTCCATTAGATGTTAATTAGTAGGTTGAACCTGAGAATGCTTTTCATCTCGTTTGAACTGTCAATTAGTTCTTGTATTCCCTGTTTTACACTGACACAGGAATCCAAAAACCTGAGAACAGGTTAAATTTGGGTTATCGAACTGTCATGATTTTTCCTATAGAACTGTCAATTGTTTCACTGATTTTATGATTTATTTCCAGGTTAAAATCCTTATACATGTGTATTAGCTCTTGATGCTTAGAAATTCATTAAGACTTGGATTCGAATTCCTGAAATGGGATTGATATTAGTTGGAAGAATCCTTAACTGTCAAATGCGTCATTTCCCCTTTTTATCAGTCAAATTGATTTTCTTTCCTTTTTGAAAGCATATTTTTAGCTCTAATGTGAGGTTCTAGCTGATTCCTGAGATCCCAGTGATTTTGCTATGATAAACATCACATATTAGTATTGTCGAGTGGGAAATGGATTCGAGATTGGTATTGAGTTTTATTAATTAACTATCATTTTTGCTAATCCTGAGAACCATGCACTAATCCAGTTCTTACTTGACATTTGACACAAGTGCACATACACATTGGTTCATTTTTTTCCTGTTATACACCCATGCCACTGTTTCCAGGTTTCCATCCACTATTTTTACTGATCTTCCAGGAACCCCTTTTACCTAAAATGTATTCCAGTTATCACCACACTGTTAACCTATCAATAGAACTGTATATATTGGGTTCACTGTTAAGTTTAATATGAATTGTCATGTGGATTATAGATTGGTTTTCAATGGTTGAATTGGTGTTGGAAGAATTGGATTGAATGAGTGTTGAGGCTCGAGTTAACTGTTATTATAGCTAACTGTCATTTGCATAAAACTTTAATTGATTCCTGCCATTTTGTTCACTGATTTCCCATCCCTCATGATACACTATTTTCAGCCTTGCAATGCACTGTTTTTCCTATTCTCTTGTTACACACACAACATTGCCATGTTCTGTTTTTCCATATTTATATGTACACACACCCTCATGCCATGTATCACTCACACACACACATGTTATATCACACACTCTAGTCTCTCACTCTCACACACACATGTCACCACCACATCTCTTTCCTATTTCTCTATGTATGAGTATATATACACATGTATATTTATGGGTATGTGGCATGTACTTATATGTATCCTATATATGTGTATTCTATATTATATTAGATACATTATTAGGATGTGTGTTACCAAATTATTCTCTATGTATGTATATATATGTGTGGTATACATAGAGGTAACCTATATGCTAATGAGTATTCTAAATTAGATTATATAAATATATCTATGTGTGTATTATTTTAGATACAGATATTGTCATGTGATTTATGGTTTGGCTCATAGGCATGGTATAGCCTATGGCCTATGGGTGGCTTGAATGCCAGTATAGAGTCTAGTTAGACTTGTATAGCCTTGTTAGACCTAGAATAGACTAGTTAGACTAGTATAGACTTGTTTGACTTAGGTTTGACCTAGTTGACCTAGTTTGACTTCTAGGGTCGACCAGAGTTGACCAAGAGTTGACTTTGGTCAAGATTGACCTAGACTCATGTAGAATGCATTGTAGATTACTATTATCATCCCCTGTATACATCTTGATTGTGTTGCTCTAACTAGGAGTCAGGTACCTCATCTTGGACAGTACATTTACTTCAGACATTCAGATACCAGGCGAGTACATTCTTTGACCGTTTCATACTTGTCTGGATTTACATTCTTGCTCTAGATTACTGTACTTGATGCTGACACGATTGTTATCACGGATTGGTACTATATGGATCTTCTTTTGAGATGTTATCCCCTTGTATTCACTAAATACATATTGTGATGTGCGTTTCACTTACATATTATATTTATTGAATACCCATATCCTTGTATACTCATTGTGCATATTGTACTCTTATTATCACATGAGTTCCAGGGATAGACCATTGTACACTCTTGTATAATATTGTACAACTATTGTATAACATTGTACATCTATTGTATAGTATTGTACATCCATTGTATAACATTGTACACTATTGTATAAGATAACATAACTGGAGTGGATCCTTGTGTATTGATTGGAGAGGGGGAGTAGAATTGGTTATGTACTCAAATCCTATTGTACAACATTGTATAACTATTATATATGTCTATTGTACACCCACGTACAATGGAGTTACCATTGCATTGTCCTAGACCGTTTACATAACCATATTGTACTCTAAATCACAGTTGGCTTACAGTTCTTACTTATCATATATAGATATTTCCTGTTATCAAATCTCTACTATTTTTCATATACATTCTTCTTTCAGCGTTTCATGTACCTTACTCTATTGCATGCTTTATATTTTCTAACTTGATATGAACTGCGTGAGATGTTTTGTGCTCGCTCCCGTCCTGACTGGACCTGTTGAAAATTTTACAGAAGATGATGAGGAACCCTGCACCCCTTACTTGGAGCTTGCCTAGTTGACACTCGCGACCTGGACCCCTGGGGAGGTTCAGGCAGCTGCTCAGGATGATACCTTGCATAGTGTAGATAGCTTAGAATGTTCTTTCTTTTCGTGTTTAGCTTTTGTCTTTATTTTCAGAGTTGTACATTTTAGAGATATTGAGACTGGTAGTTTTTGAGACTCTGTTATTTTATTCTACTGTACCTCAGTTGAGGATTTCTTATCTATTTCCATCGTGCTACATTCTACCTTAGATTGTGATTGAGTTGTACCTCTGTGTTGGCCTCCTTTTGGAGAGTATATTCATGTTATGTAGTTATAATTTATGACCTAGAACAGCGTTCTACCGCCGACACTGCGGCGTAGGCTGGGCGCTGTTACGTACTCGTACCCTCACGGTGGGTATGGGTCGTGACAAGAATATATGTCGATGGAGACGCTATTTGACCAACGCTATAGCGAGCACGGGAGATGGTTCTTAGACTTTAAGGAATGGGCGAACGCGCGATTGAACACATCGATTGGGAATCGAAAGATCTTTTGAGGATTTGTAGAATGACTTGACTCTGAGTGGTGTATGTGATAGGTTCGAAAAAGAATAAGAGTGAGTGTCGACGACTAATCGAGTAGCTCGAACCCTGAGTGGTGTATGGACGTTATAGAAATTGTTCGAGCGAGACTAAAGGATTTACGGATAGAACGAGTATGTCGGCAAGCGATGATATCGCACAAAGCCTTAGAACGAGTAATGCTTAGTTGGTTTTGACTTCGATAGTCTCGAACGAGATATCGTTCGAACGAATTAAGAATACGCAGTGCGAATTACGAAACGATTGAATAGAGAGTCGGAACGATGAAACGAATGGAGGTCTTGGTCGAGAAAACGTAGTAAATCGTACATGCGATTTTGAATTTAGTCGAAGGGATTGAAACTTGAGTTGAGGTGAAATACCCATAGACGAGATCGAAGATAGCACGATCGGAAGATAGCGTGCATGGAAAACGTTGGTTTGGAGATATGAGAATGACTAAGGATTTGGAGTGGATGTTGCTCAATGAAGAGTTAGCACGAGACAAAGTGAATTAAGGAATTAAGTTGCACGACTCGAAATTCGTTGCAAAAAGGAAGATCGTCAGGTTATGTACATCATCGATGGTATTGAGGCGTATCAAAGATCGATGTACGATAACTCGGAGGTACTCTGATTCGATGAATGATGATCGTGTTAGAAGTTATTATTTCAAAGGATGCTATGTTGGAGAATTTGGATAGAAATGAACGTTTGGATGAAGAAGGGAAGTGACTTGATTGTTCGGTGATAACCACAACGATAACGATCTTGTCTTGAGCGAGCACAACTCCAGCCTCGTACATGCATCACGTCAGATTTGGGACGATCGTTCTGCGTGAGCGTTGGCATGGTGATTCATGTCCAGTGGAAATGATCGAACTCGAAATACCTTGACATGGCAATTTTGATTGCTACGACTTGTGGTTTGAAACGAAGGCGAATTTGAGGATTGATCGGACGTATAATAGACGACGAAGTAAAGTTGAGGATTGGGTAGACCCAATCCGCGTATCAAAAATGAGTAAGTCTAGACGCAACGCAAGAGTTACGTTCCGATGAGAACGATTACTCTGCAGGAACGTTGACATGGTGATTCATGTCCGCCATGGATAATCAGACTTGCGTGAGATCGGAGCGCGACATATTGTAATGCTAGACGACCTTATGATCGACTACGTGAATTGGATAGGATGGATAGGTAAATTGTATCAAACATACTTGAAGAGATAGACCATGATAATTGCTAGTACGGACGCACGATATTGACATGTCAAGGATTTGATTGAGGACAACCTATCGTAGGATGACTTTCCTAAACGAGCTTGGACTTGGAACGGAGAATGTGTTGATGCGAATAGGGTGAATGCTGCTTAATGTTTAGAAATTTTGAGTGAAACAAACTTGGGTAGAAACTCCCATACAAACGAGCAAATGGTTTGACCATAGGATTTGGGGCGAGCGTCGTACAACGACCTTGCACGATGAGCCACGGACTTGACTTGTAACTATGACCCTGTGAGATGACCTAGCGGATAGGCGGATGACCCTATGTCGAGTGATTGAACTTGTGCGATTGACCTTACAATATAGTCTGGACGGACGATAGACTTGGGGCAGCAAGACTTAGAGTAGGACGGGGAACAGGGAGTGTGCGTGAACGACGACGAGATTGGCCCCCAAACGAAGGGAATGATAGGAATGGATGATGCGCAAGTAATATTGGGATAACGAATTGAATCATTGATAGAAAGACGTACTCGATGATAGTGCAATATTCGGTTTTGAATCGGACGGGAATTCACTTAGACTTGGTCGACTCCGCTAAGAAGAAATCGTATTGATTTCGTAGACAAGAACGCTTGAGAAGCGAATCGGATGATCTCGAGGATCGAGATAAATGATAGTGAGACGCACATGAGTTTGGTTTTAAATCAAAGTAAAAGTAAAACGATTGGCAAATCGAAACTATCACGAGTAGCTTGTTCGACGTCGCTAATCGCTAATCTTGGTTGAAATGTACGTATTCGGGGGACGCCTTGAATATGTGCACGATCCAAACCTCAGCGATATGATGGCCTCGAATACAGCTGCAAGTAGGTGTTGAGATGCGCATAGACGAAAGTGAGTTTGCCTCAGCCTACGACCCTCGCATTTGATGAATTACAACGTGCTTCGTGTGACCATTACAGCCCCACAATAGGGCGAAACAGCAACCAAGTCGAAAAAACATGGCAATTGAATAAGTATTATCAAGTCTAAAATGAATGGACAATCATTCAATAAAATTCACCAAACGCATGCAACATAAAACTTGGAAGGATAACCGAGCATAGTTCGATGCCATCGAGCGATAAAGCCATTCGATAGGGATTGTCTAAGATATGCACACGACATGAGTTAAGGAATGGTAGGATGACCTACACTCAGGAAGTCTCGAGGACGAGACTTGTTTTGAGTGGTGTATTATGTAATGACCCGCTCCGCCCTAGCAGAATGCCGATTCAAACGGCAAGTGCAACGACTCAAATGAGTCGTCGACCCGAAGAGTTGGCATCGACCTGAAGAAGAATTGATGCAAGACTTACATTGGCCCGTCAAGATGAATCCAGACTTAGACTTTCAAAGGCGCGCTCGGAGTATCGCTCGGCCGATGCGAACATCGCTAAGGTGGGTGGCTCCGATGAACCCGTCTTTGCTTAGCCTAGACACATAACAATACGGACATTATGTCTAGAATCGCTAGGCGATAACACCGCGCATGCTAATAAATGACTCAACGCACCTAGCTAAGGGAATAATTCCATCTGGTATGCTTGTAGAACATGGAAAATAACTTGGAAAATATGCGAACTCTCGCACCACACTCCACGCTCGTGCTAAGGCACGAACTTACATTGAAGTTCCTTATGCGTTCAAACAATGAAACAATGAATGGTTTACAACAATAAAACGGAAAGACTATCAACATAGTCGTTCCGAGTAGAGTATAGCAACATTGAAAGACTATAGGACCGATGGGTCGCCAAGGCGACTCCCGCACAGGGAGTTACATAATGATGAATGAAAGAAAGAATGAACGAATAAGTGAATGAATGAATCAATGAATGAACGAACAAGTGAAAGAAAGAATGAATAAAAGATAAGAAAGAAAGGAAGGGTTAGCGACAGGTATGACGGGGACGTGCATCGGGGCTCGCTACCCGTGCTGCACGGACGCCGCCGCCAACCTGGTCGATAACGTATTATGGCTAAGGGTTAGCCTACGGCTCAGAGATAGCCGTTAAGTTAAAATGACAATAAAATACGAAATGGTCATGGACGGACTCGTGCACGAGTGAAAAAGGGATTCTAAGGGCAACGAACGACAATTTCATGGCCGGCCTAGGCAGAATCATGGCCTACGGGCGGACAGGTGTGCGGGCTTGGGCACATAACCAAACGTAGGACCGGTACTTCAATAGTCTATTAAGGTGTACCAACCATCACGCTTGATATATGAGAATGCCAAAGGGGAAAATATCCAAAATGGCTGACATGCCAGCGACCGGTGCATATAGATTTAAGTGGGCTTTGCTGGTGGCAATCCACGTGCAAGTCCTTGCATTGAAATCAAAGTAGTCTAAGTTAACTGAATGAAGCGCCCTCTGAACAAGACATTAAATGTAACATACAAATGATCAAAAGTACTTCGTGCAAGTGAGTTAGAAAATACGCCTACGATGCACTAGGACCTGAGACAGGGACACGCCCTTGACTTTGAATGTTTACATGAATTATGTTAAGTTACTTCATATGAATTGTTGACTAACTTGGTTTACTTTGGACAGGGAAGGCCGGACGGTAAGTATGGGTAAGTCGTGCATGTATTTTCATGCAAACACTTGAATTCGGTAACACGAGATAGGTTATGAAATATGCCATGAAACTGATCCTAAGGTAAGATTAGAAAGACAATGAGTGATAGATGGTGCACAAAAGTAAATAGAACGTGTTTGGCAATGATAGCATTATGGGCGAGCTAGCCTCCCCACCAGTGCATAACAATGTACTGATAACCCCACAGATTGCTTGCAGGAAGCAGGAGACTTCGCCAGGTGCGGAGCTTCCCTCGAACGTGCTAAGGCGCGGAGCTAACTCTGGGGCCTTGGGGCGTTGCAAGGAGCTGAAGCACCATATACAGGACATAATGTATCGGAACATCGCCATGAATCATTCTATCATGTAAGCCACTTGGCACGCCTTTTATGTTTTAGAGAGGGAGAGCTTGAGAGACTTGTAAACTCGGCCTAGCGCTGTAACCTTCTTGAAAATCAATCAAGAGTTTGAATTCGCTTCAACTTGCGTTCATTTACTTTCCGCTGCAAATGGGGACACTCTGTGCGACTTTGTGGCCTAGTTCAAATCGGCCGTTTCTGGACTTAGCCTTGCACGGACGCAACCTAGGCCCGTGCGGCATCACGCCTTAGCGAGGACGATCGCTCCTATGGGAGCGGGGCGTGACAGCAGATACCGACCGATACCGAAAAACCGACCGAATACCGATTAAAAATATTTCGAAAAACGAACCGAAATTATGTACCGATACCGAATTGTCGAACCGACTAAATTACGGTATAATGATAATGGTAACGGTTTGAGTGTAATACCATACCAAAAATACCGAACCGAACCGATTCACACACACACACACAAATTTTTTAATGTTGTTCATGATTAATTTTACACTACTCATTTTCATTTTTATCTTTGTTTTGGTTGGTTTCATAGAACTTGGAATGAATTTTAGTGGACTTGAATTTATGTTAAGAATGCTAAGAATTGAGTTTTTGATCTTTTTACCTTATATTTTTGTGTTCTCATAGAATTTTGAAGTGAATTTTGGTTACCTAAACTTATACTAAAGATTAAACTATTGACCGCGTTTGATATTTTAAGCTTATTTTTAGGTGTTTGCGACTTGTTACATATTGTTCTAATAATTTTGATTAATTATTTGGTTGATAGAGGCTTGACTTTAAAATTAATGCTTCAAAAAAAGTAAAAAATATATATTATAGGTAAAGAGGTTCTACAATATTAAGTGTGTTAATTGATCAAATATTAATTGGTAAAATACCGATACCGAACAAAAATCGACCGAATACCGATTTAACCGAAACCGAAAAAATCGATTCTAAATGGTACGATATTGGTATTAATTTTTCAAATACCGATTTTAAAAAAATACCGAAAAAATCGACTAAATACCGACGCTCACCCCTAGTTTGCAGTATATCTCTTAGTTACACATTAACGTGAACCGCACATGCTATTGAGATATTATGGCATGAATTGAATAAGGGTCCGGCTAAACACACCCCACCACTTACTTTACACACCCCATTTTTTTAAAATTTTTTTTTCCTATTCTATCCTCCCCCTTCTCCTCCCCTCTGCTCCGTCGACCCCGACCCCTCCGCCTCCCGCCCCTCCTCCTCCTCCTCCCCCCCTCCTTCCTCCTCCTCCGACTCCACCTCCTCCCTCTTGAGGGGGCGGGAGGAGGAGGAGGAGGAGGAGGGGCGGGAGGCGGAGGAGGAGGCGGGGGAGGAGGAGGAGGAGGCAGGAGGAGGAGGCTCGGGAGGAGGAGGAGGAGGAGGATCAGGAGGAGGAGGAGGAGACAGGGGAGGAGAAGGAGGAGGATCGGGAGGAGGAGGCGGAGAAGTCGGGGTCGGCGGAGCGAGGGAGGGTAGAATAGAAATTTTTCTTTTTCTTTTTTTTTTAAAATTTTTTATTGGGATTGTAGGGTGTGAAAATTATGACACGCTGACATGAGACTCAGTCAAAGCCATACGCTCAAAGCCATACGCTCAGTCAAAGCCATATGCTCAAGGCCATACGCTCAGTCAAGGCCATACGCTCATCTAAAGGCCGTACGTTCAGTGAATATTTTATTATTTTCTGAGATGACAGCACAGCATGTATTTAATAAAGGATGAATCTGACACTTCGTATTTCGTGCAAAGACAGCTGTCCAATGAAGACTAGCCGTCGTATAGGTTTTCGAAGAGTCGGTTTTGTCTTTTACGAGGACAGCTCAGCATCTCTCATAAATGTAAAAGCCATCATTACTGTCAGTTTTGACAGTCTGTCAGCCATCATATCCGCAGTTACGACGCTCGAGAAGATTTTGTCAGTTATTGGAAGATATGGCGTATCAAAGAAGATTGATGATGGCCACGTGTCTACTTATTCAAACATGCCACGTGTTTACTTATTCAAACATACGACTCCTTGTCAAACAAGTGAGCGTATGGATTCCATACGGCTCCTTGCCAACCAAGTGAGCGTATGGATTCCATACGGCTCCTTGCCAACCAAGTGAGCGTATGGATTCCATACGACTCCTTGCCAACCAAATGAGCGTATGGATTCCATACGACTCCTTGTCAAGTGAGCGTATAGTTTCCATACGACTCCCTGTCAATAATGTGAGCGTATCAGCTTTATATGGTTCTACGCTGTCCAAGTAAGCGTATGCAAGACATGTGCCTTCAAAAGCTAGCGTATGACTCTTCTTCTAAGGCAGCGTATCACAGCAGTTGTGTCCAGAATGATTTTCAACGTGCAGTTAACACACGTTCTCATGTGTCCTGCACTCAGTTATCCACTTCTTCAGAAGTTATGCAACGTGGCATTCATGCCATCAATCTCTCCTGAATATGCTCTACTACTTTCAACCGCACGCTAATGTGTCTCCATCAGAATTTGCCACGCGTCCCTGCAGTTATGCACACGTCAAGTAACTACCTGAGCGTATGCTTAAGGACAGTTATCCTGAACTCTATAAAAGAGAGTTTCTTCATCTTCATCAGAGACTACAGTCAATTTCAGAGAGAACAGAGAGATTGCCCAGTTGCTGTCCAAGTTCTTCAAAGTTCGAGTTTTCTTCATCGCATCGTCCAAGGGATAAAGTAATCGTCTTCTAGATTAGATTCCTACAGTTGTAATTTTCTCAGATACAAAATAAATAAAGTGAATTTATTTATGGAAAACAAATTGGCGACTCTGCTGGGGAAAGCTGTCTCCTCCAACGAGATAGCAACAACTCAATGCGATACTTCGTCGATCGGCTTGACGAAGAAGACGATGGTTGTACAATTCGACCAATCTGCTTATGAAGAAATGCTCAAGGCGAAGGAGGGCCGAACTACTTCCTCCGCTCTTCCTGCTGCCAAGAAGAAGGGACGCTCTGTCTATGTCCCTAAGTCTTCTTCAACAGCCCGAGACGTTTCTGTCACTTCTCACGCTGACAAGAACACGTCTTCAACTTCCACGAAGCATACTTCGGCTTATCTGAACACGACAACAGTGGCTTCTCCTAGTCACGCTGACAAAGTTGGTTCTTTAACCAAGTCAGCGTATACAAGGAAAACCATCTCTGGACATGTCAAAGTCCCTTCTCCCTCTACTCTTACGACAGCAGTTGGCTCTTTAGCCATTGCTGACTCTGTGCGTATAGCATTCAAAGGGCAGCGTACGACAAAGGCAGCGTACGCTAAGCCAAAGCCAGCGTATGCTAATAAAAAGGCAGCGTATGACCAGAAGTCCAAACTGAAGTCAGCGTATGCTAACAGATACAGTCCTTTGACTGTTTCTCAAAATCAAGCTGGGGGTTCTCTTCCACAGAACATACAAATGATTCCCCCTCAACTTGCACATCTTGTGCCAACTAAGGAGAAAGACTCTTTAGTCAACTCCTCTACTCCTAAGGTCTTTACCTCTGGAGTTAATTTGACTAGTACTCTTACTAGATCAAACAAAGGAAAACGCCTTTTGGCTAATTCCTCTAAAGATGGATTATTACCGACTCCCAGTCGGAATAATACTCATCTTCCTTCTCTCAAAATTTCTCGATCTGAGAAAGGCAAATTACAAGTATCCAAGACTGATACCAAAGTCAGATCTCCTACGGATCTTCGTAACAAGCTTAATCAGAATCGTCTCGGTTCCACTGAGACAAGTATATTAGACCCTGATACAGAATATGCCAAAAATTATGTGGCTCAAATTAATCAGTCTTTATACACTCAAGAATCGAGAAGACAGAAGAACAAAAGACAAGTTTCTACACAGAAACTATCTTCAAGTACTTCCCAATCTGTTCCTACAGATCTCCGGGAGTATTTGCAAAATAAACGGAGAATTGACACTCCATCAGGCTATGATATTGCTCATATTTGCCATGAAAAGCATGGTTGCAACTTCCAACCTCGAGTTGTAATTCAATGTTGTTATTCACCAAAAAGACAATCTATTTTCGAACGGATTCAGTATGAACCAATGTTGGATGAAGATGAACCTCTTTATGCTTCTGTCAATATGACCTCCAGAAATATTGGGGGTAGCATACGGTCTGATGCTATATCAGATTCTGAAGATGGTGTTTATCTCGGCACCCGATCCAGGACCGGAGCCTTGGCCAGAGTCTCTTCTTCTTCTCATCCAAGTGGTAATCTGGAGATCACAGAGGACTTCCTTGGAGAATCCAATTTTCCAGTATTAACTCCCGTAAATAGTCCCGGGAAAGATACTGATTCACACAGTGATGATTCAGAACAGACTGTTTCATCATCTATTCCTCGAATAATTACTACTTACATGGCAGAGGGCAATCATGAACCTTCAACTAGCACCGAAGCTCATGAACAAAGGATTTCTTCCTTAGAACAATAGTTGCGAGCTATGACAGATACATTGAATGCTATGCACACTCTTATGCAAGCTCAGCATCAAACTCAGCAAGTCCAACAGACAGCTCCTTCAGTCGTATTAAATACTCCTATTGTTCCAAACCCGGAACCCTCTACTATTTTGGGGGTACAATCTAATGTTCCTGTACAACCCACTCCAAGTCAGTCTGGAGCTGGGGGTGGTACATATGCTGTAGTCCCTCCTCCCAATTACACTCAACAAGTTACAACTCCCCAATCTTCTGGAATTGTTACTGAAGAGTTAAGGAATCTCCGAACTCAATTCGAGGCATTCAAACAGAAGGATGGCTTACAAAGGTTAGGTATCAAGCAACCTTACCCGATAGAATGGAAGCAAGTATCATATTCTCCTAAATACAAGCCTCCGACTATCTCTTTCTTTGATGGGACAACCTCCCCAAGTCAGTTCATTAATCACTTTAAAGTAATGACTGATCAACTGCAACCAAGTGACGCCCTCCTTACTCGGGTGTTTGTTGGGTGTCTCAAAGGAACGGCTTATGAATGGTATAGAAGTCTCCCTGATGGGTGCATTACTTCATTTGCCGGTTTCAAGCAAATGTTTCTTGAACGGTTCTATGTAGGGCTCAATGATATGACCATGTCAGCCCTCATAAGAATTAAACAGACCACCGAGGACTTCATTGAAAGATTCAGAAAAGAAGCCCTCAAAATGCCTCTCAGAACTCCCGATGCTGTTACTATCGACACTTGCAAGTCGAATCTCTTACCAATTATCAGCATGTGGACAAGGTCCACTCAGTTCCAAGATTGGCCTTCTTTCATTGTCAGTGCCAAGGCTGCTGAAGTCAGTGCTGAGACCTTCAAGGGTCTGGGGGTACAAATGGCTCCCAAGGAATCAAATCAGAGTGCTAGCAATAGTACTCGACCCAACAATCACAAAGGAAAAGAAGCTCTTGAAGTCAATCTCCAAAGCAGTAGTCAAGAGGTAAAGACTACCCAAGCTACTCCAGCTCCAACAAATCAACAACAGAGACCTCCTCGACCGAAGGAAGAATATTCTTTCGACGATGACGATGTTCAGGGTATCTTTGAATGCTTGCTCAAAGGTAACAAGATTCAATTGCCAGAAATTAAAAAGCCTGATGAAGCCAATAAGACAGATCATCCAAAATATTGTCCATATCATAGAATGCTGGGTCATACAATTCGGTCTTGCTATGTATTAAAAGGGAAGATTCAAGAGATGATTAAATCAGGAGCTGTGACACTAACACCCAAAGACAAAACAGTCACATCAAATGTAATTTCAATGCAGTTCGGTGACTTCCCTCCCTTAATGGTAGAAAGTGGGATTGTTTCTATCCCCAAAGCAACTCTCAAAGTTGTAAATATCCCACCAGCACAGAATGAAGGACTTGTTCCTGTCACAACTAAGAAGGGAGAGATCATATGGATTCACCCGGATTTAATGACGGAGTTTGAGACGTCTTCCTCTTCTCCTCGGAAGACTTCCTCATCTAAAAAGAAGCTCGGGAAGACTAAGTCATGCAATGTGACTTCTAGTTTCACACCCGATTTTTATCTAACCTCTACTTTCATCTTGGCAGGAGATTCACTCCCTACGGAGATAAAATCTGTACCTCAATTTGAAGATAGGTACAAGCCTGCTTTTCATCTATACAGTTCACAATCTCGTGAATTGATGGCGAAGATGGGTTATGATCTAGCCACTGCTCCTGGTTTGAACTCAGGCAAAGGACTCCGAGCACCTTTAGCCATCACTATGAGGCATAATCAATCTCGTGTTGGCCTTGGTTTCTGGAATGAAGCTCTCATCAAACATAAAAGAACCAAGAGCAAGATAAAGAATTGCAACATGGTTTCCATAGACCCTGAACCAGAATCTGAAGTTGAAGTTCATGCTGGAACTCGGTCAGGAAAAATGTATTTGAAAGATTATGCTGAAATTCCTGAAGAAACTTCTGATGTCCCTCCGGTTACAGCTCCAACACCAGTCTCTACTGAAGAGCCTTTAAATGTTCCTGTTGAGACAGTTCCTTCTAAACCAACAGCAGCTGACAAAGGCAAACAACAAGTCCGCTTCGACAAACCATTGAAGAAGTCATCTCCTATAAGACTTGAAAAGCCTTATAATTTTGATATATTGGCTCAACTAGCCAATACCCCAGCTAAATTATCAATCTTCGAGCTCTTACGCCTCTCTAAAGAGACTCGAGAAACTCTAAGTGAAGCACTGCTGCAAGCAGAAACCTGCCTAACTCTTCTCAAGAAGTTAGAAACAGAATCTGTTTCTCATTGCCATAATGTATTGGAATTTATTCCAAATATTACCTTTACGCAGGACGATATGCTGCTAGAGGATAATCAACATGACCGTCCTTTATATCATACAGGATATATTGATTCTATGAAGGTTGATCGTCTACTGATTGATCCAGGATCAGCTCTCAGTATTATGCCGAAGGCTATGCTAGATGCACTGAAGATACCTGTGCATAGTCTTTCCAGCACTATCACTACCATCTTGGGATTCAATCAAGGAAAAAGTGAGCCTTTGGGCAAGATTTGCCTCAAATTTCAAATAGGTGATCTTCGCACTAAAGTTACTTTTTACATCATCGACAATCATGGTTGCTCATACAATGCTCTATTGGGGAGACCATTCTTGCATGAACATAATGTCGTTCCTTCGACTCTTCATCAGTGCTTCAAATATGTTGATGATAATGGAGAAGTTCAAAAGGAGGTTGCAGATCTCTATCCATTCAAAGGAGTTGAAGCTTACTTCAATGACGCTCGCATGTACAAAGATGAATACTCAAAAGTCTTGCAAGCTATGGATAATGATGATGAGATATCAAAAGTCGACACTTTTGTTATTCCTGTAAAAGGGCGTATCACTCCTCCGCAGTCTGTTAAATCATCTCCACAAGGCTCACTGATAATTCCTGTCAGTGGACGTACTACTGTGTTGTCTTCCCAAGCTCCACAAAGTTCACTGATAATTCCTGTCAGTGGACGTACCACTCCCCCTCCACCTTCTCAGGCTAGACCAGATACTCTAGTCATTCCAGTCAGTGGACGTACTACTTATCCACGATCTTCTTCAAGGGAGCTCACCTCTTTTGAGCCTTTTGTTATCGATCTTAATCGAAACAAAACTTCTGATCGCTCTTCCTCTTCCCCTTTTGTCATTAATTTGACTAAGTTTGATAAGGCTCAGCCTTCTGTTGTAAATACAGTATCTAATATTAATGAAGCATCTCCTTTGCAGTATATTGATGTCTGTAATCATGTACAAAGTTATTTACAATTGCTAGATAGCTTAGAGTCACTAACTATAGGGGTTGTTCAAACTCTTCATACAGACGTATCATTGGAATCCATACAAAAATCATACTTCGTGGTCCCTGCTAGAAAGAAGGGAGAAAATCCAATCTTCTTTTATAAAGGACCCCAGAATCCTCCTAACTTGGAAGAAGATGACACAAACGACGATACTGGAAGGTTACAACTGCGTCGCTACAGTCAGCAATCTAAAAATATCATCAAGAATATGGGTTATGACTTTAGAACCAGTCTCAATAATGGAAAAGGAAGAAGAATGCCTGTTCGAATTCCTCTATTAAAATACGGAAGGACAAAATGTGGTTTAGGTTACATTGCTCCTACCTCCTTTATCAACATCGTCCATGAAGATTCAAAATCCGATGAAGACGAACGATCTGAGTCTTCTGATTCCCTCTCTTGGGATTCTGACACGAGTATTGGCGATCTCCATCGTTCTATTTTATCCATCAATATGGTCTCCGTTGGTGGCCCGCAAGAAAATGATGAAGATGAGGATGATTTTGAAATATCACCCGAATCGGAACAATGGGCTCAAAGATTAGATAATCAATGGGAATTCAGGTTCGAGCAGATGGAACCTCCTACTGAAGATAAACTGATCCAAATTGATGTTGGTGAAGAAGGGTCTCCTAAACCAATATTCATCAGTGAAAGTCTTTCAGAAATAGATAAGCAAGAAATGATTAAACTTATTCGTGATTATATCGATGTCTTTGCCTGGAGTTATGAGGATATGCCAGGACTAGATCCAAAGATTGCAATGCACAAACTTAATATCATGCCAAATGCTAGACCAGTCAAACAACAACTACGACGATTTCGTCCAGACATCATGGATGCAATTGAAGCTGAAGTCAACAAGCTTATGGCTTCTGGATTTATTCAAGAGGAACAATATCCTGAATGGGTGGCGAACATCGTTCCTGTCCTTAAAAAGACTGGCAAGATCCGAGTCTGTATAGACTTTCGTGATCTCAATGCAGCTTGTCCTAAAGACGAGTTTCCTCTTCCAATTACCGATGTCATGATCGATAACACATGTGGTTTCGAACGAATGTCATTCATGGATGGATATTCGGGATACAATCAAATCAAAATGTTTCCAGACGACGAGAGACATACTTCCTTCAGAACGCCGATCGGTACATACTGTTATACAGTGATGCCGTTTGGTCTCAAGAATGCAGGGGCAACATATCAGCGAGCAATGAGCACTATATTCCGCGAACATCTCCGGAAAATAGTCGAATGCTATGTTGATGATATTGCAGTCAAAAGTCGACGAAAGGAGGATCATATCCAAGATTTGAAGACTATCTTTGATTTAATGCGTCAGCATCAACTTAAAATGAACCCTACTAAGTCCTTCCTGGGTGTCTCTAGTGGTAAATTTCTCGGCTTCGTCATTACCGCTAAAGGTATACACATGGATCCCGAGAAGATCAAAGCCATTCAAGAGATGCGTCCTCCACGCACCTTAAAAGAGCTACGAGGATTTCAAGGAAGAATTGCTTATATCAGGAGATTCATTTCCAACTTATCAGGACGCTGCAGACCATTCAACAAACTTCTGAAGAAAGGTGTATCTTTCGTCTGGAACGAAAAATATCAAAAAGCATTTGACGATATTAAACAGTATCTCATGAACCCTCGAGTTTTGGTACCTTCCGTCTCGGGAATACCATTCCTTCTATATGTTCGAGCCATGGATCATTCTCTTGGTGCATTACTTGCCCAGAAAAATAAAGATGGCCATGAACAGGCTATTTATTACCTCAGTCGCACAATGACAGGTGCTGAACCGTGTTATTCTCCAATCGAGAAAGAATGCCTATCATTAATGTTTGCTGTTCAGAAAATGCGATATTATATTATCGGTCAAACGATTCACGTTATTTCCAGAGTAAATCCCATCAGAATTATGATGAAAAAACCCGGTATTCTCAATTCCAGACTAGCTAATTGGGAAATCTTGTTAGCTCAATACGACATGCATTATATTCCCCAGAAGTCAGTTAAAGGACAGGCTCTTGCTGATTTTCTGGCTGCTCATGCGATTCCAGAAGATTCTAAATTATATGATGAGATTCCTGATGAAGTCTTGGATTCAAATCTGATTTCTGAAGAAATTCCTACCTGGCGTCTATTCTTTGATGGAGCATCTAGAATAGGTCCTAACGGCGATATTGTCGCTGGAGTTGGGATTGTTCTTGTATCCCCAGAAGGATTAACTATTCAGAGGGCTTATTCTCTAGATCAATCATGTTCAAACAATATAGCCGAATACAATGCATTACTCATCGGCCTTCAACTTGCTAAACATCTAGATATTCAATATTTTGAAGTTTATGGAGACTCCAAGCTTATCATCAATCAGATCAGAGGAACGTATGAAGTTCGTCATCAGGATTTGATACCTTATCATCGAGCAGCACTCTCTATAGCCTCATCTTTTGAAGGTTTCTTTATTAAACATGTTCGACGAGCCTATAATACAGAAGCTGATGCTTTGGCTAATCTTGCCGCTGTGTTAGCCATACCAATCCGACGTCAGCAAGTAATAGTGGTTCATAACCGAGAACTATTTTGTGTTGAGAATAATTTGGCTTTGGCTTTTTCCTATAAACCAGACAAAGATTCTCTCAACCTTGATGCTGGATTAAAGTTTGACAAAATGTCCTCGTCTTCTTCTGATTCTACTACGGAATATGTCTTTTCTAATGAAACAGAAGCCATAACTGAAGACTGGAGACGCCCGTTTCTAGACTTTGTTTTGTATGATATACTTCATGATAATCAGAGTGAAGCAACGTCTATCCGGCGTCGATCTCTCAGATTCTATTATAATCATACGACGAAGACATTATATCGTCGGTCTTACGACGGTCTTCTCCTCCGATGCATTGCTGGTGAAGAAGCACAACAGATAATCCGTGAAGCACATGATGGTGTTTGCGGAGCTCATCAACCAGGTCCTAAACTTCAAGATCGTATCCGACGTATGGGTTATTATTGGCCCACGATGGTGGCTGACGCTATTCAATATGCTCGGAAATGTAAAGCCTGTCAAATTCATGCAGACTTTATCCATCAACCGTCAGAGTTCTTACACCCAACAGCGGCATCATGGCCCTTTGAAGCTTGGGGCATGGACGTCATTGGTCCCATCAACCCACCATCATCAAGAGGACATCGGTTTATTCTAGCAATAACCGATTACTTTTCCAAATGGGCTGAAGCAATCCCGTTATCTGAAGTTAAAACTTCTAGTGTTATCAACTTCGTCAAACATCATGTTATCTATCGATTTGGTGTTCCTCGGCGTATTATCCATGATAACGGACCGCAGTTCGTCAGTCAGAAATTTACTCGATTCTGCGACGATCATCGGATTAATAATTTAGCTTCTACAGCATATAATCCAGCAGCTAATGGATTGGCAGAAGCTTTCAATAAAACAATCATCAAACTCTTGAAAAAGTTCGTTTCTTCCAACAAACGCAACTGGAGCGAGAAGCTTGGTGAATGTTTATGGGCCTACCGCACCACAGTTCGCAATGCGATCGGATGTACGCCTTTCTCTTTGGTATATGGGTGTGAAGCTGTTCTTCCCCTCGAGATCCAGATTCCTTCTCTGAGAATTGCAATTTCCAATGAACTTACAACAGAAAACAATGATCGTCTTCGACTTCAAGAATTGGAAGCTCTAGATGAAAAACGATTGTATGCTCAACAAAATATCGAGCTTTATCAGGCCCGAATCTCAAAAGCTTTTAACCGGAAAGTCAAAGTCAGAGCATATCAGAAGGGAGAACTGGTCCTTACTGTCAGACGTCCTATGACCATGACACATATGAGCAAAGACAAATTTGATGCGAAATGGAAAGGCCCATTCGTAGTAAACAAAGTCTTCTCTAACGGAGCATACCAGCTTGCCTCTATGGATGGGAAAGTCATGATGATGCCTATTAATGGCAAATTTTTAAAGAAATATTATGTATAATATTTTCATCGTTCCCCAGCAAATATAAAATTCTTCTCTACAAAAGTTATCTCGATATCGTTATCCCCAGAGGAAACTGATATTCCACCATGTATCATCTTTCCAGAGAATTTGATATTTTGTTTTATTAGATCCCCAGTGGTTTTAATAAAGATCTTGAATAGAAAATCATGTCCATATTACCTCTGAATTTTCTATCTCAGTATGTATCATATTTTCTATTCTATGAAAATGATATCTCGTCTTTTGATTTCCGAATCCAAAGATCATGGAAAATAGAATCTAAATATATCTTTATATCTGAATTCTGTGTTCTCTAATCAGTATTAAACTAAAAATCTTTGGTTTAATATCATGATAGAGTTGCAAAGTTTATTTGTATATTCTATTCTATTGAAATATGTCATGTATTATTTACCTCTGAACATGTTTTCTACAAAAATATTATCCACAAAATTGAAATCAAGCCAAGATGTTCATTTCTTTAATCAGAATCAAAACAATAATTACAATTGGATTTCAAAAATTCAGTACATAAAAAATGTAAAAGAACTATTTAGGAGGAGTAATGATCTCCTGAATACGAACGATTACATTATTTATTTTTTCTTCATGAGCTTTCTTGATTCGCTCTGCTGTTTCTGCTCCAATCATCCGTTGGTCATATTCTACAATAATAGAGCTACGGCGATTGGTCTCTTCAATCTGATTGGTTTGCATCAATTCTCGCTCCTGCTGTAAAACTTGACAGCGTTCATTTGCAGATTTACGATCAGTAGCAATCTCTGATTGTTCTTTTTCCACAGAGGCAATTTGCTCCTGAATACGAGCTAGCTCTTTCCTCAAATTTCTAAGCTCTTCAGCTTTTGACGCTTCATCTTTCTCTAGGCGTTCCATATTCTGACGAGTACTTATTATTTCTTCGTCTTTCGCCATTAGCTCTTTGGAAGACTGAGCGAGGAATTCTGTCAGAGCAATGTGCTGAGCTTGAGCTTCATTCTCCAATTGAGCAATCTCAGCTGCAGTCAGGGAATTAATATCCTCCTTTTTTATCTCCCAATATTTATGGATGTTTGCTTCTAAATCATTCAGGAGATGTTCAAAAAAGACACACTGGGTCCCATAACCAGCCTGTCTCAAAGCTGAAAGTGGAAAACTAGTCGCTTCTCGAAGACTCGAAAAGGGCATAGTCTCATCCTTCATAAGTCGTCTTGAGAATGTATCCAGATACGAATAAATAATATCTGAATACATCCCCATGATCTTTGCTATCCCTGTATCAAAACCGGGAGTCGCTGCAATAATAGAGGAAGGAGCAGGAGGAGCTTCTATTCTTGGAGCTGAAGTTAGTGCTTTTGGAGAACTCGGCAAATGTGAACTCCCCTCACCCGCATCAGTTTGAACAAGTGGGGCTTGAGTAGAACTCATAGCCGGTGCAGTTCCTACAGCTGTTAGGAATCAAAGAAGCATGATCAAAACCAAAAGACAATAAAGCAGAGACAAGACAAAACTTTGATGAATAAAATATTACCTGGAGCTGGTTCATATTCAGTTTCCTTCGGATCATTCAGCCCGGCTCTTAGTCTGTTCAAGGTACTTTCTGACACGGGATTTATTTCACTGCTTCCCGCCCCAGAAGTACTAGGAATTTGAACTTCTATATGCCTCTCCGGCTCTGGTGTCAACCCTGAGTGTTGACCAATGGTCTTCAGTGCATCAATTGGTGTTTTAGACGGTGATTCATCGTCTATCTCCATGTCTTCTTCTCCAGAAGAATGAGATGACGGTTCATAGTCAACTTGTTCGCTCTCTGAAGCTTCAGCAATTGGATTGAGAGAAGTGGCTTCCTTCACTGATTCTCCCGAAATCAGTAAGTCATTAGCCGTTTCAGTCTGATGCTCGACCTCTACCGCAGGCTGACTAATTTTCTGCGCATCATCGGCCATTTGTGGAACTGAGCCTATATCAGAAGGCATGGAAGACCCAGCAGGTTCAGGAATCTCTTCTTCAACAGGTTCTGTCTTTACAGAAAAATCAAATGCAGCTTGTTTTTCTGAAGCCAATCGCATAGCACGATCGGTAGGACTCTCTGCATCCAGACAAATCACGGATTTAGTTTTTGAAACTATTACTTTCCTTCCTATTCTTTTAGTTAATGGAACAGTAGGATAATTGTCTATTGGATCACTACCTGCTTCATCAACATCTCTGACTCGATTAGACACAGGAGAATTTCCTGGAATAGTAATTCCTCCGCGACTTCGAGTCTCTGCTCGAGTAGCTCTTTTTGCAGCAGGACCAGCAGCACTTTTACCCCGCTTCCTCTTCGGGGTATTATCAATAGATATACTCTCTTCAGCACTCCCGATGGGTACATGCAATGGTTGATGAAGGTCATCAGAGAAGAAAGTCTCCAAAACATCATCATCAACTTCATCAGTGGCCAGAGGATCTTCTTTGTCATGACAATCTCTAGGCAAGACTGATTTGGTTGATTTCTTTTCAACATGAATAAAGCTTCTGCCTAAGATGCTAAATTTTTTATCAAAAGTATTAGCTGATACATAGAATCTGGCATAGGACGCCAATATTCTAGCTCCTCTCCGATAGCTGATCGGATCTGGCATAGAAAAGGTAGCCCCTGTACCTTTGGCAATGTAATATAGCCAAGCTCTGGCACCATCAATCAACCCTCCTTGATAACCAAAACACGTCGTTGCATTGCCTACATGCAACTGATCGTAACCAAATTGCCGAGCAAATCTGCTCGGGAGATATGGCTCTAGATAAGTGATATTGTTACGGCGGCAGATTAAATGAGATGGCCTGATTCTCTTTAGCCATTCATGTTGGATATCATCCAACTCATTAGCACCAACGTCGTCAATCAATCTCCCAGGCATGCTCTCATAACCAACAGGTGGAGGAACACAAGTGAAGCTCCATAGTTCTCCCCTGTTTAATATAGTTCTGCAATCGGTCAAAGTGTCATATCTCCATTTCGATATGTGCTTGTACCTTTCCAGAAAGGTATCATCTGGTCTAGCCATCCCAGCACTCATGAGAGATTCGAAATGCAGAAGCAGCCATCCAAATAAATAGGTAAAGGGCATTTCTACCCGAGGAAAGGATGTAAGGCTCTTCCTTGCCAATTTGAACATTCTGTCTGTGTATGCCCTTAATCCAGCATTCAGACGGCAGGTCATTGCTGTCAGTAAATCCATCTTATACCCAAAAACCAGACGGACTGCTGCGAAGACAACTCCTTTGTGCATCCTGTCTGCTGAACAGGTGCCAGGTACTACAAACTTTCTTAGCCAGAGAGATATAAAACCGGCCAGATGACCTTCAGCAGATAATTCTCGGCCACCCTGCTTAATATAGGTCTCTAACCTATCACCGGCTTTGTTGGTGTCTATATCTTCTTCGACGATAATGTCGTCATGATTTGTCTCCCGGATTAATCTGTTAATCTCGGCTTGACTCAAAGGTTTAAATTCACCGACATACTGCTCAGATTTCTTCTTCTTTTGAACTTCATCAGTACGGCCTTGAAATAAATAGGCCATCCATTTGGAAGAATAACAGTTGGAGTCTCCTTCTCCACCTTGTCCTTTATAAAATGTCTTACAAATACTGTAATGGCACATCAATTCTTCAAATACATAAAGAATCAGTGGGTTGGCTTCATAAATCTTATTCATTTCATCAACAAAAGGGATATATTCTTCATATGGTAAATCTGCTGTTGGTAGCTGAGAAATATATGCCATTTCATGAAGGGCGAATCCCATCTCACCCCTTGGGGTCATGAAGGTGCCGGTACGATAGTTATATCTCTCCGCTAACGCCAAGAACAGATCCGGGTTTGGCTTAAAACCATAAGCAGTATACTTAATGGCATCATATAGGCCTATCGCCTTTAACTGTGTACCAAAGTTTTGTAGAATCCATCTCACTAGAGCAGTCCATCTAGTATTTTCCGGGTTCACTAGGCCGGTAAGTCTCATAGACTGTTTTGGGTATATGGCATTTTTCAGTTGAGCAAATTCGTTTGCAAAAATTGGGACTCTGACTGGCTTCAGCAGTGCCGAGTCCTCAGGAGGGATGGTGGCAGGTAGCAGTCCTCGCAGAGATGTGACATGTGGTTCAGTACCACTGCGGAATCTTCCTTGACGATATCCGATCCACCCAGCCTTTGCTTGTCGGGATGGAGTGATATTCCACTTCATCTGTCTTTGTTGACCCGAGTGGAATAAACGAGCTATATTGATGCTTTTTGTCAAACCAGTTAGATACATGGGCTGATTCACATTACCATCCCTATGATAAGAATATGCTACTTTATCGAGAGCAGGCTGGGAGTTCATGTCAATAGCATCTCCAAAAAGGAATGCTGGTTTCAAGTGGGTAACACCATCCACACTCTGTAACGACAGTCCACTCATCAAGTTCAGCAAAGTATCATCTTCCTGATTTGTCAAAAGAGCTATTCTTGTAGAAGGTCCATCGAATTGGGGAAAACGAACATGTGATAGGTCACTTCTATAGTTATTTCCTACACTTCCTTCAAATTCTGCCTCCTGAGCTAGAATATCCACTGCAAATGAAGAATAAAGTATTAGAAATCTTCAACGTCAAGAGAGGATAAAGTTTAACATACGCTCAGTTTTTACTAAGCGTACAGCTCAACATACGCTCAGTTTTTACTAAGCGTACAGCTCAACATACGCTCAGTTTTTACTAAGCGTATAGCTCAACATACGCTCAGTTTTACTAAGCGTACAGCTCAACTTACGCTCAGTTTTCTTTAAGCGTATGGCAGACTCAAGGTTCAGTATTTGCTCAGTTTATCTTAAGTGAATGATTTTAAAAGTTCAGTTTATGATTAGTTTGAGCGTATCAGCGTATGGTTGACAAGATGATCATCAAAAATTACGCTAACACAGGAGTTAGCGTATCTCAATGAGACAAATTGCCATAGCATATTCTTTTAAGATAGCGTATTTTGATATCTCTATCAAAAATACGCGTATCTTACAGATATACGCTCCAAACATATTTTTCGTAAAAACGAAAAACATGGAATACGGCTAAACCCTAAAGAGGGAAGCGTATTTGCTGACGTATTGACCCTAAAGAGGGATACGTTTTTTGAGTTTTGTTCTAACCAGAGCCCTAAAAAGGGAATAGTTATTTGTTCATCATCTTCGTCCTCACCATAGAGAGGTTTCAATGGCCGTTCACTGCGTGAAATATGCTGACTGGCCGTCTTCTTGGTGGTGGCAGTGTCGATGGCAGGATGAGACGACTCCTCAGGGGCTTTCCCCTTTCCTTTCGCAGAAGCATCAGCCTTGGGCGCCATTAATAGAGGTTGAGTCGAAGACGAAGAAGGGGAAGAAGGATTTTGAGTTTCTGAAAGCACTTTTCTCTCTCGAAAGCAAAAGCTGTGGTAAAGAAATAAAATAGGTTTTGGAAGACCTATTTATAGAAGAAAGGAAGCAGTTCAAACGGCGGATATTCTTTAAACAAAATCCCTAAAGATTTGCACTGATATTGAGGAAGATAACAAACTTATGCCAGCGTGTCAAGGCTTATTCCCACTTTAAGTTCAAAGTAATTTCGAACTTTTGAAATTCATAAAGTTCGAAAACTTTGAAGGGGGTCTTGTAGGGTGTGAAAATTATGACACGCTGACATGAGACTCAGTCAAAGCCATACGCTCAAAGCCATACGCTCAGTCAAAGCCATACGCTCAAGGCCATACGCTCAGTCAAGGCTATACGCTCATCTAAAGGCCGTACGCTCAGTGAATATTTTATTATTTTCTGAGATGACAGCACAGCATGTATTTAATAAAGGATGAATCTGACACTTCGTCTTTCGTGCAAAGACAGCTGTCCAATGAAGACTAGCCGTCGTATAGGTTTTCGAAGAGTCGGTTTTGTCTTTTACGAGGATAGCTCAACATCTCTCATAAATGTAAAAGCCATCATTACTGTCAGTTTTGACAGTCTGTCAGCCATCATATCCGCAGTCACGACGCTCGAGAAGATTTTGTCAGTTATTGGAAGATATGGCGTATCAAAGAAGATTGATGATGGCCACGTGTCTACTTATTCAAACATGCCACGTGTTTACTTATTCAAACATACGACTCCTTGTCAAACAAGTGAGCGTATGGATTCCATACGGCTCCTTGCCAACCAAGTGAGCGTATGGATTCCATACGGCTCCTTGCCAACCAAGTGAGCGTATGGATTCCATACGACTCCTTGTCAAGTGAGCGTATAGTTTCCATACGACTCCCTGTCAATAATGTGAGCGTATCAGCTTTATATGGTTCTACGCTGTCCAAGTAAGCGTATGCAAGACATGTGCCTTCAAAAGCTAGCGTATGACTCTTCTTCTAAGGCAGCGTATCACAGCAGTTGTGTCCAGAATGATTTTCAACGTGCAGTTAACACACGTTCTCATGTGTCCTGCACTCAGTTATCCACTTCTTCAGAAGTTCAACGTGGCATTCATGCCATCAATCTCTCCTGAATATGCTCCACTACTTTCAACCGCACGCTAATGTGTCTCCATCAGAATTTGCCACGCGTCCCTGCAGTTATGCATACGTCAAGTAACTACCTGAGCGTATGCTTAAGGATAGTTATCCTGAACTCTATAAAAGAGAGTTTCTTCATCTTCATCAGAGACTACAGTCAATTTCAGAGAGAACAGAGAGATTGCCCAGTTGCTGTCCAAGTTCTTCAAAGTTCGAGTTTTCTTCATCGCATCGTCCAAGGGATAAAGTAATCGTCTTCTAGATTAGATTCCTACAGTTGTAATTTTCTCAGATACAAAATAAATAAAGTGAATTTATTTATGGAAAACAGGGATGTGTAAAGTAAGTGGTAGGGTGTGTTTAGCCGGACCCATTGAATAAATAACATCAATAGCTTAACGCTCCAAGGTTTGGAGAAAAAAGCGAAATAACCCCGTAAAAAAAATAATTTCTAGGGAAGCCCCTCCGAGCAAAATTTATAGGGTTTCATTTCCTTCCTTCTTCTTTTCTTCTAGCAGAGAGGAAACCCAATCAATAATGGCGGGAAGAGAAGTCCGGGAGTACACAAATCTAAGTGACCCCAAAGGTATTAGGGTTTCTTACTCCATCTTTTTTGCATGAAAATCCTTTCTTCTTTTGCTAGTTTGTGTAATTTTGTGGGTTTTTTTGGGTTGAATTTAGACAAAAAATTGGGAAAGGGGAAGGACAAGATCGACGACGAGGACATCACTTTCCAGCGAATGGTTGCAAAGGTTAGCTTGATCGGTCCTTCTATACCTATTATTCTCTGATTTCGTTAAAAATTAGGATTTTTTTTTTGCATATTTCCTCATAATTCGATGCAGTTATCTATCTTCTATTTATGGTTTGTTCTGTCTTTATTTATTATTTGACTGTCGGCGTTTTTATGAACAATTAACTATTATAATTTTCACAATATTATTTGGGTGCTCCTAAAATGTCATCATGCACTCCTTTTAATTTTGGGGCCGGCTATACACACCCCAAATTTCCTTAGCACACCCCATTTTTTAATTTTTTTCCCCCTATTCTACCCTTGCTGAGCACACCCATGCTCCCCTCCCTTCCCCCCCCCCCTCCGCCGACACTCCTCCTCCTCCTCCTCCCCCGACCCGCCTCCTCCTCCTCCTCCCCCCCCTACGCCGACCATCCCCCTGCTCCCCTCCCACCGCTCCGCCGACCCCCCCCTCGACCCGCCTCCTCCTCCTCCTCCCCCCCGACCCCCTTCCTCCTCCTCCTCCCCCCGCTCCCCGTACCTCGACGGCCGACCCCATAAACTGTTGTTGAAAAAAAAAATTGAAAATAATTTGGGTGTATTCACGGGTAGGTTCGCCCCTGGTTTGTCGACCTCACAGAGGAATGTTCGACCCACGACAGTCGAACTATAGTGTGTACGTTCGACCAACATATGTCGAACATAAGATGGCATGTTCAATTAGAACATGTTCGATCAGTGTTTGTCGAACTGAAGAAGACATGTTCGACTAGCATTTGTCGAACGGAATAAGACATGTTCGACAAATATTTGTCGAACGGACCATTGTCCGTTCGACCAGTATTTGTCGTGCTCATCGCAGAATATGGGGTGTGCTCAGCAAGGGTAGAATAGGAATTTTTTTTTATAGAAAATAGGGTGTGCTAAGTAAGTGCTGGGGTGTGTATAGCCGGCCCCATATAAAATAGAAAACCACCCTAAATCAGCAAGCTCGAGCTGATCCATTGGTCAGCCGAGTGGAGCTCAAAGCCCTTCTCATGCCACCCGAGTTTGAGCCCTGCTAGGAATTAAACTTTTTTGTAAGCACTCAAATGTCGGCACCTGTACATCTTAGATGAAAGAAAGATACACGTTGGACCCGAACTGGTCCTATACATTAAAATTAAAAAAAATTTATATGGAATGGGTATGATTCCAATCCAGTATACTTTTTGGGTCCGACTATACACACCCCACCAATTACTTAGCACACCCTAGTATATATTAATTAACTCAACACTATTACAAAGCACACCCCACCTTTTTAACCATATTACTAGTTAAACGGTCTTGAACAGTTAGTTTTATATATATATATATATATATATATATATATATATATATATACTCTCTGAGTCTCTCTTCCTTTTTCTACAACTATATCCTATGCATATATATATATATATATATATATATATATATATACTCTCTGAGTCTCTCTTCCTTTTTCTACAACTATATCCTATGCTTAAGTCCTCCCTGAAATTTGATTCTGGAAATAGTTTTCTGAAAGCTATGTTATAAAGTTATTTTCTGAGTATTGATATTTTGACTTTGCGTTTGGTTACTTTCATCTGAAAATTAGTTTTGAGAAATAAAATGTGAAAATTCTGTTTGGTTACGTACATTAGAGATAATTTATAGAAAAAAAAGTTTGAAGATTATGTTTAATAAAATGCTTTTGAAAATATTATGAAAATCTTTTCTTGTAAAATATGTTTGAAGGATATTTTGAATAAAACAGCTAAAAATCATCTTAGATTCTATATAAACCGAAAAATTGAATAAACCGAATAAATCGATTTTGTTGCATAAATACTTGGTATATATTATTTTGTTCAGAGGTAAATATATTATAACATATGTTTTTATGGATAAAATTCTAGGTAGGTGGATGAGCGAGTGCATAGGCCATATATATATATATATATATATATATATATATATATATATAGAGAGAGAGAGAGAGAGAGAGAGAGAGAGAGAGAGAGCCTAAGAATACAATACAAGAAGAATTGGTACCTAATGGGGGTTTCTATATTATTTATGTATAATAATCCTATTATCACGGAGGGTTTATTGAACTTTTTTTTTTTTTACATTTACTTTGTCACTTCAACTGAAATTTGACGAAAGATATTTAGATATAATTATATTAAATATAATAATAATAATTATTATTATTAAATACCAAATATAATAATAATGACAATAATAATAAGGAAAACAGGAAAACAGTAAATAATTAGTATATAACAGTTATTCAGAGACGGTAGCAGTTATTGAGAGATGGCCATATTTGTTTCTTTTTTTTCAGTTTATAAAATAATTATTATATTAAAATTTTGATTTTAATTATATTTGTAAAAAATATTTTCTTGTTTCAATTTTTTAAAGTTTTTTTAAACCAATCGGCCCAACCTAATTCTTTTTTTTTTTTTAAATTTTCTTCTCAAATTTTTTTTTTGGTTGGAAAAATTCGAGCTATCCCGAACCAACCCGGTTCGGCACGGCCCGCCCCCGACAGGGTCTTGGGTCCGAACTGGATTTTCTATTTCGAATTTCGAGCCGGGCTAGCCTCCTAGCTACCAATTAACATGAAGTTCTAATTACTAATTAAAGAAGACCCAACAAGGTAAAAATTATTGTGAGTACTATTGAAAACAAGGGCAAAATGTAGAGGAAACGAATCCATATTTATTCTAAATTTTTCAAAAATTTCGTCAGTCTCCTTTGTTTTTCCTAAGTTCACACATCTGCAAACACACAAATAAAGTCCATAATCCCATTTATATTCAATCACTGTCAACGGCGCAACCTGCCGGACTCACAACTACAACCACAAGATACCCGTCAATGGTGCAACCCACCGGACACAAAGACAAGGCAATAGCAAAATACAATTTCCATTTTTAAAAAAAAGTCATACTACATAAATGTGATATCTGTGGCAAGTATCAAGGTGCAGTAATTTGGGAGGCAACCATGAAAAGATGTGAATATAAGGATCTAATAATTAACCTGCTAACAACTATGTATTAGAACTAGCATATAGTTGCTTTACATAAGGAAAATGGCATCTCTATATGATATGCAAGCTAGCTTATAGTGGCCATGGTGTGCTTGGGCTTCCAGGTTCGACACCTCAAACCCTTGCATATGTTCTGGGCTCAACAGTGTCCTGGAACCCCATGACTGATCCTCGGCTAATAGCAAGGGTTTCTACTTCCTAGCAAAATACAATTTCCATAATCTTGTCAATGGTGCAACCCACCGGACACAGAGACAAGGCAATAGCAAAACACAATTTCCATTTTTAAAAAAAAGTCATACTACATAAATGTGATATCTATGGCAAGTATCAAGGTGCAGTAATTTGGGAGGCAACATAAAAAGATGTGAATATAAGGATCTAATAATTAACCTGCTAACAACTATGGATTAGAACTACCAAATAAAAGTCATATAGCTAGTAACCTGCACATATCATATAGCTAGTAACCTGCACATATGTGAAACACAACCCAACTAACATAGACACATAGCACTTTCCCTCCCCCTCGTATGTGTCATCATCCCCATGGAGATTTCTTGAAAAAGAAGGGGAACAAAAACTACTCTGCATTTAGAGTATAAATGATTCACCAAGTCTTTGGTCACAGAAAAGACCTGTGAACATAATCCTCCTCCTCCTCCTCTATAATCCCTACATTTGGACCCTCCTCCAACCGTCCCCGGATTTCTGTGGCTTCTCCACCGCCGCCACCTTCGTCCAATGGCTCCTGGGCATCGCCGCCACCCTCCCTTTCTCCCCGTGGGGCAACTCGCTCGTTTTGCTGCGTCCCGACCGTATATCCGCCGGAGGTATGAAGCAATCCATGGACAGGTCGGGAACGTTGAAGGCAACCTCCTCGATCGTCCACGCCTCCTCTATCCTGATATTCGTGTGGCTCATCGCCATCTCGCCGAACTTGACCAGGGTGACCACAGACCGGCCTGAGTGGGCGATCATGATCCCCTCCACGGGGCGGTAGTCGTCGAGGAACGAGTTGATGGTGGTCTCCCAGTAGTCGACTTCTCCTCCCGGGCCGGACTGGATATGCGTCCTTTGCAAATCCTTCATGTGGAGCAGAAGCCAAATCCGCTGGCTGAAGTAGCCGAAGAGGACGTGCCTTAAGATCTCGGCGGAGCCCTTGATCCTCGCTTTCAATGTCGCGGGGTCGGCGGAGAGCTCGAGGATGAAGCAGTCCTCCCCGTTGATCTTCTTCTCTCCGATACAGCGGGCATTGGCGAACATGCTGGCCGTGGTCAGAGGATCAAGGCCTTGGAGGGCCCGGCGAAGGGGGCGGGCGGGCCCTTTCGCGGCCTGGGCGCCGAGCCACGGGGTGTGGCGCCAGACGAGCTTGCCGTTGGAGCCGGTATGCACCTCGTTGCCTCCGACGGCGAGCTCCACGTACCACATGTCGGGCTTCATCTGCCAGAGAACGAAGCATCTGGACTCGGTGGCTCTCGAGAGGCCGCCTCGGCTCTTCACGGCCCTGCTAGCCGTCTCGAACTCCAAGGCTACCATCCGAACCTTCCCTATGGCGTAGGCGTTCCGGACGGAACTCTGGAGCTTCAGCCCTCCAGACACTGCGGTGTATTGCTGGAGGATGTACTGAGCTGACGAGGTTTCAGGAGTGATGGCGCGGAGGGGACTCAGGTGTGGCATCGGCTCGCCGCAGCAGACGTGCACCGGCGCCAGGGGCGCACCCATCACCTCCAACAGCAGCCTCAAATCCGATAGCTGGGCCCCCCTCCCCATCACCCACCTCCCCCACCCTTCCTCGCCGTCCCATCCGCCCTCACGGCCCCGTCCTCCCCCCTGTCCGGCCCCTCCATCAGCGGCGCAAGCGCCTCCCCGGAAGGCAGGATCGAGGGGGTCTTCGAGCGGGTGCGGCCGAGGGAGAGGCCGCAGACGAGGTTTGAGAAGAACCCCTGCTTCCTTTCCATGGCCGTTAAAGAGAGAGAGAGAGAGAGTGTGTGTATAAGAGTAAACTCTAGGTGAGAGAGAGTGGTGGGGAGTAAGAGTTTATATATATATTATATATATATATCAATTATGCTATTTGGCTCCCAAATTTTTTGGGTGATGCCATCTCCCATTATGTGGCATCTGACATGGCAACTGACATGGCAACTGACAGGGCAGCTGACATGTCATGTTTTAACCCAAAAATTAATTATCCAAAATTTTTTATTGTTAATACTAATCAGGAGACAGAGGTAATCCGCTGACATAGATCTGTTGTTAGCCACAAAAAAGGTTTGCAGTGCTAGATCAGAAGACAGAGGTAATGCTGGAGTCGACTCTAGCATTACCTCTGTCTCCTGATTAGTATTAACAATAAATTTTTTTGGGTAATTAATTTTTGGGTTAAAACATGACATGTCAGCTGCCATGTCAGTTGCCATGTCAGATGCCACATAATTGGAGATGACATCACCCAAAATTTTTGGGAGCCAAATAGCATAATTGATATATATATATATATATATATATATATATATATATATATATATATAATATATATAAACTCTTACTCCCCACCACTCTCTCTCACTTAGAGTTTACTCTTATACACACACTCTCTCTCTCTCTCTCTCTTTCTTTAACGGCCATGGAAAGGAAGCAGGGGTTCTTCTCAAACCTCGTCTGCGGCCTCTCCCTCGGCCGCACCCGCTCGAAGACCCCCTCGATCCTGCCTTCCGGGGAGGCGCTGGCGCCGCTGATGGAGGGGTCGGGCGGGGGGGAGGACGGGGCCGTGAGGGCGGATGGGACGGCGAGGAAGGGTGGGGGAGGTGGGTGATGGGGAGGGGGGCCCAGCCATCGGATTTGAGGCTGCTGTTGGAGGTGATGGGTGCGCCCCTGGCGCCGGTGCACGTCTGCTGCGACGAGCCGATGCCGCACCTGAGTCCCCTCCTCGCCATCACTCCTGAAACCTCGTCAGCTCAGTACATCCTCGAGCAATACACCGCAGCGTCTGGAGGGCTGAAGCTCCAGAGTTCCGTCCGGAACGCCTACGCCATAGGGAAGGTCCGGATGGTAGCCTTGGAGTTCGAGATGGCCAGCAGGGCCGTGAAGAGCCGAGGCGGCCTCTCGAGAGCCATCGAGTCCGGATGCTTCGTTCTCTGGCAGATGAAGCCCGACATGTGGTACGTGGAGCTCGCCGTCGGAGGCAGCGAGGTGCGTGCCGGCTCCAACGGCAAGCTCGTCTGGCGCCACACCCCGTGGCTCGGCGCCCAGGCCGCGAAAGGGTCCGCCCGCCCCCTTCGCCGGGCCCTCCAAGGCCTTGATCCTCTGACCACGGCCAGCATGTTCGCCAATGCCCGCTGTATTGGAGAGAAGAAGATCAACGGGGAGGACTGCTTCATCCTCGACCTCTCTGCCGACCCTGCGACATTGAAAGCGAGGAGCAAGGGCTCCGCCGAGATCTTAAGGCACGTCCTCTTCGGCTACTTCAGCCAGCGGACTGGGCTTCTGCTCCACATGAAGTATTTACAAAGGACGCATATCCAGTCCGGCCCGGGAGGAGAAGTCGACTACTGGGAGACCACCATCAACTCGTTCCTCGACGACTACCGCCCCATGGAGGGGATCATGATCGCCCACTCAGGCCGGTATGTGGTCACCCTGGTCAGGTTCGGCGAGATGGCGATGAGCCACACGAAGATCAGGATGGAGGAGGCGTGGACGATCGAGGAGGTTGCCTTCAACGTTCCCGGCCTGTCCATGGACTGCTTCATACCTCCGGCGGATATACGGTCGGGACGCAGCAAGACGAGCGAGTTGCCCCACGGGGAGAAAGGAAGGGTAGCGGCGATGCCCGGGAGCCATCGGACGAAGGTGGCGGCGGTGGAGAAGCCACAGAAATCCGGGGACGGTTGGAGGAGGGTCCAAATGTCGGGATTATAGAGGAGGAGGACGAGGATTATGTTCACAGGTCTTTTTTGTGACCAAAGACTTGGTGAATCATTTATACTCTAAATGCAGAGTAGTTTTTGTTCCCCTTCTTTTTCAAGAAATCTCCATGGGGATGATGACACATACGGGGGGAGGGAAAAGTGCTGTGTGTCTATGTTAGTTGGGTTGTGTTTCACATATGTGCAGGTTACTAGCTATATGATATGTGCAGGTTACTAGCTATATGACTTTTATTTGGTAGTTCTAATCCATAGTTGTTAGCAGGTTAATTATTAGATCCTTATATTCACATCTTTTTATGTTGCCTCCCAAATTACTGCACCTTGATACTTGCCATAGATATCACATTTATGTAGTATGACTTTTTTTTAAAAATGGAAATTGTATTTTGCTATTGCCTTGTCTCTGTGTCCGGTGGTTGCACCATTGACGGGATTATGGAAATTGTATTTTGCTAGGAAGTAGAAACCCTTGCTATTAGCCGAGGATCAGTCATGGGGTTCCAGGACACTGTTGAGCCAGAACATATGCAAGGGTTTGAGGTGTCGAACCTGGAAGCCCAAGCATGGCCACTATATGCTAGCTTGCATATCATATAGAGATGCCATTTTCCTTATGTAAAGCAACTATATGCTAGTTCTAATCCATAGTTGTTAGCAGGTTAATTATTAGATCCTTATATTCACATCTTTTCATGTTGCCTCCCAAATTATTGCACCTTGATACTTGCCATAGATATCACATTTATGTAGTATGACTTTTTTTAAAAAATGAAAATTGTATTTTGCTATTGCCTTGTCTCTGTGTCCGGTGGGTTGCACTATTGACGGGTATCTTGTGGTTGTAGTTGTGAGTCCGGCAGGTTGCGCCGTTGACAGTGATTGAATATAAATGGGATTATGGACTTTATTTGTGTGTTTGCAGATGTGTGAACTTAGGAAAAACAAAAGAGACTGACGAAATTTTTGAAAAATTTAGAATAAATATGGATTTGTTTCCTCTACATTTTGCCCTTGTTTTCAATAGTACTCACAATAATTTTTACCTTGTCGGGTCTTCTTTAATTAGTAATTAGAACTTCATGTTAATTGGTAGCTAGGAGGCTAGCCCGGCTCGAAATTCGAAATAGAAAATCCAGTTCGGACCTAAGACCCTGTCGGGTGCGGGCCGTGCCGAACCGGGTTGGTTCGGGATAGCTCGAATTTTTCCAACCAAAAAAAAAATTTGAGAAGAAATTTTTTTTAAAAAAAAGAATTAGGTTGGGCCGGTTGGTTTAAAAAAAAACTTTAAAAAATTGAAACAAGAAAATATTTTTTACATATATAATTAAAATCAAAATTTTAATATAATAATTATTTTATAAACTGAAAAAAAGAAACAAATATGGCCATCTCTCAATAACTGCTACTGTCTCTGAATAACTGTTATATACTAATTATTTACTGTTTTTCTGTTTTCCTTATTATTATTATCATTATTATTATATTTGGTATTTAATAATAATAATAATAATTATATTTAATATAATTATATCTAAATATCTTTCGTCAAATTTCAGTTGAAGTGACAAAGTAAATGTAAAAAAAAAAGTTCAATAAACCCTCCGTGATAATAGGATTATTATACATATATAATATAGAAACCCCCATTAGGTACCAATTCTTCTTGTATTGTATTCTTAGGCTCTCTCTCTCTCTCTCTATATATATATATATGGCCTATGCACTCGCTCATCCACTTACCTAGAATTTTATCCATAAAAACATGTTATAATATATTTACCTCTGCACAAAATAATATATACTAAGTATTTATGCAACAAAATCGATTTATTCGGTTTATTCAATTTTTCGGTTTATATAGAATCTAAGATGATTTTTAGCTGTTTTATTTAAAATATTCTTCAAACATATTTTACAAGAAAAGATTTTCATGATCTTTTCTAAAGCATTTTATTAAACATAATCTTCAAACTTTTTTTTCTATAAATTATTTCTCAAATGTACGTAACCAAACAGAATTTTCACATTTTATTTCTCAAAACTAATTTTCAGATGAAAGTAACCAAACGCAAAGTCAAAATATCAATACTCAGAAAACAACTTTATAACATAGCTTTCAGAAAACTGTTTCCAGAATCAAATTTCAGAGAGGACTTAAGCATAGGATATAGTTGTAGAAAAAGGAAGAGAGACTCAGAGAGTATATATATATATATATATATATATATATATATAACTGTTCAAGACCGTTTAACTAGTAATATGGTTAAAAAGGTGGGGTGTGCTTTGTAATAGTGTTGAGTTAATTCATATATACTGGGGTGTGCTAAGTAATTGGTGGGGAGTGTATAGTCGGATCCAAAAAGTATACTGGATTTGAATCCTACCCATTCCATATAATTTTTTTTAAATTTTAATGTATAGGACCAGTTCGGGTCCAACGTGTATCTTTCTTTCATCTAAGATGTACAGGTGCCGACATTTGAGTGCTTACAAAAAAGTTTAATTCCTAGCAGGGCTCAAACTCGGGTGGCATGAGAAGGGCTTTGAGCTCCACTCGGCTGACCAGTGGGTCAGCTCGAACTTGCTGATTTAGGATAGTTTTCTATTTTATGTGGGGCCGGCTATACACACCCCATCACTTACTTAGCACACCCCATTTTCTAAAAAAAAAAAAGAAACATTTTTTTTTCCTATTCTACCCTTGCTGAGCACACCCCATATTCTGCGATGAGCACGACAAATACTGGTCGAACGGGCAATGGTCCGTTCGACAAATATTTGTCGAACATGTCTTATTCCGTTCGACAAATACGGATCGAACATGTCTTCTTCAGTTCGACAAACACTGGTCGAACATGTTCTAATCGAACATGCCATATTATGTTCGACATATGTTGGTCGAACGTACACACTATAGTTCGACTGTCGTGGGTCGAACATTCCTCTGTGAGGTCGACAAACCAGGGGCGAACCTACCCGTGAATACACCCAAATTATTTTCAATTTTTTTTTCAACAACAATTTATGGGGTCGGCCGTCGAGGTTCGGGGAGCGGGGGGAGGAGGAGGAGGAGGAGGAGGCGGGTCGGGGGGGGGGGGGTCGGCGGAGCGGGGGGAGGGGAGGGGAGCAGGGGGATGGTCGGCGGAGGGGGGGGGGAGGAGGAGGAGGCGGATCGGAGGAGGAGGAGGAGGAGGAGTGTCGGCGGAGAGGGGGGGGGGGAGGGGAGGGGAGGGGAGCTTGGGGTGTGCTCAGCAAGGGTAGAATAGGATTTTTTTTTTTTTTTTTATAGAAAATGGGGTGTGCTAAGTAAGTTTGGGGTGTGTATAGCCGGCCCCTTTAATTTTATATTATTCAAATTCCAAATCTACTCCTGCATTAAATTTGACATTAATTTTCGCATGCATGGAGGGAGGGGTGCAGGATGACGTTTTAGGAGTGCCAATAATATTAATGCAGGGACAAATTTGAAACTTGAATAATAGAAAATTAGAGTTGTGGATGGCATTTTAGGAGTGCCAATAACAGCATCCTATTATTTTAACAAAATTTGGAAAAGAATAACAATGGAATTGATTGTAATACAGTATACCAAACCAAGTGCCGGACGAAACTGGTAAGAAGATGGCGAAAATGATGGCTCGAAGCTTCCCGTGAAGTACTTTTAAGTGACCATATTTTTTGGAGGAGAAAGAGAGTTCGAAAGAGTAGAATTGGGTTTGGCTCAGCTCGAACTCAATAACTTTTATTCTCACATTATCAATCTCCATCACTATGTTGCACTGCCGATTTTGACTTGTCATAGTTTAAATTGGACTGTCAGTCCAAGTCATGTCCAATACATGCCTGATAGTACATGGACATGTTCCAAGCGTCCGTGCTTTCTAGTTTGTACCTTAACATAATCTAAAACTAGGAGTAACACCAGTTGCGGACGAACGGAACATAAAAGTTTAAGCGGATGGATACTAGTGGAAAGAACCTATCACTTGTTTCTACTAGTTTGTGCCTAGCTTCTCGAAGGTAAATGTGAAAAGTTGTAGGACGAGCTACTCAGAGAGAAGCTTCATACTTTTTTATTATTTTCCAATCAAATAGTCTGGGAATCATGGTTATGGAATCGAAGTAGTTACTCAATTTCAATTGTTTTTTACTTTAGAATGAAATATTACACACCCATATAGCTTCAACTTGATTAGTTTATTATTACTTTTATTTTTTTTGCTTCTTCTAGTTTCTAGACTAGAAATAAAAGAAATTAAGTTTCGTATTTATAAGGCAGTTTGCAATTTCCAAACACATCCTTAGGTAAAATTTCTAACTTCTCTAAGAATTCTACTTAATGTGGCAAATGGGGAACTGTAACTTTCAATGGGTTCTGTCAGAGCTTGCCAATTAGAATAATAGTATGAGGTAACATGATTGTTGTCCTAATCATGTTCGTGCTACACCTCAAGAAATGAGCATATGTAGCACACAAGCCATTAACCCATGCTAGTAGATGTGCACCGTGTGGTTAACTGGTAATAGTTGTATATGATATCAATTTGATAGTGAGGTGTCATTTAAACACCCTGTGATAAAACTGAACCCAAATGAGGGGGGGGGGGGGGGGGGGGGGGGGGGGGTGGGGTGTTTCAGTTATTGACCAATCATGTTTTGAGCCTTCTGACACTTGGTTGAGAGTCTTGAGACCGTGAGCACGACTTGCTTCAAGCCTTGGTTAAAATATTTGGCAGATGGAAACTTGGTTTCTAACTAAGGATCGAAACTATCCCCTCGATTCCATTACTTTTCATATTTCGGCTGTAGAAACTAGTTGAAAATTTGTAGGACCATCTCCTCAAAGTGGAAACTTCTTCCCTTTTTAGTTTTGTTAAAGCGATGGATCGAAACATGACATGATCATGATATTTGTCAGGTGTTGAGATGTGATTGGCCAGTTAAGTGGTTGGTTCTGCTTTTCACTTGGGGTCCATGTATCACGGATTAATAACTATGTTACTGATATTAAAGTCCATCACATAACTCTTTGAACTATGTGTATATACTGGCACACATGTTGGACATCAACTAGTGTGGGTTGCTGTTGCTTGGCTCCACATGCTTCTTTGCATGAAGAGTACCACTGAACTCAATTTGGACAAAAATTATGTTATCTCAAGCTATGATTCAAACATGTGAGAAGTCGTGATTTGGACAAGAAACACGTTTCCTTAAGTTATATTCCTTTTTTTGATATAATGACTGTTATAACCAACCTGTTTCATTAAAATCATGAAAGAGTTACAACTGAAGAAACAAAAGGGGAATGCAGCAGAATTTAACAGTTAACCCAAGTAAAAGTAAGAAGTCGAAAAACAAAAGGGAATTCTTGAGGACAAAAGGAGAGATTTTTATAGGGCTGTAAATAAGCTTGCTCGAGCAAGTGTAGTTGCAGGTCATGCAACCACAATGACCTTGATCTGAATGTGTTCTTTTGGAGCTTGCATGGATAGAACCTGTCCAAAAAAATTGCAGCAACATAGCCTCAGCGAGCAGGTTACTCCAACCTCTAATGCTTTCATATAACCTCTGATACTTTCAAATTATGAAAGTTCTGATCATTAACTCCGTATTTGGCATATGGTTTTACGTTGGTCGGAAACGACCTAATGCTTTAAGAATCTAAGATTAGCATAAGCATAGATCATGCAAATCTAGCGTGAGTAGCTCCGCCATAGAATAAGTATGAAAGGTGTTTTCAGTTCTCACCATAAGTTAACAATAATCTTTGATGGATAATGGTTGGTCAAATGATGAGAAATAAAATGCAATTGGCTGACCCTAGGAAGACTTAATGTCAGGATTTCTGCCAAAGCCTTAGAAAATTTGACCTAATATGAATGAGCAATATACGAGTTTTACGATCTCTTATGTAGTTAAGGTACTTAAAACGAGCAAGTTCACGGGGATCCACAATCATAATTGGAGCATGCTCCTGGGTCACATGTTGAAGATTCCCACATGTTGGGCTTAGAGTGTTTGCTTGCTAAACTTGAAAATTTACTACGGAAGTTCAGTCATAATAAGTAATATAACCTAGTCTCTATATGTTGCTACTGTATAGTTACAATATGGAATTATTTTAATGAGGATTCACTTCAAAGTTTGTACATTTATTTATGTTATATCATATGCTCTAATGCTTTCATGTACTGAAGATTAAGGCTCAGAGACATTGATAGAGATTATTGAAGTCCATTGGTTAGTTTTGTTGTTGTCTAAAAGATGTAAAGGTGCTTGTTGACTCACCCTTATTTTCTCATAGTGCTTTCTGGATCGTCCTTATCTCTGTGTAGCAAAGGTCACTTGGTGTATCTTCCTTCTAGACCGCCTTTACTCTTAGTTACATGGCCTATTAATCTAGGAAGAAATCCATTGAGAAGTTTTCTCCTTCCTCTTAATCTCGGTGGTGGTTATAGGAGATGTTCGATTCCAGAACAAGGGGTACCAGAAGACTGTTTTATGCCTTGTAAGCCTAAGGATCAAGAAGTCAAACAACCAAGATAATGTATGGAAGAGAAGGGTGATTGATTGGTATGTTTGCTAACCTTTCAAAGGCTAACTTGAATAGAGTTGACTTACTAAAGCTGAAAACTCTCATGCAACTTCAACCATCCATATCCTAGTTGGATTTGGATCTGCACAGGAGAGAACTCTGCACACTCCAAACAGCATATATGCAATTGGATGTTTGAGATATCTCTTCTTCTCACATATTAGAAATTTTTTACTCTTCAAGTTTTGATATTTTGCCCTAACTCATCCCACCGGCCTAAGACAAAGCTCACAGTTTAAGTTGAGTTCTCTTCTATATGTACCGGGGAGGAGAGGATCCAAATCTTTGTCTAGGTTCTAATTATAGCTAACTATAGTATATAGTTAGCTTGAGTAATAATTGTAACGAGGCTGGTATTCAAAATTCAGCCAAATTACGTATGTAATTTCATTGCTTTTCTTTGTTTTCCTATACTGATATTATGGTTCGAGTCTATGAAGAGAGATTATCCAAGTCCTTTGTTTTCCTTCTTAATTTGTATTCTGTGCTAAGCTTGTTTCGTTTTGACCCCAACCACACCCAAAGTGTGGTTGGTCTTGCATGAAGCCAGGACCTCTTGCTTTACAACCCTCAACCTCACCATTAAGCAAGTGGAGCACTACTTCCTGGCGTTAATGTGTGCTTAATGGATCACCATCGTTTCTCATTATGTGCTGGTTCATCTCTCTCTTAGAAGTGGAGGCAATTTGTTTTTGCTGTGTTGCGTTCTAGATTGTCTTACACTTTAATTAACCAACCTAACCTAGGAAAGCACCATTATGGAGAAGTTTGTTAGTATTTTAAGTCTATAAAAGGTCTTAGAGTCCTTATAAGGAGGATGGCTGGTTTTATGTTAAAGGGTCCGAAATAAGTCAAAGACTCAAAAACCTTGACAATGTAGTTGAAAGAGGAAGGCTATAGATTGACATAGGTGCTAACCTCTCAGGTGTTAACTTTATGAAAGGATAGTGAAGTTAACTGAACCATTAGAGCACATCGAGTCGTGGTGTACTGGTAACACCACCGTGCACCGGGGGTGAGGGCCGAGTTCGAGCCCTCCCTCCCACGGAGGTGGCTGGGTGGCAGTGGCCACGGCCTCCGGGCCAAGGTCGGGTGGAGTCGTCCACAGGCTTTGGTTTAAAAAAAAAAAAAAAAAAACTGAACCATTAGAAGAAGTGTGTTGATAACAGTTTCTCTATCCTTTACACTGTTATTTGTCATGCTATCTCCGATGTGGTGCTGCACTAGGGTCTAGGTAAGACTTGAAGCTTAGAGTGATTCGGAAAGGTTTTAATGTATTGGAATATGTATTCTGCATAGTAAGCTAAGTCTGTATCATCTCGGCATAGATACACAGACCAGAGATTTAGCAGTTAGCAATTGGCTTGAGGGCTGAGGTGTTCTTTTCCATTTGATTGTGTTATGGATAGAATTTGAGTACGAAATGGAAGTAACACTATAAATAGTAGAATAATAAGAGCTAAAATATGCAGAATGATGAAAAATCTAACGAAGGGACTACAGTACAGCATTTCAGCATAAATAGGATGTATTCTCATAATGTACAAGCTTGGACAGAGAATATTTTTCCTTGAGATTTCAGTTTATAAGTGTTCTGATAACATGCCCTGGCAGGGATCGTGGCTTCTCCCATGGGGTGATTGATGCTACCAGATGCAGGAGGTTGCTGGTGAACGAGGAGGGTATCTTCATGGACGAGGGGGTACTAGCTTTTGTTCCCTCAATTTAGCCTACTTTTCATATAACTTGTTAACATGGTTATGGTGATGCAAGCAGCTTTGGACAGTGATGACCTCCTCTATCTCAAGGAACAGATGGAGGCCGAGGAAGATGCAGAGCGTTTACTACGTCGCACGGAGAAACGGGCATTTGCGGCATTTAAGATATCCTTATTCAAGCATGTCAACTTCACTTGTTATGCTCTCTTTTGGATTTTTTTTTCCCTTAACAAATTGATACAAAGCAGCTAGTCTGGCAGATTCTTCGGCTGCAACTGTGCCTTTACCTCTCCGTGTTGAACCGAAACCCAAGAGTGGGATCAGGTAATATTTTGTTTTCATTTACTGATAAGGTTTGTTTATTTTGGTCGGGTATTCAGGTATGTGTTCTGTTAAGTATAGGCAACAAGATCTGTTGAAGAACATAGTGGAAATCAAACCAAAGCGACGGAGAGGTTCCAACTCAATTGATGAAGTACAACATCAATCAAGCCCATTGCCGTCTCAATGCCCGTCACCTGGAAACAGTGAACGTAAGTTGGTTAAAGATTCTTCACCAAGACCTAGGAAAGAGAAACTGATTGCAAGATCATCTCCCGTGAGCTCAGAGAAGAGAGTTGGAAAAAGTGGACCAGTAACAGATTCAAATCCTCAAAATGCTGTTAAAACCTTGCTTGGCTTAGCTTATGAGAGCTCTGATGAGGATGAGGATTGATTCTAGACCAGACTGTATGCCCTCTGTTTGTGACTGCACCTCATTTTGGGATAACAATTGCATAGTTTTGTATTTGAGGGTACTATTTGTAGAATTTTTGTCAGATAAAACTTTTTGTAAGTCTTCTCAGCAACTGGCCAGCCTGAGTTGTCTACCTTATGTTTCATACGGATGGGTACATAATTGTGAAGTTTCTGTCACATAGTTGTATAGTCATCTCTACGTTCAAGATGGAACAGTTCCAACTTCCAATTGTACAAGTTGTGTGACGTGCGACTGCTCCCAAGAATCAAACATGTTGCTGTAAGTATGTTGTTAGGGGGCACGTAATAGGTTTATTTTCAATTCTAACATTTGTAGTTAGGGATATTTTAACAAATGTTACCATTATAAATATGAAAACTAGCATATAGTCTCACTATTTTAAAAACTAGCAAATGATAGACAATAGAATTAGATGTAGAAACCAACTAAGAGAATAAAAAGAAAGTTGTAATTTTACTGGAATAAAAGAAAGTTTACATTGATGTAATTTCATTTACAATACAATGGTACATAGTTTCATCTCTACCCTATCTAATTGTCAATAGTTCGGACGATCAATTTCTCTTAGATTGTTTTCTCTCCTTTGCCATGTATTCTCTTAGATTGTTTTCTCTCCTTTGCCATGTATTCTCCGGTGGTGCATCTCCATTTCCTCCTTGGGTATCCTCCTGAGTAGGTATTGGTGCTGATGGAGTCGTCATGATCTGCGTATAATTGAGAACTCCAGGAGAGAATATGCTATCCCATTGAGAAGTCCCTTAGGCAGCTTGCTGAGAAGTCCCCTCACTAGGCCACTGAGAAGTCCCCTGGCCAGCCCACTGAGAAGTCATCTCATAAGCCTGCTGAGAAGTCCCCTCATAATTGTGTTGATGAGGGGCCTCGTCATCTTGCTGAGGCGGGCTATCAACCAGAAGCCTAACAGTGGTATGTTTCCTACGAGGGTGTGCTGGTCGTTGGCTGACAAAGTCTTGAGGAAAATCTGGCGAAATATGTAGTGGAGGGTTAGGGGAATCGGATATGCTTGCACACATCCAAAAATGCTTTTACCGTTGTGCTCAACGGGTTTGTCACTGGATGATTTTGGAAGCTGAAATATTCCAGAAATTCAATTATGTCATATAAATAAGTACTATGGAGACATACATTATCATTCAAAAAAGACGTACCATCCCAACTATATGTTGATAAAATCCACGAAAACTAGAATAATCTATGGCCCGATGTTGGAATCGAAACTCTTCATATCGGTAGGATCTGTTACTAATAAGATAAGTTCCCCACCAAGATCTATATGCAATATCACCTAATGCTACACCATTTAAACAAATATGAGCATATGATTTTGGATATAATTTTTTAAATAAATTTTATTAAACTTTTGAAATAACTTACCATCTGACATAGAGGATATCATTTGATACAAATGTGCCACGTGATGTGTCTCCAATCTAGAATTCCATCCAGGAATCAATTTGCCTGCTCTTACCGTTGTATTGCCTCTACTACAGTTTAAACATGGTGGCTCATCGAAAATGTGCTGTTTCATCCAGAATTTTCACATAACATGATCAGCTGGATGATACATGATGTTACCCTGTAATATTATGAAAAAACTATGGAGACTAAAGTCACAGGTTGTTTTTTGTATCTCAGAAGGATTCTGCTCAAGTTGGTACGATACAAATATCACATGTTTGATGTCAAAAAAAATATATATAATTAACATATTGACTGTATAAAATAATCATAAAGATATTTTACCTCGTTATATACTTTAGTGAATCAAATTGGTCCCGATATATAGAGACAACCGAGTGAACATAGTGTGATGGATCTACTGCACCGTAGTCCACCGTAAAGCTAACGGGGCGACACTATCTCGTGACTATTAATGCGGGAGACTGGCCTAGCGATATAAAAGTGCTCGTAGGATCAAACCTAGAAATTATGAGAATATAATATAAGTATAAACATTTTTAATGTAAATGAAATTAAATAAAAAATTTATACATGTATTAATGTCATGCATCCATTTAAGTTTTTTTTTTTTCCTTTTATACAAGGAGAGAAGTTGTATAAATTCGACATAAAACTATATAAATATGCTAGCACTGATGCTCCCCATGCGTGACTTGTAGGTTCAGTTAGGTCTACCAAAAAAGGTAGAAAACGTAAATTTACCTTATCTGATGAGTCTAGAAACAGAATTGCGCTAATTAGACATAGTAAGTAGGCTCTGGTGCAAGCAATGACCTGGACAAATGATAAAGAAATTATATGCGTTAAACTAAATTAAGAAATATATTACGTAAACAATAACATTAAATGTCATACTTACCTGATCATCATCCACTGAGATAACTTGATCACCAATATGATGTATGTGCAAAAAGTTGCGACGGAGCCACGTAAACGTCACTAAGTTTCTATCATGTAATTTCAGGACCTCCACACCTAGGTACTCCGTAATCACAGTCTGAGCGGAAAATGACTTATCAAATATTATAGGTTCACCGTAATAGTTAATACTAAAATATTTGGCACATTTGCTAGAGTAATAGTCATTTCTCCGAATGGTAGCTGAAAAATATTTCGTCCCGGCCACCAATATATCTTGTCAATATACTAAAAGCCAAATATTTCTATCAATGCCACTTATTCACAACTCAACTTCCAACACCAAGGCCGCTCTCATAACGCCATGAGGTATGCTCTCGAAATCGTTCATCACCATTATAATCATGTAGCTGTATATGAAAGACATAGACAATGTTATTACTAGACATGTAAAAAAATACAAATTATATTGACTAACATAATTAAATTTTGGATAACTGTCCAGAAAATAATAAACTTGATATGTGCTACTCACGTTGTTGGAGGATTACATATGTGGTTGGTCCTCCTGGAATACGTTCATCATTTTGTCTGTAAAATGCTGCTCATCAAAACTTTTTTTTTTTTTGAAATCCCACTCACACGCACACCTGGGGGGCTCGAAGCTAGAGAGCTCGGACCTCTGTTCTACTTGTTGGCACTTTGTTTATTGAACTTTTATTTTAACGTAAAATAAACTTCAAGTACCTGTTATTGCTTCTGGCTTCTCTATCACTTCGTCTTCGTCTTCTTTTCTCTTCAACCGCTTCTACTTCACTCTCACTTACTCTTACAAAGCTTCTGTCTCTCACTTATTCTCTTTCTAAACTCCGGAGAACTTCACTTCTTATAACCTAAAATTCTAATAACTCTCTCACACCCACCTACCCACCTTCTCTGTCTACCACTCCCCATCCTGCCATGCATTCAACTCCTTGCATTCACTCTCCCTCTCCTTGCATTCACTCTCCTTCCGACTCTCCCTCCCTTTGCATTCACTCTCCTTCTGCAACCTCATGCATTCACCTAGAATGCATGCTCTGACCCGTATTAAACCAACTTACCCACCCACATTAAACCACCCACCCACCCAAACCAAATCGAGACCGGATCAGCTGTCCCTTATCTGATGTCCCAACTATGTCTTCTCTCTATGACATGTAAAGCTGTCAAGTGGGCCGGCCTGATCCGGCCCAAAATTTGGTGGGCTGGCCGGATCTGGGCTGGGCCTCTTAGGCCCATGCACTACAGCGGACCGAATCGAAAGGGTGAAAATATGAGCCCAGTCCTACACATGGCCCACGACACGGTGAACTTCAAACCGGACCGTATTGGGCCAGGCCGGGCCGGGCCGGACCTCTCTATGAAGATAATTTTTTTTAAAATTTTGAACTTAACTCTTCTTTGAAATCTAAACTAAATAACATGAATGTCACCTTGTCAATGGATTATGGACCAAAGGTTGTGAGAACTTCCAATGCTAAAGCTATTCTCCAGAGTGTTGACACATGCAATTGCAAGCTAGTAAGTTTAAAGTAAAAAAAAATGAAACCGAAATTTATCCTACACGAACAGCACACATTCCTCACAGATCATGACAAATAATAGTAAGGGCTTGTTCATGCACAATTCTGGCTTATAGCTAATTCTAAAGATCCAAGTAATGATGCATAGAGTACAAATGAGATCCGTGAACATTTTTCACCTAGCAACCAACTTTTCATTTGTTCTGTTAGAAAGAGACATGCAATATAGTGTATAGCTATATCAGGTCGGGTCGGATCACGGGTCGGGTCGGACATGGACTTTGGGCCGGATCTTTTTTATGGGCCAAGATATTAGATCCGGTCCAACCCGATATACTGGGTCAGACTGGGGCCACAATTAATCGGGCCGGGCCGGCACATGTGTTATATTTTCGGGCTGGACCAGTCCGGTCCATTTGACAGGTCTAATGACATGTGAACCTTTTATTAATTTTTATCGGTAGAACCCACATGCCATAGAAAGGAAACATGATTAGAATACTGAATCAGGAACAACTAATCCAGTCCCAATAAAACCCGTAGCCCACTTTCTCGTCATATCATACGGCATTTTTTTTTAAATTTTGTCCACTTTCCGTCTTATGGCGGAAACCATATTTCCGCCATTCAATCACATGTGGACAAAAGGATGGTTTTCCATAAAATTTTCTGCAACTTCTTTCGTACTAATTAAATTTATTAAACATTTTTTCGTTACAACAAATTTTTGGATCTTTATATATAGTGCTGCTATGTTGTCTGTCTGGGCCAGTTCGTCTGCCACGTGTCGTCGTCCTATTGACATGTCATCCGACATGAGGTCCATGAATAAAGGAGGACAATAGGGTGCGACCACGCGACGGACGGACAAGCTTGTCTGCGGACAAATTAGATTTTCCGCTATGTATAACATAGAGTGCTTCTTCAAAAGTTCTCTAAATAAGTATCTATAATATAAAGCACAGTGGATTTTTGGTCCGATCCATGTGCTTTGATTTTTGCCCCTCTCTCTATAAGAGAGGAGGAGATCCCATGTTGGGTGCGGAGCAACCGGTTGTTCCAACGGCACCCCCGCCTCCAGCTCCTCTTGCACCGTCCCTCCCTTCGCCGCCTTCGCTCCATCCTCGCCCACGTCGTCGTCGTCGGCCTCTTCCGCAACCCCTTCGTCGCAAGCAGCCTCCTCCATCGCGCCGTCGACGCCGACCCTTCCTTCGCCGCCTCCCTCTTCTCCGCCATGACCAACCCCAACCCCTTGTCCTTCAACACCGCCATCGCCATCTCCGCCGACCCACTCTCCATCTACTCCCAAATGCTCCGCCACCGCGTCCCTCACGACTCCCACACCTTCTTTTTCTTGCTCAACACCGCCGCCGCCGTCACCAGCTCATTCCACGCACACGCCCTCCTACTCAGATTCCGGTCCGACCCCTTCGTGCAGACCGTCCTGCTCACCGGCTACTCCCGACACGGCTCCGCCGACCACGTCCTGCGGGTGTTCGACGGAATGCCGCACAGGGACGTCGTCTCCTGGACCGCTGCCGTCTCGGGCCTTGCCGCTCTCGGACGTCCCGCGACGGCTCTGCGCGTCTTTGCCTCCATGAGGCCCCACACCGCCCCGAACGCCGCCACCGTGGTCTTTGCTATGTCCGCCTCCGCCGGACTCAGGTCCCTGGTGCTGGCCCGGTGTCTGCACGCCTACGTCGAGAAGGCCGGGTTCGGAGGCCGCGCCTCCGTCCGGAACTCCCTGGCGCTGACTCGGTGCCTGCACTCCTACGTCGCGAAGGCCATATTCGTGTCCGTGCCATTATGGCACGGGTTATCCACTAGTATAAGAAAAAGTTGGGAGGGCATTTTTTTGGTTCCGGTGGACGATGGATTCTCCATGGTCCATGGACATAGTCGAATCTTCTCTATAGGGACACAGATGTGAGCGTCCTCCTCTCTTTCTTCACGCATGTTAACATGCACGAGCACCTGTGCCACGACATTATACAGAACGGACATCGTTTTTTGTGTCCTATATTTATCGGATTAGGTAAAATTTGCCACCGTAAACGTAACGGAAAAGTCTTTTAGTGAGTAGCATTCGTGACCGCAAACAATTTTAGAAAAAAAATACATCTAAGCTCATGTTTGATTCGTAAAATTAGAACATTAAAAAAGAAAAAAAAAAAAAATCTTTCTTCAAATTGGATGCCAAAAAATATATGTTATTTGTACCTTTAAAGTATTCCTCCAATTCATCCTTCTTTATCTGACATCTGACGTGACAGTTAATGTATAGATGACATGATAAATTTTGAAATTAAATTAATATTAAAATTAACATTAAAATCAATATTAGTATTAGTATTATCATAAATATTGACATTAAAATTAACATTGACATTAATATTTAAATTAATATTAATATTAATATTAACATTAATATTAACATTAAATTTTTTTGGTAATTATTTTTTTGAGATAAAATTTGCCATGCAACTACAATATTAGATGCCACATAATACTATTTAATATGTCACGTCAGCTGCCACATAAGGATGAATGGTTTGGAAGGACATTATGGATGTATGAATAGCATTATTCCAGGAGTAATGCTATTCGTACCTCCAAGATGTACCATTCCTCCTTCCGTGATAGCTAACGTGGTATCTAACATGTCAGCGATATAACAAATTCTAACCCAAAAAATTAATTATCCAATTTTTATTATTAATATTAATATTAATATTAATTTGAATTTAAATTTAATTTTAATTTTAATTTAAATGTTGACGTTATTTTAATTCTAATTTTAATTTTAATTTTTAAATTTTGCCTTGTCATCTTCCATGTCGGACGATATGTAAGCTATCATATAAGCAGGAATACTTTGGAGGGACAAATAACATTTTTAATGAGTAGGAAAAAAAATTAATTACCACGAGAAAAAAAAATAGGGAAGAAAATGGTTCCCCCACCAACGCAAGGATTCACTTTCCTCCTATAAGGATTTACATTTTCTCCTAATTTTTTTGACATTTCCATACGCCGGAAAAGAAATTAATTAAAATTGTAATTTTCCAGACCGCTAAACAAACGAGGACCAAACGAAGAAAGTTAAAAAAAAAAAAATTTGTCAGAAAAGGAATGAAAACAAATACTATACAACTACTACACCTTCAAATCAATGCTTTAAAATTCGGACGGATGGTTGAACAAAAAATCTTTGGTACAGATCTATTCGAGGTTTAATCGGGATTCAAATATACTTGGTTTAGTTCAAATAGGTAATATCAACATTTCCTTCTTAATTTAGTTTGGTTCTTAGTATATGTTTGATTTGGTTTGGTTTTAGACGATAAGGTCTCTTAAAACTAAACCAAGAACCAAATAGTCCAAATTTCACGTGATAAACTTTTTTGAGTTTTTTTTAACCAGAATCAGCAGGTTCAATTGTGTACTGGTCCAGCCAGTTCATCGGTTAAATCATGATTTTGAAAAATCCGTCGCTTCTTAAACAAGTCCTGATTCAAGTTCTGATGGACCGATTTTTTTTTGTAAAATCTGATTAGACACAGTCCAACCTACAGTCCGATTTCGTACTGACAACACTGCTTCAAATAATTTGATAGTCGCTAGGGGTGAGCAACAAGTTTCGCCACAATGGTAACATTTGAGAAAAAAAAGAGTAAATTTTATTTGATTGGTCATGGGATAACATTTGAAACATATAATGAAAATTTCTTTACCTAGCCGAGAGGTTTGTCCTTTGCTTTGGTGCGCAGAGTCATCAAGTTGAAAAAAGAAAGTCATTATTTTTTTTTATGACACTCTGGATGTCAAAAAAATTAAGGAAAAAAATAAAATGAGTCCCAACAGAAAAAAATAAAAAATAAAAATTGGGAGAGGAAATAATTTTAACAATCTAAGTAAGAATTCACTTTCGTTCCAATTTTTTTGACATTTCTTACCACCCATAAATTTTTTGATTGGAATACTCTAATTTCAAAAACATCATGGAATTAATTTTCTTTCCTTTCCGTGGACCAAACTATTGGTGTTGTTTTTGGATTTATGCCAAGGGGGAAATAGCTGGTGTCAAGATGTGTATTGGGACTGGTGACCCGGAACCAGCCCTGAATCGGCCCGATCAAACTCGGTCTAGGTCGGTCCGGGACCGATCAACGGGCCAGCTCGGCCCAACCCATAATAAAGTCGGGTTCAGACTGGGTCCAAAGGAAATGATCCGGCATTCCGGTCCAGTCCGACCTATAATCGTAACTGGGTCCGGGTCGGATTAATTTTTTTCTAGCCCGCAGCCCAACCTGGTCCGGCCCAGATTTTATTTTGAAAAAATTCAAAATCTTTGCAGGGGGCATGAACCTAGGAACCTCCCAAACAAATAACCACCAAACACTCTGCTAACTAATAGTTTCAAATTGGTTTGTGTTAATATTAGAAACAAATATAGTACATATTCTAAACTGAGCCAAAATTTTTATTTTTAAAGTTGGTCAATCCACGGGCTAATCCGGTCCCGGTCCGGACTGGTCCGAACCTATCCGGGTCCGGGCTGGATTTGATTATTGTAATTCCGGACTGACCCGGTCCGGTTCGCTCCTCCGTCCGGACTAAGCCCGGCCCGATCAAAGTCCGGTCAAACCCGATCAATAATGGGCGGAGCCCGGCCCCCTCACATCTTGAGGTCCCTGCTTAGTTGGAATGGAGTCCGCCACGTGGACACCGACAAATGAACACTCACTCCCGTTGGGGGTGGTTCATGTAGCAGCGTCCATAGAAAGATTATTTATGTTGAAAGCAGAGAGGCCTCTAGAAAACCCAAGAAGGATACAGACAACACTAGCACGTTGGTCTCTCGAGAGAGACGGCCGATGGCTTCCTTCGCTAGCTCCTGAACTCTCCAGACCATCAAAAACTCCTCTATATATACATAGCGGCTCTTGAACTCCATTCCATCGATACATATAGCTCTCGCTCGATCTTCCAAATTCAAATTCTCCAGCTACTGCAATTTCCTTGGCTAAGATCAGATCGATGTCGCTGGTTCCGTTCGGATTCGGTTCGGACTTCTGGGATGCCTTGGAGAGGTGCCCCGTCTTCGCGAACGCGCTCTCCTTCAATCCCCCCTTGGCCGCCAGCACCGGCAGCAGCACCTGCAGCGTCGACTGGAAGGAGACCGCCGAGGCCCACGTGTTCAAGGCGGACCTCCCGGGGATGAAGAAGGAGGAGGTGAAGGTGGAGGTGGAGGAAGGGAGGGTCCTCCAGATCAGCGGGGAGAGGAGGAAGGAGGAGGAGGGGGAGGAGGAGAACGTCAAGTGGCACCGCGTCGAGAGGACCAACGTCGGCAAGTTCCTGAGGAGGTTCCGCCTCCCGGAGAACGCGAAGGTGGACGAGGTGAAGGCCGCGATGGAGAACGGCGTGCTCACGGTCACCGTGCCGAAGGAGGAAGTCAAGAAGCCCGAGGTCAAGTCCATTGACATCTCTGGTTGAATGAATGAATGGGGGGTGTGTGTGTGTGTGTTGGTTTTATTATGTGCTGAAGCTATCTATATATGTATCAACTTTGTTGTAGACTCTCCTTATGGTGTGGAAGCTTATGTATTGTGTATGTATTATGTAACGCTCTATTGCTGAATAAAGATCCCAACGCTCTGTTTTCTTGAAAAAATAAAAAGTCTGTTTGTTGTTGTGTTAATCTTCTACTCCTGCTGGACTGAAATAGAGCAGAGTCAAAACTACTATGTAATCGATTCCTCATATGTCGAATACATGGCGTTGATGACGTTAGAATTTTTCTTTCATATATTCTACATATTATATTAGCGAGTCATATAGACGATGCATAAAAAAGGATCGGACGGATATTATCAAGATCCTGGGAGAGCCGGAGTTTACTTTGTGCACCTATGACGCACTTTTTTCAAGACGAATCGTGAAGAGGATCAAAGTAGTCATCAAATTGCCATATTGAATTTTGTTGATGTGCTGTATAGGAGCCGGAGACTGTTTAATGTGCTGTATGTTAATACTGGTCGCAAATGTCATGCTTGTCACTTGACATCAAGTTAAAGATGTGAGCTTGGATATTTAGTTTGTGCAACTTTAGGCTATAGATTAATCAATTTTGGAGATGGAAGTTCAAAGGGCAGTGTGAACAAATATCTTATCTGTGCATACGATCTATGGAGGGGCAAAAAAATAGAGAGAGAAAATATTATGCTGCTTTTAAGGATCTGAAGAAAGAAATTGAAGTTTTTTTTTGAAGAATTAGCATGGCTCAAGGTGTTTATTGGGCCAGACGGCCTAGAGCCCGGTCCTGAACTGGTCCGATCAAAATCGGTCTGGGTCGATCTGGGTTCGGTCAACGGACCAGTTCCGGCCGACCCACAATACATCCAGATTCGGACCGGGTCCAAAAAAAATGACTTGCTAGTCCGGTCCAACCCGTACTCCAGTCCAGTCGGGGGCTCATGAACCCAGGTCCTCCAAAGTAAATTTTTATTAACCATTCTGTTAACCAATAGTTCCAAATTGATTTGTGTTAAAAGTAGAAACAAGTATAGTATAAATTTAAAATTTAGTCATTTTTTTTAAAGTTGGTCAGCTTGCGGGCTAACCTAGATCCGGTCCGGATCCGACTCGGCCTAAACCTATCCGGATCTGGGTCCGGGCTAGGTTCGAAGTTTTTAATTTCGGGTTGGCCCGACCTGGCTCACTCCTCCATCCGGACTAAGTCCGGTCAAATCTGGTCAACAATGGGCCCGGGTCGGCCCGGCCTGGTCCACTCCTCCATCAGGCTAAGTCTGGCCAGATCCAACTCTGGTCAAACTTGGTCAACAATGGGCCCAGGTCGGCCCACCCCAGCCTACCTCACACCTTAACAGCATGGCCAGCAGGAAAGTTCGGACCAAGAATTGGTTGGTTATTGCGACAGTGATTGGGGAGGATGCGGTTATGATATGAAGAGCATATCTTGATATGTGTTCACCTTTGGTTCGGGCATATTTAGTTGGTGCTCAAAGAAGCAAAATTCTATTGCACAGTCCTCCGCAAAGGCAAAGTACGTTGCAGCAGCTTTGGCAACCACTCAAGCAATATGGTTGAGAAGAATAACGGAAGATGTTCAAGAGATACAACAAGAAGGTACGAAACTGTGTTACGACAACAAGTCAGCTATTGCTATAGCATTTTTTTTTTTTTTTGTATTTCAAAGAAAAACTACACACATTGCTATTAAGCACCATTTAATCCGATATGCAAAGGAAGATGAAGAAATGCTGATGAACTTTTGTAGGTCCGAGGAGCAACTTACCTGACTTTTTTTTTTTTTACTAAAGCTCTTCCAACAGAATTTTCATCAAATGAGAGAGGCATTGGGAGTTCAAGAGCAGCATATTAAAGGGGAGTTGAACTTAGGTTGCGTTTGGTTCATTGTAATGTAATCGTAATCGTAATGGAATTGGGTTTGTAATGTAATTGAGTTTGTAATGTAATGGAATTACAATTACATTACTATGTTTGGTTGAAACATGTAATCAAACCATATAATATAATGTTAATTGCATTCATGTGTTTGATTTACCATGTAATGTAATTGAATTTTTAATTTAATATTTTTTAAAATACAACATAAAATTTAAAAGTTGATCCATACAAAATTTCAAAAATTTAAAAAGAAAAAAGAAAAAAAATTAAAAAAAATAATAAAAAAAGGGAAAATGGTTTGTTTTCTGCTAAAAAAAGACCAAAAACGAAAAAAAAAAGACAAAAAATAAAAAATTCCAAAAATGACAAACGAACAAAACAGAAGAAAAAAAACCAAAAATGAAAAAGCGATAAAAAAGAAAAACGACAAAAATAAAGATCAAAAAAGTTAAAACCATAAAAAGTGACCAATAATGATAAAAAAATGACTAAAAACAAAAAAATTGACAAAAAACAAAATAAATGAAAGGGAAAAAAAGGACGAAAAACGACCAAAAACAAAAAAAAAAGGCAAAAAATGAACAAAAACGACAAAAAAGAAAAAAATGACAAAAAACGATAAAAAAGAGCAAAAAATAAAAAACGATAAAAAGGAACAGAAATGACAAAAAAACGAAAATACGAAAAAAGACCAAAAACAAAAAGGAATTAAAACGAGCAAAAAACGACAAAAAGAAACTTGCAAAAAAAAAAACCAAAAACGACAAAAAAAAGGGAACAAAAACGACAAAAACAACAAACAAAAAGAAAAAACGAGCATAAACGACCCAAAAAAAAAGTGAAAAAGACCCCAAAAAAGCAAAAAAGGATAAAAAAAAAGGCGAAAAAAAACATGCAAAATCGACCAAAAACGATCGAAGACGATAAAAACGTGAAAAATGGTCAAAAACGTACAAGATCGATAAAAATCGATAAATAACATCCAGAAATGGCAAAAAATGTGCAAAATCGACAAAAAAACGATAAAAACGTAAAAATTGACAAAAAACGATAAAAAAGGCAAAAAATGAACAAAAACGACAAAAAGGGCAAAAAAGAACAAAAAAAAGACAAAAACGACAAAAAATAAACAAAAACGAACAAAAATGACAAAAAATGAACAAAAACGACAAAAAACAGACAAAAACAACAAAAAAAACGACAAGAAAACAAACAAAACACAAACAAAAACAAAAAAACGAACAAAAATGACAAAAAAATGAACAAAAATGACAAAAAATATGAACAAAAAAAGGACAAAAACGACAAAAACCGAACAAAAATGACAAAAAATACAAAAAAAACGAACAAAAAAGACTAAAAAAACAACAAAAAACGACAAAAATGACAAAAAAAACAAACAAAAACAACGAAAAAACGAACAAAAATGACAAAAAAAAGAACAAAAACGGACAAAAACAACAAAAAAAAAGGACAAAACGACAAAAAACAAACAAAAAACAACAAAAAAAACGAACAAAAATGACAAAAAAACGAACAAAAAAAAGGATAAAACGACAAAAACCGAACAAAAATTACAAAAAAACGAACAAAAACGACAAAAAAACGAACAAAAAAGGACCAAAAACAACAAAAAAAAATGACAAAAACGACAAAAAAACAAACAATAACAACGAAAAAACGAACAAAAATGACAAAAAAAAAAAAAACGAACAAAAACGACAAAAAAACGGACAAAAACAACAAAAACGACAAAAAAACAAACAAAAATAACAAAAAACAACAAAATAACAAAAACGAACAAAAACGACAAAAAAAACGGACAAAAACAACAAAAAAGGACAAAAATGAACAAAAAAACAAACAAAAACAACAAAAAAACGAACAAAAATAACAAAAAAACGAACAAAAACGACAAAAAATGAACAAAAATGACCAAAAACGACAAAAAACAAACAAAAAAACGAACAAAAACGACCAAAACCGAACAAAATGACCAAAACAAACAAAAACAACAAAAAAAAATGACAAAACGAACAAAAAGACCAAATTATAACATACCAACCTTCCGCTTAAGCTGTAATGTAATTGCGATTACATAGGTTTTATGATGTAATTGAGTTTAGAAGAAACTGATGTAATGTAATCAAACTTGTAATCGCGATTACATTACATTTATTTTTTTTTGTCCAACCAAACACCCGAGTTAGATTGACAACGTAATGCCAATTACATTACGTTGTCCAATCCTGCAAACCAAACGGGCCCTTAATGTGGTGTATGTTAACTTGTCTTAATGTCATGTCTGTTGCTTGACCTCAAATTAAAATATGTAAGTTTGGGTTAGTTTGTGTAACTTGAGGTTAGATTAAACAATTGCGGATATGGAAGTTCAAAGGACAGAGTGAACAAATATCTTCTTGTACTCATACTATACGGCTGCCCATATGAACCTATGAGAGCAACATGTCCACCCTTAAAATAACGAATTAGACAGGTAACTGTTAACAAACAACCTTGTAATTATAGAGCAATTAACAGTTGTTTCAAACAATATATTGACACATAGCCTCTCAAGCAGTAACAAAAACGTGCCAAATCAAGAAACAACACAACCCCTCCATTGACAATATATAATACCTACTACCATTCTCATCATCCATCATAACCCGCACGCAAGCAAGCAATGGCTTCCATAACTCCTGTTCAACTCTTCCTTCCCCTCCTTTTCCTCCTAGCCTTTCTCGCCAACGCTGACGCGGCCAACGTTGTCATGAACGCCATCGATGACTGCTGGCGCAGGGACCCATACTGGGCCGACCACCGGGCGCGACTGGCCTCCTGCGCGGTCGGGTTTTCTGGGAAGATGAAGAAGAACAGGGGGAGGAACATGACATTCTACCAGGTCACCGATTCGAGCGACGACCCGGTGCAGCCTCGTGTAGGGACTCTGCGGTACGGGGCTACGTTGATCCCGGGGAAGGTGTGGGTTACTTTCGCAAGTAACATGCAGATCAAGCTCCACGCGCCGCTACTCGTCAGCAACTCCACCGCCATCGACGGTCGCGGTGCCGACGTGCACATTTCTTATGGCGCTGGTTTCTTGATTTATAAGGTACCATGCATTACCTAACAATTCATGAATGCTATACAACTAGGGGTGGGCATGTGTCGGACCTGGCCCAAATTTTATGGACCTGGACCGGAGGGAGGGCGGGACGGGACGGGACGGGACGGGACCAAAAAATATTGGAATTGGAACAGACTCGACCCGTTCGAAACGGGTCCGAACCAGGCGGGTCCAAGCGGGTTCCAAAAAAAGTTAAAAAAAAATTTCTATAATAGTAAACATTTACATATGTTCTATTATCTATAAGAACAAAACAAGTCTTATATCTTTCCAAATTTCTATAATTTGTTTATTAAACAATAACTTGTTCTATTATCTATAAACTATAATAGCAAAAAAATTTAAAATTTATAAAAAAAAATACATATTCCTAGAAACGGGTCAGTCCGAGGTCCTGTTTATTTTGAAAATAGGACTCGTTCCGTCCCGTTAGTGTCACACGACCCGTCCCTGTCCGTTCCGTTTAAATTCTAAATTTTAGGAACCAGCTTGTTTGGATATTTTACGGATCGGGCCAGGTCGGAACCGCGTGTTTTGGAACCATATGGCCACCCCTATGTACAACAATAGGAAATGTTTAAGTACAACAGTGATTTGAAATAATAACTTACATGTGATCGATTTAGGGATTATAATAGAACAATAGTACAATCAGTATGATACGGCTTAATTACACGCACATGATAAACGATTAAGCTATCAACAATCACTAGGAATTGATCACTAAACTATTATAACCGGAAACTAAAAGAATTCATGAATGCCATTAATTGTGTACATACATGATCAGGCTACAAATGTGATCATCCATGGGTTGAAGTTCCACCACATTGTTGAGCAAGAAAGTTGCCGAGCGGTCGGCCCCGAGGGGAAGATGAACAATATGAACGGTATCGACGGCGACGCCATCCGCATAATCACGGGACACAAGATCTGGATCGACCACAACACTCTCTACCGCTGCTACGACGGACTGATCGACGTCACGCTCGGTTCCACCAGGGTGACCATCTCGAACAACAGGTTCAGCGACCACGACAAGGTCCTCCTCCTCGGCCACGAGGACGGCTACGTCCAGGACAAGAACATGCGGGTCACCGTCGCGTTCAACCACTTCGGGCCCAACTGCAAGCAGCGGATGCCGAGAATCAGGCACGGCTATGCCCACATAGTTAACAACGTCTTCGACGGGTGGTTCGAGTACGCGGTCGGCGGCGGCATGGATCCTACCATCATGAGCCAAGCAAATCGCTACATCGCCCCGCCTGATAAAAAAGCGGTGAGTGAGAATTTTAAACCTTAATTTAGTGCAGTGAAGTCAGTCACCACGAAAACTCTAGATTTACTCACTTCTGATTGAATGCCTATTTGATGTGTAGAGAACTAGATCCTCAGAACTATATAGTTTCTTGTAATATGCTTAAAATGTTGTGGCAACGGCATACAAAGATTTGAACCGGCTAGCTATGATACTATGTTGTCTTAGAGTCAAGATAAAATTTTAGGCGTTTATATTTAGGATTATTCTGTATAAGGGTACCAGGTTTAGGATGACTTTGGATACTGGATTTATCTATTTTAGAATTTGGGTACACGAATTTTTTTAGGGACACATTTAGTGACGAATATTTGTCATTAAAAGTCTCATTTTGTTGTTGAAAATCTAATTTCGTCGCTAAAATGTGTCGCTAAAAAGAATTCGAATATCCAAAGTCTAAAACGGACAAACCTAATACCCGAAGTCTAATTAAGTCCTAAACCAGATACCTCTATAAAATAATATTACTTAGGACCCAAAGTCTAAAACAGACATATCAAGTACTAAAAATCTAATTATGTTCTAAACCTGATATCCTTGTACAAAATAATTATTATTTATGCTCATAGTGACTAACAAACAAAGATGTGGGTGGGTCTTTAAGCAGATTATATGGGAGAACTCAGGCATGTCGTGGAATTTGAAGTCCGTCGACGATGTCTTCATCAACGGGGCAATGTTCAAGGAGAGAGGTAGGAGTAGCGTCATCCCTCACTACGGCCGGTGGCAGACGTTTCCGGTTGCAGACAAAAATGATGTGCTATTGGTAACAAGAGATGCTGGCGCACTCAACTGCCAGATTGGAAGCCTTTGTTGATCATGTCGTAACTTTGTAAATTGGAAAACTTATATATCCAAAAAATCTCAAACGTGAGAAGGAAAATATTTCCATTGTTAACTTTACAGTATTCTGCAGTGCTAAGTTCTTAAGAGAAACAAGATTATCAACCATGGAGGAAAAAAAATGTCTTGCTCTTATGTAAACCTGAGCCAGATCCAATAGCGGAGCTAGCCTCATTAGGGAGGGCTGAACTTTTAGGTATATCTTGAACGACACGAGGACCAGCATCACACCGCCTAAAATATTAATTTTTTGAGAATTTATTTACATTTAATTGGTGTATACTTCAAATTCAAACAAAAATATAAAACACAACTAATAAAATATTTTAAAAAATCAAAAAAAAAAAAAAAAAAAAAATCAGAAATTTGGGGCGGGCTACAGCCCACCCGTGTCCAGTGGTAGCTCCACCCCTGGCCAGATCCTTTGTAGGGAAACATCTGGCTGATATGTTATCCCTACAAAGGAATTTGTTCCATTAACTTATATTGCTTGAAACTTGTAGAACAACTTGAAGATCTCATCACAAGGTGGTGACTGAATACGAGTTTTTTTTTTCTTTCTATGAACATAGATAATTGTCTTTTCACTTCTTATTTATGTTTAGACACTGTGGAAAGTGTGTTTGAGATTAACTGCAGGTAAGTATTGAGCTATGTAATATAGTACAATCTTAGATTTAATTAGAGTTGAGCTGGACTTGGATGGTCCCGCATCACTCTCTCCGGCTCCAAAGACTTCACCTCCTGGTGAATCATATAAACTCCATGTCCCTTTGCTAACTTGTTCGACTTCAAAGGACGACACACTCCCGTGATGTCCCCGATGGTCATGGAGGTGAAGTACACTAGTGATGTGGGACCACGCACCCAAATAATCAACTATCTAGCTCTACATCTCCATAGTTCGGAATAATATAGCGCCAAACTTGACAAAATGTCTTCTTCATCAAATGATCGTCATCGTCCCTGTAATCAAATGTTGTATCTTGCAAACAATTATAATAATATGTAATAAACTTATGATCATAATTATTGTTCATAGTTTGGATACTTGGGACAAGTTCTAGATACTTGGAAGGCATAACATGCTCTATAAGTTCAAGGTTTAAATAAATTTATAGGGTTCAACATTTGATCTATTTAATTAATTACAGTAATAATTAAGATATACCAATCTATGTTTAGTTACAAGTGTTTTAGTTATAAGATTATGACATGGACTAGGCTCAACATACTAAAATATTGGTGGCCCTATCATAAAGACACAAAAATTAGGCTCACCTAATTCACTAAGACCACTCTTGCCAATTTTAGTTTCCAAATGATGAAATATAGTTTTTTTTTCTTCTACGTCAATGTCTTTTAAAAATGAGGAAAGTACAAAAGGGGCTTACTTAATGGTAATGGTTGTGAACTTTGCCTCGCTAACATTCACCACATCTTGCTCACATCCCGCTCCACCCTAATTTATAAAGTAAATATTATTGTTGTCTTAGGCACATGCTACCATCTATCGACAATACTTGACACAATTTTGACCTTCCACACTGGGAAGACATCATGTCATTTGAACATTAGAGCATAGAACGATGTGAGACCTGGAAGGCTCGACCCTTTCTTTGATTTTTTTTACTCAGAAAGGGGGGAAAGATATTGACCTGTCTAATGCATATTCTGTCGTATATACGTCGTATATACGTATAGTAAATACGGGGATTTGTTTCTCCCTGGCTAGAAGTTGCCTAAATCCTTCTCTTCTTTCGTAAGCCCCCGGGACCCTATGTTTATTAGGTTCTTTAGTATTCACTCTCAAGAATTAGTATGCCCTATTTTTTAAAGTTGAAGACTAGCTAAACTAAGCTACTCGATGGGCGAAAGTCGATGAAATAAACAACTTGTTGGGAAATTAGGTGAAGAGTTGATGAGCATCTTTCTATACTATACAAATAACATATATATATATATTCGCGATGTTGCACGAAGAAGCTTTTCACAAAGTGTCGTTCGTACATGGACTATCCCAGCTAAGTGGAGAAGGATAGAGATCTCTCTTTCTTGCTTCCCCTAAAGAAAGAGAGATCAGGTCTAGAGCAAACAAACACAACTAAAATAAGTCAAATTATCGACGTCTACAGTGACTCCCACATAAAGACGTCGCTAAGTATGGTTATATATTTAGCGACTCAATAAAATGATGTTGCTAATTGCGACAAAGTGCGGCAAAAAGCGACAACTTTGAGATTATATAAACCTATATGTCGCTAGGCATTGGTAGACGCCATTGAATTAGCAACAACATTGATGTCTAGCAATGTCCTTAAAATTAATAAATCATCCTTAGCGATTTTTAACGACACATGTGTTTGGCATCGCTAAAAATTGATATATGCAAGCAGCTTCAATGTTACTTTTTCCTAGGGATGCAACTCGGACGGGTTGGGTCGGACTTGAGGTCAACTCGAGCCCAACCCGATGAATCATAAGCCTAGCCCGAGGCTAAGCCCGACCCGGCCTTGGGTTCAACATATGAAGCCCAAGACCAAGCCCGGAGGATTGAATTGGGTTCGGGTTGGGTCGAGTTTATCGGACTCTAATATAATATTTAAAATAATTAAAAAAAAGTAATATCAAACACATAATCAAATAGCAATCAAGCCTTGATTATTACAAAATACAAATTGAAATAAGATTTAGGACAATGAGTTGAAGAGTTTGAGTAGAGAAAATTAGGATTTAAAGTTTTTATTTAAGAAGTATAAAACACACACACATGTAAGTCGGGTTTCGGGTTCTTCGGGTAACCCGACACATGAACCCGAGTCCAATCCGATTTTTGATCGGGTTCAAATATTTAACCCAAATCCGAGCTCGAATTTGAGTATCTTCAATCATAACCCAACTCATTAACGAATTTATCCAATCGGACTCGAATTTAACCCGCCCAAGTTGTACCCCTACTTTTTCCATTCATTTTCACTCTCAAAACTTTTGATCCCCCCAAATTTTCACTCACCCTACCCCAAAAATGAAAACAGAAACCCTCTCCCCACCCTCATGGTGTGATCCGGGCTAAACTCGACCGGCCCGAGCCCTCGAACAGACGGTCCGACCGGGCCTGGTCTGAGCCCAGCCCGGACCGGTTCAGCTAGCGGGCCGGGCCTGGCCCGGCCCGGTTCAAGTGCAGTGAACCCAGCCCGGCCCAGTGACCCGGTCTGGGTAGGGCTGGGCCGGTCCGGTCCGGGTCGTGGGCGGGCTTGGGCGGGCCGACCGGTTTAACTGTTTTTTTTTAATTTTCTTTTAACTTTTATATTTTTAACATTTATATTCTTTTAACTTTTATTTTTTTAATTTTAAACTTTTTTAATGTTTTTGTGTTTTTTTTGTTATTTTTTTAAAGTCTAAGTTTTTTTTTTGTTATTTTTTAATATTTTAATCTCAAGTCTAAGTTTTTGTGTTTTTTTTAATTTTTTTTTTAAGGTTTTTGTGTTTTTTTAATTTTTTTTTTTAAAGTTTTTGTGTTTTTAATTAAATTAATTTTTAATTTTTTCCTCCTCTTTTATCCGGGCTTGGGACCGGGAAGACAAGCTTTGCTTGTCATAGGCAGAGTTAAAAAATTTTATTTTTAAGTTTTTTTTGTGTTTTTTTTAAAGTTTTTAAGTTTAAAAGTTTTAAAGTATTTTTTAAAGTTTAAAAGTTTTTAAAATTTTTAAATTTTTTGAATATTTGAAAGTTTGAAAATTTGAAGTTTGAAGTTTGAAAGTTTGAAGTTTGAATATTTTTTTTGGAGTTTGAAAGTATGAAGTTTGAAAGTTTGAATATTTTTTTAGAGTTTGAAAGTTTGAAGTCTGAAAGTTTGGAGGGTCATACCTTAGACTTGAGTCATTCTTCCTGCTCTTCCTCCTCGATTGTAGAAACTTCACCCAATCCAAGTGATCCGAGGTCCAGCTCATTGATGTCATAAGCTTCATCCCTCTTGTTTTGGGTTCTTTTTTCTGCTAAAATTCAATCTTGAACGCAAACACAAGCTTCCAAGATATCCGGCTTCAACCGGCTCCTCTTTAGGCTCAACATCCTTGATCCTGCACTAAAACAAGACTCCGATGCTACCGTGGACACCGACACCATTAGTAGATCACGTGTAATTATAGAAAGTATATGATATCTTTTGTCGCATTTTTTTCCATTCTAAAATGGTGAAGTGATTTGAAGATTCCTCTTCTTCTTCATAAGAACTTAAATAAAAAGACAACTCTTGAGTGGGCTGGAAAGATTGTCTTTGTTTCTTCCTTCTTAATAAACGAAGGGCGTGGTCCTCTAGCCAGAGCTACTACTTGTACCAACTTGAGTGGGTCGGGTCCGCCTAACATTATCTTCATAAAGTAGTACTAATCTATCTAAAACTACCTTTACTTCTAATTTCAAATCCATAATGTTAAGTTTCATGTTATCAGCATAGTCATCTAACAAAACTTCTACACCTTCTAATTTGATGGTAGGACCAAAAATTGCAGACAAACAATATAAAAGAGGTACATCACCCCAATATTTAGTAAATTTAGCTTCCATTCTCTTGACAACATAGTCAAAATTTGGAACATTTCTATATTTACAAAACAAGCAAGACATGTTAAAAAGTTCTCGTAAAGCTAAGCAAGAAGTAGGATAATATACACCAGAAAGAGTGCATGTAGCATTGTAAAAAAATTCCAAAAATTCACATATAGAAGTAGCAACTATCCAATCATCTTCAGTAACTGGATATTCAAAATTAAGATCCATGTTACAAAAATATGTAATAGCATCATTAAACTGAAGTGCAGATTTCAACATTAAAAATGTCGAATTCCATCTATGTGGAACATCCTTAACAAATCGTCTAAAACGAATATCAAAATATGCACATGTGTTCTTAAAAACTTGTTGTCTACTTGGAGACGTGTTCAAGCTGTGTAAACAATTTCTGAGTGTTTCTAAATGTGTACTAAAAAATTCAAGACATTCTTTTACAACTAAGTTAATAATATGGCAAGCACACCTAATATGCAATAATCTACCTTCCAAAATAGGTTGAAATAGTAAAGACAATGAATTTATAGCAGCAATATTATTACTAGCATTATCAAAAGATACAGATTGAATCTTGTTATGAATATCAAAGTCACACAAGTGTTTTGAAATACAAGTGGCAATTGCAGAGCCCGTGTGTAAAAATTCTAAAATTTTTAAACATACGATGTGCTTTTGCAACATCCACAATGAATCTATATAGTGTGCCGTGATACAAATATAAGCATAGTTTTGTTTACTTGTCCACACATCAGAAGTAATAGCTAATTTATTAGCATGCGAAAACGTTTCTTTTAAAGCAAGTCTCATTTCTTTAAAGAGTCTAATAGCCTCTTTTCTAGCAGCGCCTCTAGTAAGTTTATTAAACATTGGATTTAAAGCAATTGTAGCATAATCATATAAAGATTCACTTTCATCCGAAGTAAATGGAAGTTTATCAACAATAATATATTTAGTAAATTCAGTTTTATGACGGGCAGCTGAATAGGAAAACGTATCCACCGAAGAAGCCGCAGTGCCTCCAAAACTGATTTGAGTTTGGGTCGCCGGAATTGAGCTTGAACCATAGCAAGTATCGTAATGTCTTGAGAGTGTGCCCGTGCCACCTCCCCTCTTCCATTTGTATATACGAAAACATTTCTTGCATTGGGTCCCGTACGGAACTGCTTCACCTTTTGGATCTAAAATAAATGAGCCATCAGGTTTAGTTTCATTAAGAAGGATAAAAAATTCCTAAACTTTGGCGTTTTGTTTTCTCTTTACAACATTTGGTACATTGGTACCAACTTCAGGAGGGGAACCAACTAAATCCTCAGGAATAAAATTTTTCTCAAAAAAATAATTGTAAATTTCATAAGCATCATTGCCTTGGTTTGAACCTTATCCGACCATTTTAAAAAGATAAATCAAAATATATAAAGGATTATAAAGATGGAGGAGGATACCGAAAAAATAATAATAAGAAATGAGTTTTTTGCAAAAAACTAGAGAGATGGAGGAAGAAAAACTATTTCGAAAATATAAATAAAAAAAATCAATTAGAAAGAGGAAGTCGTAGATCGCCGAAATTGCTTGATCGGGAAGTCGTAGATTGCCGGAACTTAGAGCACAACTTTCTTGAAATCTTCTTAAGGGTGAAGGAGTTTTTTTTTTTTTTTTTTTTTTTTTTTTTTTTTTTTTTTTTTTTGTGAGAAGGATGGAATTTTTTGTGTTTGAAATGAGAGTTTCATGACCAATTTATAGAATTTTTTGGAAGCCAAATTACCCTCCATACCCTCAAAATATAGTTGTTGTAATGAGTTTTTGGTCATTTTGGTCAAAAAGACCAAAATACTCCCTATAACGATCATAAAACGGTCATAAAACGGTCAAAAAAGGAGATATTTTGGTAAAAGGGGAACACTTATTCAAAAAAATAAAATAAAATAAAAAATCGGTTCAGCCGGACGGACCGGACCTGGCTCAGACCTGGGCGGGCCTGACCGGGCCGGGCTGAACCAGGCCGACCGTTTGAGCATTTAAAAAAAAAGGGGTCCGGGCCGGGTCGGACTTGGGCTCGGACGGGTGAACCCAGCCCGGACCGAGTTAGCTATTGGGCGGGTTCGGGCCGGACTTGGAGCGGGCTGAACCGGGCCGGGCCTCCAGCGGGCTCGGGCGGGTTCGGACTAACCCGGCCCAGATCACACCCTGACCCCACCCCCTTCCCTTTGCCACCTCTACCCCCACGGTGTCCCCACCGCTCTCCAACCTTCGGCGAGCCTTCACCATGCGTCCCTACAACTCCCTCACATCAGAAACACCTCCTCCTCTCCATCTCGGCCATGACCACCACCGCTGTCTTAGCTCATCCCTCTCCTCCGACAAGTAAGGATCTCTCCACCTCCTCTTCCTCATCTCTAATTTCTAAATTTTGATGCATGCTTCACATTAGAAATTACTATGGGAACTGGGGACTTCTCACATGATGATTTCTTTTCTTTCTTTTGATCTTCTCTCAGTTTTGCATCACCTACAAATCATTCCAAGAAAAAAAAGGAACGTACAAAAGATAATTAAGAATGGATTTAATTATAAGTTAAACTGGAAAAATATGCCAGACTAACTTAGAATTAATATTGGATAGTTCATCCAATTTTATTTCTCTTATCAGCTTTATGTTTGGAAGTTGATGAATATAAGAAAACCGGTGAATGTCAGAACTTATTTGCAAGTAGTTAATGAGAATATTTTTTTTTTTTCTTCTTTCTCTGTTTTTTTACATAGAATATTGTGATGTAAGTAGGCATTGCAAAAAGGAAAATAATGTCATTTTGACTTGGTAACATCTTGAAAAGAAATGAGAAGAGGCGATATGATTAGAATGCAGGGAGCATAGATCGTCATACTATGAAGTGTTTATTTTGAGGGGATACTTTATTAAATTTATCAAAAAAATCTTATTTGGATTACAATCGCACACTGCATAAAAAGCAATTCTTCTGTATAGAGATCTCCGATGAGACCTCTCTCTCTCTCTCTCTCTCTCTCTCTCTCTCTCTAAACCGCCTTTAATGGCCTTCCAGCAAACCCTAGAAAGGCACTCTTCAAGGAGTCTCCCAACTTTAACCTAAATTGGAAGTAATCTAGAATGTCAAAAGATAAGCTTTAGATCTGAATCGTCCACTAATTTGATCATCCCCAAACTCGGTGGTATGTCGATCGTATGTCGCGAGAATGCCACTGGCATTGCTTAATGAGCACAACTTTGCCTCCAAACTTATTAGACGAATTCTGCACTTTCAAGCATACGACGATATGCCACTAGTATGCCGATCAGATATTGATTTGCTAAAATTAACATGATACGACATTCGACTCCTTTCGAGCTACTCCAGCTCCTCGGATGGTGCTAGTAGCTCTTGTATGAACACAAGCCAAATGTTACACCTCGATCGTACTTGGAATTTTTGCGTCGGCTTTTGGCTTATCATTGGGGTTTAGTTTAGATTTGCACTACACCAAAACTGACGATTTGCGACATTTAGAATTGTCTAACAACGACGTATTAGAACTGTCATTAATTTTCGACGGATTAAAACTGTTGTTTAATGTCAAAATCTATTTTACCAAAATAGTTGGTTTAAATATAACAGATTGAAATTGTTGTTTGACATCCAAATTTTATTAAAAATTTTGGCTCCCTAATTTTTTCTCCAAATCTGTGACCCCTCCCGCTTTTTTTTTTTTTTTTTTTCCTTTCACCAAAAATTTCCCTTCCCCATCTCTATCGAACCCTCCTATATGTTCTTGTCCTGCTTTTCGCAACACTCATTATTCTCTTAAGGAATAACTTTCTCCCCGTCTCCTCCTCATCTTCTTCTTCCTTTTGAACTCATCCTCTTCTCCACACCATTGGATCGATCCCCAAAATTTCTCGTTATTTCTTAAATTCATTATCTAGGTGCCATGGGGCTAATGCTGCTCCCGTGCCGGTGGTGCTGGGGCTGGGACTGGGCCTCGGCGGCGGCGAGCCGGCCGAGCCGTCGTCCGCGATGAAGCCATCCTTCAGTTTCATGCAGCGGTAGGAGCTCCACCACCACCTACACATCTTCGACTACAACGTCCGTCGTGCCCCCGTCCCCCTCGTCCTTGCCCTAATTTTTGTACATTATTTTCATAATGTATGTTTTTTTTGGCTAATTTTAGCAATGATTTCTATTCGTTATCTTTTCTGATTAATGATTTATTGGAAAGTCCTAATTTTTGCCCTAATTTGAACAGATTGTATGTTGGGGACAATGAAGGTGCATGTGTTCCGTACGAATATTTTTGTACATTAATTTCATACGGATCCTCTCTCTCCGCCATCCCATCTGCAGCATCTCCCTTGAGCATGTGAGTTTTGCTATGAATGTTTTGCTTATTATCAATTTTTTTCTCATTAGCATATCAAAATTAGCAGTTGAAACAAATTACTTTTTCTCCATTAATACCAATGATATGTTTTCGTTACAGAACATGTAGGATTTTGTATATACGTAATTGGTATATCATGCAAGCTATATTTGTACTTGCTTCCCTTCTTTTTAATGGTTGCACATTTTTTCTTTGCTGATATCTAGCTAATTAGCTTGAAAAACTTTGGGCATGTTGAACAAAGTTGTTTACTGCTGTATTTCAGAATGTGTCTGATACATGTTTGACACAAAAATTACATTGATATTTTCAATGCCCATGCTTTACTTAACAATGGCCATACCGGATTATTTATATAGTTGGCAAATGCTAGAATCTTGAGGGCTATGACTTTTTAGCTTTGGTTTGGAGCTTATGCTCAATCCCTCGAATTTGCTTTGTTATATATGGTGTATTGGCATGCTTCAGAATGTTTGAATCAAATTTCAGTTAGTATTATGGCCTACTTGTTTACAAGGTTTTTGTTACTTTGTTACTACTCTGATTAATCAGTAACTGGCCATGGACAGAAAGCATAATGAAAACAACTTAATATAATGACCGTTTGGATTTCTCGAAATGGTGTACATGAAGAATCGTGTTAAACACCTATTCGAGGGCCCAATGGCTATGGAATTGCCAATTGGTTATCATGCTTCTTGTTAGTTTTGCAGCTGACATAGGTATGGAGTGTCCTAGTGTTTAGAAGTGGAAGGCATGGTAACCTTCTGAAAAGTCACCACAAGGTCTTGGTTAGGAAGTAATCTAAAAAAGCGGCCTCTTAAGGCATAATACCATTAGGCAGTTACTCTCAAATGGAACTATATCCATTGACTTTGTGAGGTTAAAAGTAGACTTGTATGATGATACTTAGAGGACATTGGCATGAGGGGTCTTCTTATGATGCATGGGATAGAAATTCAACTTGCTTTGAAGAGTAAGCACAACTCCATCTTATGTCTACACTTTTTTTTAACTTAAGCTTATTTTTCATCCTCTTTTAAATTTCTTAACCATAATAACCTTAACAAGAGCATAACTGTCTAACCGATACATAATCCTGATGCATAACATCTATGCAATGAACAAAATAAGTAAATGTATACAATGAACAAAATCAATAAAGGAGTTGCTGATCCCCTACTTTAACCAATTTGAGTTCAGACCAAGATCTTGAATTATATACAAGTCTACTTTTACGTTCACATTAAAAAAGCATAAACTACTGCAGATTTATGTGACGTAACCCTAACCTGAAGGTTCTGAACCCCGAAAATATCAAGAGAAACAGGAAACTTAATTTGTGGTCAAGATATTCCCCATCTAGAAATCGGATAAAACTTGCTTCTTGTTAAGAGTACCTTGTTATTGCTGACTCAACCACAGAGCTTTTATAACAAAATACCTCAAACAAGATATATTCGCTTGCATAACATCTGTGCCGAAATTTATACTTTGTACCAGTTTGATGGAGAAAGGAAGATGTCTTTTCTTCACTAGTAAGGGTTCCAGGCCTATTCACTTGCAGGTACACATACACAGGTTACAAATTGACACACACACGTGTATCTTTCTTATGTACCATGGGGTATTACATCAAATGGGTCTAAGGTGATTGTTTGTCCTGGAAACTACATTTTTGCAGCAATCCAACAAAGCATGTCAATTTATATGTAATTTAATATAGTGTCTTGTAAAATTGATTGAAGTTGATAATTTTCCTGTGCTACCAAGTCTTTACCAGGATACAGGATCCAATGAGCTGGGATGACTTCTTCCAATCCATCAATGCCAATCCATCAAACTGGAGTTTGGGCCAGTTTACAAATTATGTAATTGAACTGAAACTTCTGAAGCAAGAAGGGACAGTATGAGAGTATGATGCCCAATTCCAAAGACTCTCGAAAAACGTTCAAGACAGAACACTGGATACATTTCTCATTAATCTAATTAGTATTTGTGGAATGATTTTGAACTGCTATATACTCCAACAGAATACATAAGGTAATTTGCTTAGTTAAAAAGCCTTAGGTTACAACGAATTTTCAGGAAAGTGAAACAGGCTTTACTATCATAAAAGTTGATTTCTATATCGTCTCTATAGTTTTGCATGCATTTTTTTAATGTTCATCTATATTATATATGTTAACCACTATTAGTGGACAATGTCATGATTTCGCTTTCCAATTGCTCAAGTTACTTGGTTTTCCTGCAAACCTGAGGTTCTACCGGGTAGGATGAAACCTTTGCAGTTTGCAGGATTAGAGCATTTTTTTTCAATTGTGCTTTACGCTTCTGCTTTTCAATCACACACATACATCCTTCCATTCCTTAACTTCTCATACTAAGGTGTGGTATTATTTTGTACATCAGGTGATGAAGTTGCTGGTACAAATGAGAGCTCTAAGCAGAGCAGGAGCGAGAAAAAAAGCCGAAAAGCTATGCTGAAGCTAGGAATGAAATCTGTCACAGGTGTCAGCAGGGTTACCATAAAGAGATCAAAAAATGTAAGTTGGTAAAGGAGTCCTATCATCTAAGAAGATCATATTTCTTTGTATTTTCTTACATATATGCCCCTCATAATCATATATCCGTAAGTTGGTAAAGGAGTCCTACCTTGAGATTCTTTTCTCATTGCCTGGTTATTAAGTTTAACTCCATATGATAAATTAACAATCATTGTTTCATGCTAAAAACGCGACATTTCGTACCAGAGAAGACCAATTTTTCGGGTCAAAACTTTTCCTCGTATCATTGTTATATATCCTTGAGAAATGAATAATCTGCATAATTCTGATCTGGTTTGCGAAGGCATTTCAGTGCATGACTCACTGTCCTAAATGATTTATACATCTGAAAACTTTTAAACGATGATGTTCTGGATTTGGGGACTTCTAATTGATGCAAAGAAAAGAAACTCTACATGCTGTGTGCTGATGAAGAAGAAAAATAAGAAGAAGAGGAGGAGGAGGACCAAGTGACAGCTGTGTGCTTCCTATGTGACAGCAGTGCAACCCTGCAGGGGTTTTTGGCCATCAGAGTTAGGCCATAGGCAGTACAGGTTAGTATCAGGATTGTGCATGCATCAGTATAATGTTAGTATCCTAAGTTAGTTTGGTTAGTTTTGGTAGGTATCAGAGATTGTGAGTAATGTACCAATTAGTATGAGAGAAATGTGGGTGTCTTAATGTTATCCATGAGTTGACTCCTGGGCCAGTGAAGGATTTTGAGAGGAAGAGAGGCATTAGCCTAGGAGAAGTGTGGTGAGAGTGTCTGAATATGGTGTCAGTGTTGGAATAAAATAAGCTGATAAAATAGACAATTGGTAAACCAACTTTTTAGTCAAAATTATTGCTTCCTATATGAATGCTGCCTTGTTCTCAAATTACTGTTCTTGAATTCAGATACATGCTTGGTTCCTCTCTAATTTTAGCTGGCATTTTTACAGCTCTAGAACATGTGAGATTTGCCTTAACAAAAGGTGTTGGATGTTAATGCAACTGGCAAAATGGTAGAAGAATATCCTTGTGGAATTAGTATGGATGCTTTCTTGTTTTCAAATTACTGTTCTTGGATTCAGATAGATGCTTGGTTCCTCTCTAAGAACTTGTACTTGTCCAAGTCTGAGTTATATGGTGTTCCATATGGGAGAATGATGAACTTATTTTTAACTATCTACTCGCTAACAATAGGAAAAAATACTGTAATTGCTCGTTTTAATTTCCTGTAGCAGTTCACGAGGAGTGCGATGGAGCAAAGAAACTTCAAGATTTCACGTCATGGGTTTGCAGAGCCTGTGAAACACCCTAACACAAACGGGAGTGCTGCCTCTGTCCCGTAAAAGGTGTCTGTCTATGATTCTTGGAAGATCATTTTGTTTCTACAAATGCATCTCTATCATTTATATATACATGGTTTTGTTGAAACCGATCTTATTTTCGAATGTTAAGATGGATGAGTAGTAATACGCCGAAAAATTGGATAAGAAATGAGGTATTCGTGGGAAGTCGGAGGTAGTGCCTATTGAGGATAAGATGAGACAATACCGCCTTAGGTGGTTTGCACATGTGAAACATAGACCAATAGGTACACCAGTTAGGTGGAGAGATAAGATATTATTAGAAGATCTATTAGAACCATAGTTTGCAGTATCGGTGGATACCCCAAACAACTGAAACTGCCGAAACTACTTGAAACCAATCGGTTCAAAACTAACGAAGCCCCTGAAACATCCCCAAAAATGCCAATTAGAAGGGCCCGATAGCGATAACGATTCCAATACTGATACTGCGAACCATGTCTTGAACTAGGTGTAGGCCTAAAAGAATACAGGTTGGGGTTGTAAAGAAAAAATATGGTATTTTAAATGTTCAAAGGACATAACGTTAACAGAGCTTAATGGAGAAGGATTCATTTACAGATATACCCAACCCAAAAATTTGTGATAAAAGGATTGTTGTTTTTATAAATTATCAAGCTTCCAAACTCACCTTGAAGTGATGTGCAGTAGCAGGCAATTGGTTCTTGCACATGGAATCAGAAACTTAGCAGTCTAGTAAGAGTGCTCTTCTCTACAAGCTAACATTCACACGTCCTGAATCATGATGTCTTTTACTGATGACTATCAGGTACAACACAACAATAAAGCTTCATAACATCAAGAAGGTCAAAAATATCTGTTGATATGTCCCTTCAGATGTATGTTATAGCAGCAAGATGCATGGTTCCTGCACACAATGCAACATATGTTCTACCTATTATCATGCGATGTGTGCATCCAAAACAGGATTTCGGATGGAGGTATATCACTAACCTTGATATTTATGTCGACATAATATTGTTCTCACGATTACAATTCATACCTCCATCTATATTCTTTTATGTTCTTGAAGAAGTCATTAGACATGCATTTATCTTGTCTTGATATCAATTATAAGACCACATGATCTATCAATATATATTGTGTAGTATCTCACTCTTAAACAGAGCACACATTCTTTATGAAGTCATGATCTGTCCACATGAAGTAAAATTTACCATTACTATATGTTACTTTATACATATATTAATTATTGTAATATTTTGATAATGTAATTTACACCTGACTAATGAAATAGTTCTTGAGATCTGAACCTCTAAAGTTCCATTTTAAGTTTACTGTAGTTCTTTAAAATTTAGCATTTTTCTTTCTCTGAAGGGACATTTTACTGACATATCATAGGATGATTGTTGCTCTTGTATGTCTTTTGACGATTACAGTTACACTGCTTGGAGAATAATGGAAAGCCGACAACAAAACTGGTCTCGTACTGTGCACTTCACAGGTAGCATCATTCGTAGACCTTGGATGTGTGTCTATTTGGATTTGTTTTATTTTGTATTTCTTTCATACGATATCAAGCTGGATGAGAAGTTAAATCACATTATAATTTGCAAAGTCAAATAAATTTTCGTTTATGGTACTTATTAATAGACACGGTCAGTTTCAGAACAAGTGCAATTCTTGTTTATACTTAAAGCCTGTATGGACTTGTTGCGCATCAGAAGTTTGTGGAATTGGTTTAAGATTTAAATGAGACCGATCGATTTGATGGTTTGATCATTTTGTAGGGTCCAAACCTGGACAATATTCTAATTATGCAAAATCTGAAGGATTTTTTTCCCACTAAATTGCTCCAAAATAATGATAAATAGACTGGTCCAAGGCTAATCTGGAAGGAAATCTCTCAGGAATTAGTTGTATCCTTCTAGAAGAAAATGGTTGATGGCTTCCAACTATACAATTACATTTAGGCATACTAATATGTATTATAATGCATTATATTGAATATATTTTATTTGATTTTTGTTATATCTAATAACATTAAGTTGACCCTCTATGACTCTTCTGTCATAGCTTAGGCTTTATTGGGCTTTATTTGACTGTTTTGTTATATCTAACAAATTTTACGCAATTCAAAAGCATATATCTAGTGTTTAGCTTTCAATGTTGTGCTGGTCTGTTTCAGTTTGCATTTGGAGTTGTCATTGAATATAGAATGGAAATAATAGATAGATAGTAAAATCTAGTATATTAATGATTGCTCTTTTTTACCACTCCTTGCTACTGTGTTGCTACAGCTCACAGGGAGGATCCCGTGTTGTAAGCATCAGCCAGTGCTTGAAAGCCAGGTCCATCCTGTGTGCATCCTAATGCAGAGTTCTGTTTGGGCCTAGCCTAGCACATTTAGTTCAATTTGGACCTCATCGGTACGACCAGCAAAATCTAGCACAATTTTTTCTGCCAGGCAGGTGGAGACCTACCCTGCCCTATCCCTACACAAGGATCTAAAATGACTGACACTCATTGATTGAACACACATTGCATATCTTCCTAAGGATTTTTATTTATATAAGATCAATGACAAGGTCTCTACAATTATTTTTGCTTCTGCTGTATATATTGCTATATGCATTTGGTGGTTAAAGTGAACTAGTCTAACCATTTATATTTTGTATTATTGTTAGTTTCCCAATATTGTACTATTTGTTATGTTTGTTCTTGATTTTGTCCTGTTATTTTCTACTTATTGCTCCTTGGATAATAAGTTAACTCTTGACTCCATTGCAGTTAGTGAGATATTGTAGGTTGAATTGTACTGCAAAATTCTCATCGACTGCTAAATGGTTAAAGTAATAATCATTCTTTACAGGTTGAGGTGTCAAAGAAGAAGGTAAAGAAGATTAATGTTCCAGTAGTTGAAGTTGTCTATGGAAGGTTGGCAGCCTTAGATTTGTAGAAAGCTAAGGAGGAGTTTGAAATGGCACTTCAAGACCGTGTAATGGAAGAGACAAAAGACAAGAAAAATGACATGGAGGCATATGTTTATGACATGCGAAACAAGGTAAAGTGTTGCTTTTGGACATTTGTAGTATATGACAGACTTTTGTCTGAGTGATACATTTCGATTCTGCATTCAACTTCATGACAAGTATCATGATTTTGTAACAGAATTAGAGAGATGAACTAACTGTTAAGCTTCATGTGGTAGAAGATTGGTTGTATAAAGATGGCGAGGATGAAACAAAGGGTGTCTGTTGCAAATTTGGAGGAGCTCAAAAAGGTATGATGTCTACTCTCTTGATCTTTTTTCTGCAGAGCTTTAAATGCAATAGTCAATTGGATGATATAATAATCTTTGATCTCCTTTCTAATGTTTGAAGTCACCTGGGTATAGCAAGATGACCCTATCGTATAACTTGAAAATGCTCCCACTTACATTATTGTTTGGGCTAATTAGCGTTTAAATCCTAAATCAAAGTAAAACCTTATTTTTACCATGTGTTAGTAATTATCTTGTACTCATGTTCAAAGTAAATCAAAAATAAAATTTCAAGGTCTACATCAAAATTATGCAGTAACCCATTTTTTCCTCAGATAATATTTTCTGTACATCCTAATACTTATGGAGAATCGAGAACTATTCTATACTTAATGTTTTTTTCTTATATTTGTATGCAGGGACATGATCAAGCTACATTGCCCATAAAGACTTGTCTTTTGAAGAATTTTAGAAAGAAAGCCATTGCTATAGGACGTGTGAATACAGATGCACCATTGAATGATGAAGCTTATAACATCATTGTCGATGGCGTTTTTGATGGCAATGAGATATTGTTCGATAGAGACGGAAAGTTTGAGGATATTACTATTGGCGAAATGATTAATTGGCCAAAATATTCAGTTCAGTTTGTGAGATTTTAAACTTCTCTTTTTTGTACAACACTTGAGATTATAAGCTAGAAATAACATATTTTTTGTTCATCAAGAGAATGAAATCGTTGTGAGCTAGCAACATTGGAGTGAATTTTTGTTTTTTTTATGGAAATTGCTATGTAAACTCGATACGTTTATTAGTTAATACAAATTTGATTAAGTTTTTTCATTGTTGATGATTGTCGATGTTTATATGAAATTTTATTGTCAGGTGTATTTCAGTTTTATATAGAGGATAAACAGGTTTAAATAGATTTGATATCAATGGAATGAATTTTTTTTAATTCTGTATTTAAAAAAATGACATATCTTACCTGTTGAAAAAGGAAAATTAGTGGGAAACCAAGTTACATGTTATTTGACAGTTTTAGTCCGTTGTTTTTATTTGACAGATAATAACTGTCGTTTTATACATCTATGAAACGACAGTCCAAAACTGTCGTTTAAATTTTGGGACGCGCTATTAACGACGGATGTTCTGACAGTTCAAAACTGTCGTTTAATGTGATTTACGATAGTTTTGGACTGTCGAAAAATGCATGTTTTGGCGTAGTGTTGGCGCGGTTTTGGTCAACAAGTTACAACTTAACTTATGGATTATTCATTTAAGTTGGTATCTTCCAATGCGATTTAAAATTTAGATGGATTATTCATATATATTCTTAATAAGAAAAGCCTGGAGGATTGATTCGGCTACCAATCAGAATAATTGATGTGAAAAAAAACAAAATCAAATCAAATCAAATATGATGGTTTCACTAATTACTATTAGGGCCAGGACGGATCCAGAAACTAAAACAGAGATGGGCTAACCCATATAAAAATAAATCAAAAATTCAAAAAAATTTCTCAGGGTGGGCTCCAACACACCCCATCTTATGGCTGGATCCGCCCCTGGTTTGGGCAACAACCATTTGAAGCATGGTTAGTTAAAACTGCCCATGTTTTGCTTTACATTGAACTAAGCATAAGAACAAACGACGGTTCATGAGCATTTGCGTCCAACAGTGCATAGGAGTGCACCTGCGTCTCTTGTTAACGCCGGCACATCCTCCTTGGCTCCCACGGGGAACTTCTGCCATGGGCCGTACCGGGGGATGACGCTTTTCTTGCCCTCCTCCCTGAAGAAAGCTCCATTGATGAAGACATCGTCTACCGATTTCAGGTTCCATGATGTGCCGGAATTTTCCCATATAATCTGCTCAAGGACGCACATTTCTTAGCAATTAATGGGTTCTTCATATATATAGTTAATGGTAAGTTGTTCGTGTCAAATTCTGTACATGCACACACTCCATGTAAATGTGTGATATATATGGTCCATGTTGGAGTGCCTTTTTTTTTCTTTCCTGCTACTGTGTTTCAGTTATGAATGGTCTCTTGTTCAATGGCCTATTAGCTCTGATTGAATCTAGTTTTGATTTGTTCTCTACTTTGATGATAGATATTAGGGCTATGACTACGACCAATGATTACAATTAATCCTTTTGCAACTTGCCTACGTGACAGTTTCTAATTGGTTCTCCTTTCCCCATGTGGGGATAGGGGGGAGAGGAGATCAAGTAGCAACAGTCACGTAGGCAGTTGTAAGTGGGTTATTAGCTCTTGGTTATAATTTTGGCTTTATCCTAGATATTATTGCTTTATTTGTCCCAACCAACTTCGATTAGGGAAAAAAATCTAAATTATTGTTAATTTTAAAGAAAAATGATAAACCAAACCCTAAATATATAAGAAAAAAGGGATAAATTTTGTACTCGACCATATTTATGTTTAAGCACTACTCTCTCATCCAACTTCATTTAATAATCAATTTTTAGAAAAAACTACAAAGACCTTTAAACCTCCTTTTGAAAAATTAAAAATGGGCTCATCTTCCTTCCGCCGGCCACGTGGCAAGTTGTAAAAGAATTATAACCCTTTGGTTGTAGTCATATAGCATTACTTCCAATAGGTGTCTGCCTCCGGGAGCAGATCTGTTATCCCATTTAATCATGTCCAATTTTATCTCTCTCTCTATTACATGTGGACCATGAAAGTAGGTATGCGGATGGTGGCTCACATATAATAGAAAGAGATAGAAAGAGGGACATAATTGGACAGAATTAAATGGGACAGCAGAACAGAACTGCTCCCGTCTGCCTCCATTAACGTTAACGTGCATGCATGTAAGTAGGTATGCATGCTGTTGAATCTGAAAAGACAGAAAAGGCGTACCGCTTTCTTCTTCTGGGGAGCAATGTAGTAGTTGCCTTGGCTCATTATCGTAGGATTCATGCCACCTCCGACTGCGTACAGCAACCACCCGTCATAGACATTGTTGACCAGGTGAACGTAGCCATGGCGGATTCTAGGCATGCGCTGGTTGCAGCTGGGGCCGAAGTGGTTGAACGCGATGGTGACGCGCATGTCGCGATCTTGGACGTAGTCGTCGGAGTGTCCCAGGAGGATGACCTTGTTGTGGTAGCTGAACCGGTTGTTGGAGATGGTAATTCTCGTGGACGCGAGCGTGACATCCAGCAGTCCGTCGGTTCCCTTGTACAAGGTGTTGTGGTCGATCCAGATCTTGTAGGCGTTGACCAGGCGGATGGCGTCCCCGTCGATTCCGGTGATCTTCAGTACGCCTCCACCCGGTGCACGTACCGTAGCAGTATCTTGCTCAAAGATATGGTGGAAGTGCAGACCATGGATGATCACATTGCTCACCTGAACCAGTACCATGCATTGTCATGTAATCACAACCCTAAATAACTACCTATATCTTTATATACGGAAATGCTAATTTGTCCACCGTTGGGGATGACCGCACCGGTACGTGTCCGTATGTCAGCCAGCCATTGCCCACCATGTTAGCACGGGCCCACCCTCGGCTGGGGGCCAATGGTGGCACGGCACATGGACGCGGGCCGGTGCGGTCACCCCTCGCAGCGGGTAACGTAGCAGTTTCCATATATGTATACAGTAATGCTAATTTGCCCGCCGCTAGGGGTGACCGCGGTGGTCCGCGTCCGCATGGCAGCCCGCCATTGCTTCCCTGCCAGCAAGGGCCCACCTCGGAGTAGGGGGCTGCGACGCGGCACGTGGCCGCGGGCTGGCACGGTCATCTCTAATGAAAGGGCAACGTAGCAGTTTCCATACATATACAGGACTGGCCCTAGGGTAAGCCGAACAAAACTTGGGAATTGGGCAACCCCCTCTGCTAGGACAACCCCCCAGGCTCAGCATAATTCCATCAAGGTCAGAGTCACAGATGACCACCAGGACTAGCTGGCAATAAGAATTAAGGGACAACCAAAATTAGTTTCAGGATAGGACAATCCAACCCTCCGGACCGCCCCCTATATATATTAGTACCTACGTACACTACACTAGTTTCATTTCCATGCAATTGCACCCAACTTTTAGAATTTGGGTTAGTTCGGAATTATCTGTTTATATTATCTCAATATGTCACCAGAATTGTATACGTACCTTATAGAGCAAGAAGCCGGCCCCGTAAGCAATTTGGACGTTGGCGCCGCGGCCGTCGATGGCGGTGCGGTTGTTGATCATCAGTGGCGCCTTGAGGTTGATTGTCATGTCGGTCTTGAATGTGATCCACACCTTCCCGGTTGTCATGGTGACTCCGTATCGCAACGTCCCGTTGCGTGGCCACAATGGGCTGTCGCCGGAATCGGTGACTTCGTAGAACGTTAGATGCTTCCCCCTGTTCTTCTTCATCTTGCCACAGAACCCGACCGCGCAAATTGCAAGGTCCGGCCTGTGGTCGGCCCAATTCGTCTTCTTGCGCCAGCATTGATCGACTGCGTTCATCGGGTCCTTGGCGCCATCGGCACCGCCGAGGAATGTTAGAAGGAAGAGGAGAGGGAGGGAGAGGCGGAGAGGATTGATTGATGTCATTGCTTGCATTAAAAACGTGGAGTTGTTCTTTGTGAGGATTAAATATATATATATATATATGTATGTATGCTAATTAAGTTAATTTTGGTACTATTGCTTATTTTAGCTACGTTGCATTGCAGCCTTTTGTTCGGATGTTTGGATTGGCAGGCTATGCTGGTATTTCTCATTCTTGACTTAACATAGACGGACCATTAAACTTTATGGTCTCAGCTGCATGGCTTCGTCCACATGAGATTCTTATGTCAACTGAGGAGGGAAAAAAAAGTCGGGGATGTTGGTCACAAGGAATTGAATTGTAATTCCACAAAGAATATTGAATTACAAGTATTTGAGGTTTCAAAATTTGTAGTTACAAATTCTGTTTTTTCCGTTTGTTCAAATGGTTAACTTTATGAAATTTAATATGTGGTGTTAGATTAGAAGGGTTCTGGAACTGGAAATTGCTGAGAAGCCCAATTTCGGGGTTAGCTTTTATGAAATGTCCACCCGCTGGATTATTTTTATGAAATGTCTAGAATTAAGTTTTTACACGTTAAATATTTCAAGATTCTCTCTAGTTGCTATATATTTACAAAATTTGCCATTATCATAATTCCAAAAATACCCCTTCGCGTAAATTTGGACATCTATATATAATTATGAATTCGCAAACTCAGATTTGGATTGAGAAATTCGTATTCTTCTTCTTCTTCACGAGAAATTTGAAATCCATTGATATAATCTTTATTAGAGATCGCAGAATCGTTCGTAGTTCACTGTGGTTTTCGTCAGTCGAACGTCGATCATCCTTCATCATCATCGATCATCATCATCATCAACATCATCTTCGTGGTTTCCGGCGATTAGGTCAATTGTGGATAGAAGATCTTCTTCTCCGTCTTTTTATAGATCTTAAAACAAGGTGAGAGTTCAGATCTGTAGAAATTCATCCATCAGCTTCGTATATCTCGAAATTTATGCTGAATTTGATTTTGTTATGAAGATTATTAACTTAGAAAATGTTAGTGAGATATTTAATCTTGTTATTTTATGCGAATAGCATTCTCCGTTATATTTTAAAGGAGAATGACAATTACTTCTTATAAAGATCATTATCCGTATGTTTTTAGGACGGAGAATGCCATTCTCTGTCTTAATTAGGACGGAGAATGCCATTTTCCGTCTTAATTTGAACGGAGAATGACATTATCCGTCTTAGTTAGGACGGAGAATGACATTCTCCGTCTTAATTAGGACGGAGAATGACATTCTCCGTTTTACTTTAGACGGATAATGATCTTTATAAGTTAGTTCCAACTGAGGATATTTATTCTCCGTTATTTTTAGACGGAGAATAATCATTATTAGATGAGAATTTTATTGTTCTATTTGTGGCCTCTTATGTTTTTATGTTATCAGGGGGGAAGATATGGAATCAAGTTGTTTAGTTAACATTTGTTTCAAGGGAGACATAGTTTCCTGCCGTGTCACACATGAAAGTACCGTGAATTTTTTAAAGAATAAAGTGTGCGATCGATGGACTTCTTTGGATCCACTTTCCTTCCGTTTCAGGTTTTTGCACTCTGATGGGACTAAACTGTATGTTGAAAGTGATTTTTGGCTTCGCTCATTGGTTGGTGGTTTTAACGGTACTCATGATGTGAGTTTTGATCTATATGTGGAGCAAATACACTCTCCATGTTCTTCATCAACATCTTTTCCTTGTCAAAGCTTTCACATGGGACCTTCGTCTTCCTCCTCTAGTTCTTTGAGTAGATGTTCTCCTACTGTAAAGGACAAATGAGTAGTACAATTTTATGAGGGCTCAACTGAGACAGTGAAGAAGAGGAAATCGGATATGTGGCCTGGATCAATTACTGGTGTTGGTCAGATTTTTCTAAATGGTGTTGAAGAAGTTAGGAATGCTGTTAGAAAGGTATGTTTTGAATCTCGTCATCCATTCCACATTTTGAAATCTGAGCCGGGGAGGTATACTGTTTGTTGCAAGAATTACAAGACACATGCTTGTTTGTGGAGCTTCCATGCTATATCTATTTCGAAAGATAATCAAATTTTTGAGGTGAGGAGGTATGTGGGAGAACATAATTGTGGAGCTGGCTATATGGATAAAGGTAATCTAGTTGTTCCAGCAAAGTTTGTGAAAAGTTTGGTTAGTGACATTGTTCGGATGCATCCTAAAAAGTCCGCAAAATCTGTTGTCGATGATTTCAAGGTCGACTACGGCTTATCTGTTACATATGGACAGGCATACCACGGAATTAGGCTGGTGCACCAGGAAATGTACGGAGATGATGTTAGATCTTACAGTGACTTGTGTTGGTATGTGAACAAGGTAAAGGAAACCAATAATGGTTCCGTTATCGACTTCCAGAAAGATGATTCATCAATGAGGTTTGAGCGACTTTTTCTTTCATATGGGGCTTGCGTAGAAGGCTTTCAATATTGTCGTCCGATGCTATATTTGGATGCCACTTTCCTTACAGGGAGGTTTAGAGGATGTTTGATGTCTGCTACAGCGAAGAATGGTAACCAACAGTTCTACCCTATTGCATACGGTATAGTCTCAGGCGAAGATGGCGATAATTGGGAATGGTTCCTTAGAAATCTAAAGAATGTTGTTGGATGTAGTAGGCGTATTGTTTTTCTTTCGGATCAAGGCACCGGTTTAGTTTCTGAAGTCCCTAAAGTGTTTCCTAATGATTATCATAGCTATTGCTATTATCACATGAAGAATAACATACCGCTGAAAGAGAAAGGAAATGAAAGAGTGTATCCGCATGTACTTGAAGCTTGGAGGCAAGCAGTATATGCTCTAACTCCAGGTGTGTTAATGAGACAGATATATGCACATTTTCTATGCATTTACCATTAATTTAACAAGAAAAATGACCATTCTCCGCGTCAGTAAGACGGAGGATAGTCATTCTCCGTATGTTTTAAAACGGAGAATGGCCATTCTCCGTCATGCATAGAACGGAGAATGTCATTCTCCGTTAGCTTTTGAACGGAGAATGACTATTCTCCATCTTGCATAGAACGGAGAATATCATTCTCCGTTAGCTTTTGAACGGAGAATGACTATTATCCTTATGAGAATGCACTTATTTTTTCATAATTTTGTAAATTGACCTAATTCTTTATTACTTATTTGTTTTTCTGTATAAAGGTGGGTATAGACAAGCAATCAAGAAGATTTATGATCTGAATTGTGGTCATGTTGTGAATTGGATGAATAAACAAAAACCTGAACACTGGTCAAACGCATTCTTCCCGGGATGTAGATACGGTGAGGTTGCTTCTAGTTGTGCAGAGTCATTCAATGCATGGATAAAGGCTAAGAAGAAATTGCCTATATCAGCAATTGTAAATGTCATCCGTGTGAAGATGATGAAGATGATTTCGGATCGCCACAAGGATGCAATTGGTTTGAATAGCAAAATGACTCCATACGCTGAGGATATGCTGAAGCAGCTTACAGATGATGGCATGTGTTATAGGGTATATCGGTCCGGTGATTTCGAATTTGAGGTGATCGCAGATACTTCCTCCCATATGGTGAATCTTCTTGATTGTTATTATAGTTGTCGTAGATGGAAGGTATATGGATTCCCATGCAGCCATGCAATACAATGCATCAGAGTTGGTTCAGATAAATCTGTTTACGACTTTGTGGAGCAGTATTGGACATCAGATTATTACCAGAAGTTATATTCATGTACCATTCGTCCAGTTCCAGATTGCGAAAAACAGTTTGAAAATAATCCCACTGATGTTGTTCTATCCCCTGTTCCGAAACGGGGTCCTGGACGACCAAAAGCGGACCGTTACAAGAGCAAATATGAGAACAAGGGAAAAGAAAAGAGAAAGATAAGGTGCCAGAATTGTTTTGAATTATGCAATCACAATCGCAGCACTTGTCCTCTGCCTCCACATGCTGCTACGGTGGTCAAGGGGGCAGCGCCCCCTCGTTAATACATACACATATATTCCTTCTTTTATATAACTGGAAATTATTTTTTGAATACATATCTTACATTTTTTGATATCAATGATAATAGTTTGAATTCTGCATATTTGATGTTTCACATATATATTAACAGCATAAGAACTTATTCTCCTTTATACTCTCTGACTTTATAATGTATTGAATGACCATTCTCCGTGTGTTTTAACACGAAGAATAATCATTCTCCGTTTTAGATACACGGAGAATGGCCATTTATAAGTCAAAAATACAAGGAGAATAATCATTCTCCGCGTGTTTTAAAACGGAGAATGCCATTCTCCGCGTCAGTAAGACGGAGAATTCTCATTCTCTAGGTCAAAATACAAGGAGAATGACATTCTCCGTCTCTTTTGACCCGGAGAATGACATTCTCCGTCTATTTTGACACGGAGAATGGCATTCTCCGCGTCCCTAAGACGGATAATGTTCCTTTCTAGGTCAAAAATACAAAGAATAATCATTCTCCGCGTGTTTTAAAACGGAGAATGCCATTCTCCGCGTCAGTAAGACGGAGAATGCTCATTCTCTAGGTCAAAATACAAGGAGAATGGCATTCTCCGTCTCTTTTGACCCGGAGAATGACATTCTCCGTCTCATACGAAACGGAGAATGGCCATTCTCCGCGTCACTAAGACGGACAATGTTCCTTTCTAAGTCAAAAATACAAAGAATAATCATTCTCCGCGTATTTTAAAACGGAGAATGCCATTCTCCGCATCAGTAAGACGGAGAATGCTCATTCCCTAGGTCAAAATACAAGAAGAATGGCATTCTCCGTCTCTTTTGACCCGAAGAATGACATTCTCCGTCTATTTTGACACGGAGAATGGCATTCTCCGCGTCCCTAAGACGGATAATGTTCCTTTCTAGGTCAAAAATACAAAGAATAATCATTCTCCGCGTGTTTTAAAACGGAGAATGCCATTCTCCGCGTCAGTAAGACAGAGAATGCTCATTCTCTAGGTCAAAATACAAGGAGAATGGCATTCTCCGTCTCTTTTGACCCGGAGAATGACATTCTCCGCGTCACTAAGACGGATAATGTTCCTTTCTAAGTCAAAAATACAAAGAATAATCATTCTCCGCGTGTTTTAAAACGGAGAATGCCATTCTCTGCATCAGTAAGACGGAGAATGCTCATTCTCTAGGTCAAAATACAAGGAGAATGGCATTCTCCGTCTCTTTTGACCCGGAGAATGACATTCTCCGTCTATTTTGACACGGAGAATGGCCATTCTCCGCGTCACTAAGACGGATAATGTTCCTTTCTAAGTCAAAAATACAAAGAATAATCATTCTCCGCGTGTTTTAAAACGGAGAATGCCATTCTCCGCATCAGTAAGACGGAGAATGCTCATTCCCTAGGTCAAAATACAAGGAGAATGGCATTCTCCGTCTTTTTTGACCCGGAGAATGACATTCTCCGTCTCATACGAAACGGAGAATGGCCATTTCTAAGTTCCAAATGCACACATTATAGGTTTGTATTAACACAGATAATGACATTATAGGTTTGAATCAAACAACAGAACTTTAACAAAACAGATTTACATATATAGAACAATGTAAATTAGTCGAAAAATTGAATTTCATTACAAAGGAAAACAAATACATTACAAAAGAAACCTGACAAACAGAATATATACAAGAAATTTGTTAGCCAATTTACATTGTCATTTTCTTTTATTGTACAAAAGGAACTGCACATTCACTCATAAGCAAAGCCTTAGCCAAATTTAGCCTTCTCTTTACAATAGTATTGTGAACTTCTTTGTTTGTTTTCTTCTGTAAATCAAATGAAACTCTCGACAACTTTTCAATATAATATGAAACATACAGCAGGCAGCTGGGTGATAGTTGCTGTGGGCATTCTTTGCAAACCTTAAGCTCTGTTGTTTCGTATTCCTGGATTGCTGGGCTTTTATGCCTCATCAATGCAATCTTATGCATTATAATTGGCTCGATTTTATTCTTCATGTATTTTGCATCCTGGATTCCCTTAGCGCCCGTGTTTTTCCGCAATGAGTTGTAGTGCGTCCAAACATAGGAGCTGAAGTTGAATGCCAGCAGCGTATAGTGTTTATTCTCCTCGCGGAAGAGTGGCACGAATAGCCATTCAATGTCATCTTCCAGCTCCATGATAAAATCTTCTATATCAACTTTGAAATTGTACACTGCTCCAGGTGTTGGATTTTTTTCATCGACATACTGGGCAGTACTCTGTTTTCCAGAAGAAAAAAAAACAAAAAATAATATCATGAGTTAGTTTTTTACAACACTATTAGTAGCTGTACACATTAATATTTATTTTTCAGTTTCGATTCTTACCAATGAATGGGACATCATGATTGTAAACCATTTACATTGTGCACCCTGCGAGCTTGAATGAATGTTCTGCCTTAATTCGGCTTGAACTTCGTTCAGAAGATTTATTAAGTAGTTCATAATACCGGCTTCTATATCCGCCTCATTTAGTATGTCTTGAAAATCTTTAACATTTAACAACATGCTGACATCATTGTTTCTTCTTATTATTTTACATTCTTCTGGAGCATTTGGAATGTACATGTATACATAATCACTGCACATAAATTTAGTTTCGATTATGATAATAATATAGACTAATGATAAAATTGCATAAAAAATAACTCCAATAGAGAATGATCATTCTCCGTTATGAAATGGACGGAGAATGTCATTCTCCGTTATGAATTGGACGGAGAATGTCATTCTCCGTTTTAAATGGGACGGAGAATGTCATTCTCCGTCATTCTCCGTGTTAAAATAGACGGAGAATGTCATTCTCCGTATTAAAATAGACGGCGAATGGTATTCTCCGTTTTGTATTAACACGGGGAATGGCATTCTTCCTTTATTTTGACCCAGAGAATGACATTCTCCGTCTCAATAAGGCGGAGAATGCTCATTCTCTAGGTCAAAATACAAAGAGAATGTCATTCTCCGTTATAAAATAGACGGAGAATGGCATTCTCCGTGTCAGTGAGACGGAGAATGTTCATTTCTCTAGGTTAATGCAAGAAGAAAGGTCATTCTCCGTCTATTTTATAACGGAGAATGACATTCTCCGTCTCATATTAGGCGGAGAATGCTCGTTCTTTAGGTCAAAAACACAGAAAATGACATTCTCCGTGTGTTTAAACACGGAGAATGCCATTCTCCGTCTCAAAATAGACGAAGAATGGCCATTTCTAGTTCAAATGACACAGAAAGGGCATCCTCCGTGTATTTTATAGACGGAGAATGATCATTTTCATTTGCCGCGTCAATATAAACGGAGAATGTCATTCTCCGTTTTAAATGAGACGGAGAATGATCATTCTCCCTTGTGAATTGTACAGAAATTGGTTCAAGTTTAGAATACTTACGTTGGAGACATCCTTCTTTGGTATACGATGCTCCTGTATAGTTGCTTCAGCTCATCGTCTGCAAGGTTCCAAAGTCTGAGCTTCGGATATTGCATCAGCATTTTCCCCTCTTTAACAAGCTTTGCTGTTTGAGGAGATTCTTCCTCAAGTTCTTCAGGAGCTGACATCTCCTTTTTATTGTCTACCTTCTCGGGGCTGGAAGGAGCTTTTTTTTTTCCAGCAGGAGCTACTTTCTTTCTGGGACTGGAATGATCTTTTCTTTTTCGACCAGGACCTGCCTTCTTAATTGTTGTAGCATCGGATGTTTTCTTCTTTTGCAATGTAGTAAAATCATCCTCATCTGCAGCATTTGATTGTTTTTTAGTTCCAGCAGGTTCATTTGCTCTTGTGTAATGCTTTTGGGGAACTGCTTGAGTCTCCCCACTTTGCAATGCTTTAGCCATTGCTTCAAGGTTAACAATTGTATCATTCTTCTGTGTGATTTCGTCTTTCAACGATGCAACTTCCTCTAGAAGTTTGTTGTTATCATCATTGAGCTTTACATTCTCTTTTTTGAGATCCTCTGTCATTTTCACTGATATAAAAACAAACAACAATAAGAGGTATGATGTCAATATTATATAATCTTCTTTTTAAAAACAATGAAAAATATTATTATCCGTTTACTTTAATCTGGAGAATGTCATTCTCCGTGTCAAAATAGACGGAGAATGGCAATCTCCGCGTAAAAAATAGACGGAGAATGTCATTCTCCGTGTCAATTTAGACGGAGAATGTCATTCTCCGTGTCAAAAGAGACGGAGAATGTCATTCTCCGTGTCAAAATAGACGGAGAATGCTATTCTCCGTTTCCAAATAGACGGAGAATGTCATTCTCCGTGTCAATTTAGACGGAGAATGACATTCTCCGTCTAAATTGACACGGAGAATGGCATTCTACGTGTCAAAATAGACGGAGAATGTCATTTCTATGTCAAAATACAGAAAATGTCATTCTCCGTGTTAAAATACTAGCGGAAAATGTCATACTCCGTGTCAAAATAGACGAAGAATGTCATTCTAAGTGTGTTTTAATACGGAGAATGACATTCTCCGTCTATTTTGACACGGAGAATGACATTTTATAGGTCAAAACACACAAAAAACTTTATTCTCCGTGTACTTTGACACGGAGAATGGTCATTCTCCTTGTTAGATACAAGTAATTACAGATTAAAATAGACAAAAATATAAAATCTTACCTTTTAGAAGTAGCTCCTCAATACGTTGACGAAGCTTCTCATTATCAGCAGTAAGCTCAGACTTCTGCTTTCTCAGGGAGTCTAGTTCCGACCCCTGTGCCTCTAGTTCTTCAACTCGCTTACTGAGTTTCTTATTATCATCAATAAGGAGCGATTTCTCGTTCCTTAAAGAGTCTAACTCCTTCTCCAAGCCATCAGCAACGAGCCCCACAGCACGTTGTTGGGCTACATCTGCCGCTAGTTGCTGGGCTCTTTCCTGGAGTTGCTCATTCTCAGCGATAAGCTGAGATTTCTCCTGCAAGACACGTAACATATCTACATTGTCAGCTGTAGAGGGTGCTGGTGCTTGAGCTTTAGTTTGTGGTTCTTCTTCATCAACAGAATTATCTCCACCTTCTATACATTGCTGCTCTGCTGGGACTTCTTCAAGTTCATCAACATTCAATGCAACAAGATCCTTGAATATCAAATCCGAATCCATTTGAGCACCTTGATATTCATTTTTTAGGAATATCGAGATTCTATTCCCATCCCATGTATCGAATCTCGGAGATGCAACTGTTGGTTTGCACTTCCTCTCTATCAGTTAACTGTGCTCTGCAAACCAATACAAGAAGTATATCGTACAACCTTCAATCTTCTTGTACGATATATCAACATCACCATCTTCAGATTTTATGACAGCCCTCTTTATGCTGTCCATGACGTACCCCAGTATAATCCGAGGCCAACAGATGCTTTTTATAACATCTGTGCTCTCCACCAGAGCGAAGAACTTGTATGGCAAGTTCGACCCCCCCATTCTGGTGAAGAATGCTGTTTGGCAGAAGTTGAATACTATTAACTTGGCCAATTCATCAGGACTTGCATTTTCGCCCCCCAGCAGCTCTAAGATCCTTTTTCTAACTTCTGCGTTTGAGACTTCAGCATTTTTTTCCTTGGAATTTTTCAGCAATCTTGTGAAGTGTTCTGTATACATGCTGAATGAGTCTGCTGGTGGGGGGTCTTCTGCTTTTCAGTGATGATCTTCAAATACTTCTCATCAACTTCAGTGTCATCATTCATTGGCAGACCGAAAATGGTTGCCATCTCATCAGCAGTTGGTGCTACCTTGACACTGCTGCTCAATTGGAAATATCCAATTCCATTTTCTTCCAAATAAGTCCCCATCAAGTTCTCCAGACCTTGGGTGACTTTAGATAGTTCTGATTTTTTCACCTTAGTTCTGTGGAATACATCTACGAAGTTGTAGAATCCTACATTCTTCAAGCTTTCAACAACTGCTTCAGGCAAATGGCCAAACTTTTCCTTCACCTCATCCATGAGAGAGAGTATTGGGGTGAATGTTGTACGGAAAAGTCTTTCTTCTTTGTTTCTGACAGTTTTTTTTCCTAAAAACAACAACAATTAGGTTTACGTCAACATTCTTCTTTATTATAACAAGGAGAAAGCCATTCTCCGTCTAATATTAGACGGAGAATGTCATTCTCCGTGTCAAAATAGACGGCAAATGAGCATTCTCCGTTTTGTATTCACACGGAGAATGCCATTCTCCGTGTCAAAATAGACGGAGAATATCATTCTCCGTCTATTTTGACACGGAGAATGGCATTCTCCGTTTTGTATTAACACGGGGAATGGCATTCTCCGCGTGTTTTAAAACGGAGAATGCCATTCTCCGCGTTAGCAAGACGGAAAATGCTCATTCTCCGCTTCAGAAAGACGGAGAATGCTCATTCTCTAGGTCAAAATACAAGGAGAATGGCATTCTTCCTTTATTTTGTCCCGGAGAATGAGCATTCTCCGTCTCAGTAAGACGGAGAATGCCATTCTCCGTCTCATATTAGGCGGAGAATGCTCGTTCTTTAGATCGAAATAAAGGGAGAATGCCATTCTCCGTGTCAAAATAGACGGAAAATGTGATTCTCCGTTTTAAAATAGACGGAGAATGTCATTCTCCGTTTTGTATTAACACGGGGAATGGCATTCTCCCTTTATTTTGACCCAGAGAATGACATTTTCCGTCTCAATAAGACGGAGAATGCTCATTCTTTAGGTCAAAATACAAGGAGAATGACATTCTCTGCGTGTTTTAATACGGAGAATGCCATTCTCCGTCTCATATTAGGCAGAGAATGCTCGTTCTTTAGATCAAAATAAAAGGAGAATGCCATTCTCCGTGTCAAAATAGACGAAGAATGTCATTCTCTGGGTCAAAACAGACGGAGAATGCCATTCTCTGTTTTGTATTAACACGGAGAATGACATTCTTCCTTTATTTTGACCCAGAGAATAACATTCTCCGTCTCAATAAGGCGGAGAATGCTAATTCTTTAGGTCAAAATACAAGGAGAATGACATTCTCCGCGTGTTTTAATACGGAGAATGCCATTCTCCGTCTCATATTAGACGGAGAATGCTCGTTCTTTAGATCAAAATAAAGGGAGAATGCCATTCTCCGTGTTAATACAAAACGGAGAATGACATTCTCCGTATTAAAATAGACGGCGAATGGCATTCTCCGTTTTGTATTAACACGGGGAATGACATTCTCCCTTTATTTTGACCCAGAGAATGACATTCTCCGTCTCAATAAGGCGGAGAATGCTCATTCTTTAGGTCAAAATACAAGGAGAATGTCATTCTCCGGGTCAAAAGAGACGGAGAATGCCATTCTCCGTTATAAAATAGACGGAGAATGGTATTCTCCGTGTCAGTAAGACAGAGAATGTTCATTTCTCTAGGTTAATGCAAGAAGAAAGGTCATTCTCCGTCTATTTTATAACGGAGAATGACATTCTCCGTCTCATATTAGGCGGAGAATGCTCGTTCTTTAGGTCAAAAACACAGAGAATGTCATTCTCCGTGTGTTTAAACACGGAGAATGCCATTCTCCGTCTCAAAATAGACGGAGAATGGCCATTTCTAGTTCAAATGACACAGAAAGGGCATCCTCCGTGTATTTTATAGACGGAGAATGATCATTTTCATTTGCCGCGTCAATATAAACGGAGAATGAACAGGTCTCAAAGTTTTACCTTTTTTCTTCCCTTCTTCTTGATCTTCTTCTTCCTCCCCTGCTTCTACTGCTTCTTGCACTTCTTTTTCTTTTGGAGCATTTCGTCTACGAGCAACCTTCTTAACTTTCATCCCTCCTTTCATTTACTTTCCAACAACTACTTTATCTCCTTCTTCTCTAACTTGGTCTACATCCATTGCTGATGATTGCAACATTGTGATGGAGATTCGCTGGCGATTTCTTGTAAGAAATTTCTAAGATTTTTGGAGGAGATGACCTAAAATCGCAACCGAACGGAGTATGGAAGAGGAGGGAGCGATAGAGACACTTTTTTGAAGAGTCGTTTGATTTTGTATTTAATTCTCAAGCTTCTGGAATCGAACCGATTTTCATAAAACTTGCTGGGTTTGTTGATATTCTTAATAAATTAGAAGGGCAAAAGGGTCATGCCGTGCCCTTTTTTTAATTTTTAAGTTAATGCTGGGCACGCGATGAAAGTTTATTTTGGGGTGGGTTTTTCATAAAACTTTTTAAATTTTTGGGCATTTCATAAATTTTCTCGTTCTGGAATGTTTAGTTAATAGAGTCTACTATATGTCATGTGGATCCCACCATGATTGGTTAAAGAGAACTCATGGATTCTACCAATTTGTCTTCTGACAAAGGATTCAAATTCTTATTTTCTTGGATTTTTTTTTTGCAGATAAGTGTTGGATTGTACCTTTCCGGTTAAGCATTCAAAAAGGGATGACAATGAATTTGATAATTTAGTCTATATCAAATAGGAAGTAGGCTCATGAGGTGTAGATAATTGAGATTGGTTGTCTTACATGGAATTCTCTTTAAGGCATATGGGTCCATTCAAATATCGCACCTCATAAGTCTGATTCGAGTAATACCGCATTCTCAACATCTGGTATCAAAGCTCTCAGGTAGAGGTAAGGTGGAATCATGTCTTCGGAGTAGATGAACACACATATGATAACCCTCACAGCAGAAAATTGGGCGATTTAGAAGCTAAAGATGAAAGATCTACTATGGTGCAAGGATTTGCATAGTTCGTTGGAGAGTGACAACGCCAAGCCATCGAACAAGTCTGTTGATGACTGGAACAAGGATGGAGGATCTACTCCCGTGCAGCAATTTTCATGGTCCTACTCTGGTGTAAGGATTTGCATGATCCGTTGGAGGGCGACAGCATCAAGTCATCGGACAAGTTTGTTGATGATTGGAACAAGGATGAAGGATCTACTCTGGTATAAGGATATTTGGATGATCCGTTGGAGGACGACAACGCCAAGCCATGCATCGGACAAGTCTGTTGATAACTGGAAGTGATTGGATCAGAAAGCCATTGGATTCATCCGCCAATGGCTGAACGATTCGGTGTTTCATCACGTCTCCATGGAGAGTTCTGCAAAAGAGTTACCGGACCACCAATGGTTGGACTAGTCTATTCGGTATTTTATCATGTCTCCATGAAGAGTTCTACAAAAGTGTTATTTGAGAAGCTGCATTCGTTGTACGAACAAAAGATGGCCGACAATAAGGCATTTCTTTTGCCGCACAACATCTGAACGACGTTCAGGGTATTATCAATCAGTTGTCGACATATGGTGATGACGATGAGCTTAAATTCTTAATACTTTTGAGTTCTCTGCTAGAAAGTTGGAAGACGTTGGCGGTGTCGGTGAGCAACTCGACACCATATAAAGTTATCACAATATAGGCAGTCAAAAGTAGCTTGTTGAACGAGGAGGTCCGACATAAGTAGATGGAAAGAAAAGACTCAAGTCACATGCAAGGACACGAGGGAGTTCTTGAAATCTTGTAAGTATGGACCGCAGGGAGGGCTGCTATCACTGTGGCAAAAAGGTCATTTTAAACAGGATTACATAAAGCTTAAAAATGAGAAGATTAAAGGCAAGGATGATCAAGAAGATTTTACGGCTATGGGAGATCTCATCATTATAGCAACCGAAGCAAAGAAACCTTGTGACATGTATCATAACAGTAATTGGATCTTGGACATGATGGTATCGTATCACGTCACTCCACAGAGGAGGACATTCACAACATACGGTTTGGACGTACAAAGATGGGTGAAAAAGGGACGACTGTAATTGTGGACATTGGAAATGTGCACTTGACAACAAAGTTTGGCAGAAGCTCATTATCAATGGGGCAACATGTTCCAAGTTCGTACAATAACTTGGTTTCGGTAGAAAATATGACAGATGATGTTTAGGGACAAAGATTAAAAGCTTACAAAGGATTTTCAACTGTTGGTTTGAGGAGATATATGTTGTGGTATGTACAGGCTCAAGCCGTTGAGGTGTGCATGGATGCCACAAACGTCAGATGAATGCTCGGGGGATGTTCGACATAAGTTTGTGGATCGTTGGGTACTTGCTGAGGATAGTCGTCGAGATGTTTTGAGGTATACGGAGGATTCATTTCTTCAAGACAAAACGACCAATGGTGATGAGTCAAAGATTGAGGGTCAGTATGTCGGTCACATGACAGCTAGTCGATCTCCATTAGGGGGTTGTTTTACGGATTCGATTTTGATGACGTATGGCTTGCCAAAGCAAAACGATCGAAATTATTTTTAGTAGTTCGAAACCAATGGAAAGATCAAGGTATGCAGAAAACTCAATCTGAGACATGCACATCTCCATTCACATAGTCCAGGGGGAGCTATGGGTCGACGACGATGTTCATAGTGCATGATGTTCAACTCGAGGATGTATTTATACGGGAGAGATTCAATGTCGGACACGAAGATGGACAAGTTCAGGAGTTTGAATCTCGGTGGAACCGAACCATCCGCTTGGTTGGGCTAGGCAAAGGTGAAGAAGCTCGTCGAAACGAGCACATGTTTCAGTAGAAAATAAAAGTCAGGGACAGGAAGCCAAGACTTACGGTAAGACTAATCATTAGGGACTTTGGTTTTATCCGAGTTATTGATGTCGGTAGGATCCCGGTTATTCAGTGTAGTGTCCCGTCCCGCAAAGTCAATCGGATGAATCGAAACGCCGACGGCGTTCGGACTTAGCCTTGCAACGGCTGCTCGAAGGCTCGCTCGGTCGAGGCGACTTCTCGCTCAGGTGGGGTAGTTTCGGTGAACTTGCCTCATCTTAGCCTTCACTTAATAACTCGCATATTTTTAACTTGCACAAGTTTGGCTTGATAATAAAAGAGACGCATCCACATAGCTAAGGGAATAATCCCGACGGGTCGGAATGTCTTTGAACATGGAAAATGGCCCCACGGTCTGTTTAGAAGTCGGCTCAGCGTGATTTCAAATGACACTCGATCCTTCGTTCCCGTGGCTTGGGAGAAGAAAATTGGCCTAAGTTGCTAAGTTGTCCCGACACTCGAATAAGCCTAAGTCATAGGCGTCGTCCGCTTGAATGCTTGATAAAGCATGCACTGTCCCGTCGTTTTGCCCCAACGTTTGTATTGGCCTAAGTTATAGGCGTCGTCCGCGTGAATGCTTGAAAAATGCATGCATGGTCCCTTCGTCCAAGGTTGGCATAGCCTTCGCACGTCCCGTGGGTTAAGTCGTCTTGCACGGCTCGTTGGCTTAAGTCTAGGCACGCGAGAACTTGGTTGTTCAAGTCGAACGCGTGCACGGCACGTTCCCTCGATTAGTAGCTCGGCGTAGCCTTTGCTCGTCGAGTCGTTGGCCGAATAAGTTAGACAAGAGTTGTGTTGGGCTATCGAAGCCATTTTTAGCACTATCCCGCTCTATCTGCGGTTGTTAAGTCGCGTAGTCCCTCGAGAACAAGACTCGTTGTATTAAGTATATGACTTGAGCGATAGCGTCGCCTATAGAACAAGGTCTGTCTAAGGCACGAGCCACGGTCGGTCTAGTGAAAAGCATGCCACGGATAAAGGAAGTCCACGCGACCGGATGTCGTCGAGATCGGTCCCGCTACTTAGGAGTCTCGCTATGTCTCGACAAGAAAACTCACGAGATCGGTCCCGCTACTTGGGAGTCTCGCTAAGTCTTGATAAGTCTCGTACACGAGATCGGTCCCGCTACTTGGGAGTCTCGATAAGTCTCGATAAGCAAACACACGAGATCGGTTCCGCTACTTGGAAGTCTCGTTAAGTCTTGATAAGTCTCGCACACGAGATCGGTCCTGCTACTTGGGAGTCTCGATAGAAAGAGGAAAACATGGTCATGAATAAGGAAGGACTTGGTAGATAGAGTTGCATGGTCATTGGACAACTTGTCGACAAGGTGTAGTCTTCTCGAATGATCGTCGGGGCGCCGGGATCATGTCAGCCCGGGAGAAGCGAGGCGGCTCAAAGCAGGATACCGGATAACCGCATGGGAGTATCGGCGCTTCCGGGGCTAGCTATCCGTGGAAGGGCGGTCCGATATCCCGCCGAGCCGAGTCCAAGATAGCTTGACATTGCTAGTGATCACTCATGTAGATGGGTCGGCAGAATAGCGGCACACCACGTGTATGCCTTTGGATTGGGTCTAGAGCTTGAATGTAGGTCTAGTCGGTAACACAAGGTCTGGGCCTAAGATTGGGCTGCAGCATAGACACCGTGCTTGGCACGATAGATGGCATCGGGATATTCATGGAATCGACACTAGGTTTGACAAGTCTTGTCTAAGTTGGTTTATGAGTCGAACAGGAAGGCCGCAAGGCGGTAGCATGATAAGTCTTGATAAGTTGCGAGACGCAGCCTCAATCTTGATGCACGAACAAGCCTAAGCAAGGTCTAGAGGCACGACCTGTACGAGTCGTCCCCCTTGACGTCGCTAGTACGAGAATTGGTCTAGAGGCACTTGAGTTTAAGTAAAGGTCTTGGCACGGCCGAGTTTGTATAAGTTGCTCCTCGGCGAAGCACCATCCCAAATATGTTGAAATCACGAATAGAGTATGGCACGACCCTGCCGTCTCGAGTTGAAGTTTGGTCAAGTACTCGAGCGATGAGGCACACACGTTGACATTATAGCACGACCATGTCGTTGCACATTGGTTTGGTCAGGCGTCGTAGTCTTAAAATTGATCCTAAGGCAAGAATAGAAAGACAATCGTAAAGGGACTTGTAATGCACAAAGAAAATGAACGTGTCGGCTTTGTTTGGGTGGGCGAGGAGCTCACTCCACCTGTACAGTTGAGTACTGACACCCACACAGTTTTCATGTGCAGGCACAGGTAGAAGCTCGTGGCGCGGAGCTCGCTTGGATGCGTCGAGGCACGGAGTTCCTTGGCGAGTTGAAGCGTACGGCCGCGTGAACTCAAGACTTATACGGGACATAATATATGGACATCGCCTTCCGAAGCTTCCGCTGGCTCAAGCATTGTATCGAGAGATAAGAGAGAGCGGAGTGACTTATAAAATGAAAGAAAATTGAGCACGAGAGACTTGTAATCAAGGTCTTGCGCCCATTGTAATATCATTGTTCAATATCAATAAAGAGTTCTTTTGAATAACTTGTGTTTTGCCTTTAAATTTCTGCTGTATGTTCAATGTTTCTGCTTGGGATTTCTGTGCGACGATCCCGTCGCCGCCGATGTAATCGGCCGTTATGAAACTGCCTTGTACGAGCGCAATCTACGCTCGTGCGACATCACACCTTAGCGAGGACGATCGCTCCTACGGGAGCGGAACGTGACATTCAGGAGATGCTACGTATGGTACCTAGCATCGACATGTTGGTCAAAGAGCTGGAGACAAAGGAAGATACAAAGCAGCATGAGGGAAGAGAGGTCAATGACAAGGGGTGCAGGAACTTTATCGCGTGACAACATGCATGGAGTCCAACTGAGGAGTCATAGGGACCAACTCCTCTCATCAGACTGGAGGGGGAGATATGTTCGGTCCATCCTTGATTCGAGGTGCTGGAGGACAGTCTGGACATCGTCGGGATATAGGAGGAAGTTCTATTGGAAATTGATTGAGTTTGGTCCGAATTTGGTCTGGCCGAGTTTGGATCGAACTCTATCTAATTCTCACAGAACTATTAGACCTAACCAAACTGAATGCAGTCCGAATTTGGTCTCAGTCGGTTTATAGGCGGACGGTACTACTATGGCTCCCAAATCTTCATCAAATCTTTATTGTGATCAGATTTGGACTCCAAGTTTGATACTGTGCTGTTTTAGGATTTCCAATGATCTACGATATATTTTCTTAACCTACATATATGTGTTGAAAGGTGGAGGTACAATAAGGAGCATAATATAGGAGATTCAGAGTGTCTATCTATAGGAATCTAATAGAAAGGTTATACTTTGCTCTTAGGACTCGTCATCCAAGATAATTGGAAGAAAAGATCTGTTCGAGGAGTCGTTTACCTCATTTAGGGAGATCGTTACGAGTAAGGTGAGTGATTTCAAGTTGTATGTTCTACTTTCTTCTTGAGAATGGCGAGACGATTGAATCTTTGGCAAAGCGTTCAACATAGTTTACTCATTCTTGTAATTGTTTGAGAAGCCATAAAGGTTGGCATTTGTCTAGCAACACGGTCATCGAGAATACTGTGTTTGATCTGGCTTGGCGTTCTTGTTAGACAATGGCTCATTATCTTTGGGTTGGTTGGCATAATTTTTGCTGTAGTCAGTTTTAGATACGTGGATCAGAGCGCTTTGTAGGTATTGCTCAGTCCCAACAATAAGTCCCTTATATTACATTTTCAAACGGTTGTGGTATCTCATGTTAATTGGTTAGATGGTATATCCATATAACTTGTGATTGAGTTACGAGTTCTTGCGCTAACTTGACCCTATTTTTTTAAGAATATTTTATTATTTAAGCAAGAATTTTTAAGTATTTTTTGGACACTTTTACACATTCTATTTCCATCATTTTTTCCCTTCTTTGCTCTCGGTCTCCTCTTCCACCTTCACATTGCTCATGTAGGTGAACTTTAATTGTCACGAGGATGCAGGTGGTTGGGCACTGAGAAGGAATAAGAAGAGTGGATAGCGAGTGATTTCAAGTTGTTCATGTCAGATTGTACACACACTCCAAACAAAAGCTAGAAAATTGTTAGGAAAGCTAAGAGATGTTTCATATTTGAAGTATGTTCTAACTCATCTATATTAATTTTTGGGGCCACTAAAACTAAACGTTCTTATAAAACATGGAAGAAAAATAAAGAAGAAAAAAATGGAGGTAAAATCTTACCAAACAAGGAAGGAAATATAAGAGACAAAAGAGGAGGTTAATTTGTGTTGGTGTTTTTTGCCTTTGGACTAGAAAAGATAGTCCCACATCGGCTACACCAAATGGTGAGTATCTCAATATAATGCATTGCTTGTGTTGAGGTGTGCACATGAGGTGTAGTAGAGCACAAGTTTGTGCCATGTGGGAGTATTTTCCTAGAAGAAAAAAGGATTAAATCCAACAAGGATGCAAGTTAATTTTTGTTGTGCGGACTCGGACTCGGACACGGACTCCAGGATGTCTCGTGCATGCACGGGAGTGTTCGGGGGGTAGGCGTAGACTGGCACACTTCTATGCTGATTGTGGGATGATCTAAAATATCAAACTCTATTTTTGAGTATTGGTATTTTAGTCCCACATCGGATAGGAGAAGAGGTGAAGTCTCAACTCCACTCTATAAATAGAGCCACTTGGCCTCCTTTGAAAGATGCACCAAGAAGAGAGTTGAGGGAGTCTGTTAAGTCCAGGAAGCCCGTTCAAGTCTCAAATATTGACTTACGAGCGTTCCAGAAGTTCTTCGTGAACTTGCTGGTTCCTGGAAGCTGTTCGTGCTCGTGTGGGGCGAATAAAGCTTTGAGCAACGGTGGTTCATTCATCCCAGCATCTCATTCTCGCCTATCATCGCTGCTGTTGTCTTTTACAGTAACTTCGTTTTAGAAGCTCTACTGCCGATAGTTGCTTGCACAAAGTCTCTTTAGATTTTTTTGTGTATTACGTAGAATCTTTTTAGATCCTCGTATTTCAGAATCCTCCAGGATCTCTGTTGCACATCTTCTTTAAGGTGTTGCATTTGAAACGTTGTGTGTACAATTGTTTCAGTTTCAAAATTTTCCATCGAAAATTGTGCCTCGGCACTAACAATCTCAAAGCTTTATTGAGAAGATGGATAATTCTCGTGCTTCGCTCATCGATACCGGCTCTAACAAGTTGGAGAAATTCGATGGCGAACACTTCCAGATATGGAGACGAAAGGTCACTTTAAATCTTCAACTCATGAATGTTGATCACGTGCTGTCAGAAAAAGAACCGATCGTTCTAACCACTGGATCTGCTGTGGCTGTGGCCGCTGCTACGACCAAGCAAGCGAAGTGGAAGAGAGAAAACAGTATATGCAAACTACTGATACTCAATTCCATGGAAGACTCTCTGACAGAGTCCTACTTCAAGAAGACATCTGCCAAAGAGATATGGGACTCCTTGGAAAAGCTCTATGAAGATGACGAGAACCGGTCCAAGATCTTCATGGTAGAAAAATACCACAAGTGGACCTTCGAAGACGAGAAGGCGTTGCTGCCCCAAGTGAAGGAGTTTCTGAAGTTGCGTCAGAAACTAGAAGACGAGAACATGCCCCTCGTCGACAAGTTTGTCGTTGGAGGGATCGTCGCGAAACTTCCTACAGAATGGAGCAACTTCTATGCAAGGATGCATCGAAAGAAGATGGAAATTAGCTTGGAAGATTTCTTGCAAGAGATCCATGTTGAGGACGAGATGCGCTCTCAACAGAAGATGGATACTCTGTCCAAACAACTGGCGAAGGCAAATCTGGTCCAAACCAGAGAGTACCAGGGGAAGCAGGCTGCTTCTCATCGCAAAAAGAAGGACTTCACGAATCTGAAAGTGAACGGGCTTCTTGCAGTAGCCGCAAGGAGCCCCATGCTGTGCCTGCCTCTGCTGAGTGTGCTGCACCTGCTGCTGAACCGGTGCTCTGGCCTGCACTTGCGGCTGGTGAGGCTGGAAAGAACGATGCTGAAGCTGAGGGCGCTTAGCAGCCCCTGCGCTGCTACTAGCCCCCGAGAAAAGATCACGCTCCCTCTTGGGCTTCAAGCCCCACTCCCGCTCAACCTTGCGGGCCTCTGCGTAGATCTGGGCATATGTCTCATAGAAGGAGGGAATGAGGTGCTTGATATCCCAAGCCAGCCCCTCCCTGAAACGGCTCGCCCTGATCTTCGGGTCTCGAACCATGTACTCTGCGTATCGGCTCAGACGGCCGAACTCTGCTGCATACTCCTCCACAGATAGACTGCCCTGCTGCAGATCCTGGAACTGCCGCACCAGGTCAATCTTGTCCGTAGGGGAAAAGAACTTCTCCTTGAAGAGGAGCGTGAACTCTGCCCAAGTATGGCCCTCTCCAGCTAGGGCTGGCTCATTTCTGAACCAGGTGCGTGCAATGTCTAGCAACTGTAAACCTACCGCCTCGACCTTCAGGTCGTCTGCCAGGCGACAGGCCCTCATCTGCCGCTCGATATCCTCGAGCCAATCATCTGCATAGACCACGCCCTCGGTCCCGCTAAAGTCACGGGGCCCGAGCTTCTTGAAGTCCTGGATATCCCCGTACCTCGGTCGCGTCCCCGGATGAGGAGCCCTCTGCTCCACGGCTACAAGGGCCAACTGATGGGCATCCTCCATGCCCTGACGCATCGCGTCTGTCTGCCTTTGCTGAGCCTCGGTCTGGGCTCTCTGAGTCTCCAGTATCTGCTGGAGGAAGGTAAGCATCTGCCCCATATCCGTAGGCAGAGGAGGATGGGGTGGAAGTACGCCAGCAACTGGCGGAGGAATCCGCTGCACAGGAGGAGGAAGAGCGCCCACGACAGCTCCCGACACTACGAAAAGAGTACCCACAACCCCAGGGACTGTCATCGAGGTAGCTGGAGGAGTACCTCCGAGAGCTCCAACAGAAGTCCCATCTGCAGGGGAGGTGACCGGAGCCTGCCCGCCAGAGGTGGCAGACCTCTCCGTCTCCCCGTGCTCCTCGCCAGGAGAATGAGTCATCACTATCCTGGAGACAAATTGAAAAGAAGATATCAATATGGCACAAGAAAGATTATATCAAAGGAGGACAGCTAGAATGCATTAAATCAATATCAAAGACGGTAAGCAAGATAAGCAAGGAAAGATCCTACTGTGATTGAGTACTCTTAGCCTATAGCCTATCCTAGATACGTACCGCAGGCTCGTAATAGCACTCTAAGTCGAGCGCCACTACGACATCGCACTAATTGCGACTTCAGGACCTGCGTGGGCCACCACTAAAACGTGTCACGACCCGCACCCGCTAAAAGGGCACGTGACGCGACAACGCCCAGCCCTCACCAAAAAATCGGCGTGGAACGCTGTGGATTTTTCTACTTCTAAACAGTTTATATATATAACAAAAACCTGTCGAGAATGTGGTCAACTCCGAACGGAGGACAAGCAATGAATATATATACGAGTACTCAATCACGACTCTAAGATAACAAAGTAAAGACTGAAATAAAAAGACAACAAGACGATAAAATAATATATAACCTGTCAAGTCCAACACAAAGAATATATACAAGTCCAAGTCTCTAATACAGTCCATAATAATAACAGTCTCAAAAGTAGCTGGAGACAAAGTCCAGTATAAAAGACCTACTCTAACTAAGCAAGGGGTAAGGTCTCGCCAGGCGGAGCTAAGCCCTGCTGGACCAAAGTCTCCAGGTCTAGGCCCACTACGTCATCCGGACCGTAGTAGGTAGAATAGTCTCCCTCGTCTGCATCTGTAATATTTTCAACATATCCTGTCAGGATGGAACGAGTACAATCTACTAACAACAGTTCACAAGATATGACAAAAGCTATAAGACAGTAAATAGAGAGTATATACAAGAAAATCATGGAATGTACATGTGAGTATCATGGCAAGGTAAGCTGTAAAACTAGAGCTAGAACAAGGCAAGTAAACTGATCATGGCATGTACAAGAATCAAGAATCATATCTCTAGGTGTGTGAGTACTAGCTACAATATGTGGCCGGCTTGGGTCTGCACAAGGTTATGATCAGCCAATCCTGCATGGAGTGTAGGATTGGTAGCATTCAAGATCTACAAGAATAAACAAGGTGGATAATGACCACACATCTACACTAGTACTCCCCGTCCCCGACTGGTAGAGTGGATCCAAGCAAGACACGTTACGACATGGGATTCTACGAGAAGGGAGCAAGTCTCCTCGAGAATCGGTGTCCATATACTGCACAATAACTACAAGGGGGCTTGCACAAGATATACCAAGATAACGAGGAATAACATCTCATGTCGGGATCCATGAATACCAATCCGTGTGACCAATGTGCCGAGAACAAGCATATCCACACTAATTACATGAATCATAACAATTATTATAAATTAGAAAAGTGTCAGAGAATGTACTCGCCTGAAATATGATATGGTACGTCAACTGGAGCAAATGCAGCGTCTCGATGACCTATAAAGAACAAGACGTATCAATACTATGCTTAGGAAATAAAGTCAAGACAATTTAAATCCTATTTAGGTCATTCTAGGTCAAGACATGTCAAACTAGACTGTACGTGGTCAACCTAGGTCATATTAGGTCTAGCTAGGTCATACTGGGTCAATGCAAGTCAAACGGAATTAATCTAGGTCGATTTGAGTCAACGGTTGACTTTTGGTCAACCGGTCAACTCTGGTCAACTGTGGTCAACTCTGGTCAACCCTAGGTCAACTCTAGGTCACTGGTGACTAACAGTTGACTTTTGGTCAACTGCACAAGTCTAATGGAATTTGGAACTAAATTGGGTAAAGTGTTGATCCATAGTTGACTTTTGGTCTAAAAAGTCAACCGTGGTCAACCGGGGTCAAGACTAGGTCTAGGCGACTATTTTTATCCATTACCAACCTCTACAACCCATATCCAAGTCCATCTTGGACTTCGAAACTCATTTCTTGGCCATAGGCCAAATTCCTATTTTACCCTTAAAAAGGGCAAAAATCCAACTTCGGCGATTAGCTAGTTAACCTACCTACGCTTGATATTTTGACCCGATCTCCCCAGGGTAGTATGATACTCGCCTATACATATAATATCTACCAAAATACCTAGGTAACGTGGACATTCGGTCCATGATACGGCCCGTTGTCAAAATCTTGAATATTTCAAGATACGCACCGATACGGCGCGATACCGGCGCCCTACGACTCCGATTCCCACTCGGGAGCCTACCCGCAAAATCTAAATCACGTATTCTTGCCCCACTCCAAGTTTCAACTCAATCCGATACTCCGAGCTCCGTTTCGCCCTCTAACTCGGTTTTCCTCTATTTCTATTCTAGCTTTCTTCCTATTCTTCTAACTTCTTCCAATCTTTCCTCCTAACCTCTAATTCTTTTCTAACTTCTCATTCCATAATCTTCTTCTACTCTTCTCTACGATTCTAACCATATATAATACATATATATATATATATATATATATATATATATATATATATATATATATATATATATATATATATATATATATATATATATATATATATATATCTATATATATCTATATATATACATATATGTATAGATGAAAGGGGGGTTAAATAGGCTTAAAGGGGGAAAAAAGGGGGGGGAGGGGTAGCTGCTGATTTCAGCAGCTATGCAGCTGCTGCTGCTGCCCCTCTACTGCTATTGCTGCTGCTCTTATTCTTCTTCTTCTTCACCTCGACTTCCTATATATATATATATATATATATATATATATATATATATATATATATATATATATATATATATATATATATATATATATATATATATAATTATCTATCTAGATATCCATCTATCTATATATCCATATAAATATCTATACATTCACTCACAACTCTCTACATATATATAACCACACACACACGTATATCTACATATATAAATACACACACACATCTCTTCATATATATACATATATATACACCCACACACACACACACACACACATATATATATATATATATATATATATATATATATATATATATATATATATATATATATATATATATATATATATATAAATATGGACACACACTCACAAACACTCACACAAGCACTCTCTTGACACCAATACCACTACCACTCTCTCATCCCTCTACACACACAAATACTTATATATAATACATACACATATATATAATCTAATATCCATCCCTCTACCTATATATATATATATACACACACACATATAGGTATACTTTTAGATATATATATATACATATATACACACACACTCTCACAAACACATACACACACTCTCACTCTCACAAACTCACACAAGCTCACTCACACTCTCACCAACACTCTCATGACACAAACACCACCACCACCAATCTTTACATACACACAAATACATATATACAAATACATACACACACACACACACACACACACACACACACACACACACACATATATATATATATATATATATATATATATATATATATATATATATATATATATATATATATATATATACCACTCTCAAACACACACACCACCCTCTCACACTCTCTCACACACACTCACACAAGCACTCACACACTCCCTACCACTCTCACACACCACCACCATTCCTCATGACACCAATACATATCAATATACATATATATACCTACACATATATATCTACATATATATAAATATACCACTCTAGTTAGAAAACCTCCAAATAAATCTTCTAACCTAGATTTTAGGAAACCTAATAAATTCTAGGGGCAAAGTGTGGAGAATCACCTCCTCTACAACTATTGTGAAGGAAATAAATGAATTAGAGGAATTAATGGGGATTTATGAGCTTACCTAGGTGTAGGTCTTTGCTTGGAGGAAGAAAGCTTGAAGAAAGAAAGAAATTAGAGAGAGAGAAGAGTTTGATTTCTTAATGAAGAAGAAAAAGGGGGGGGGAGCCTTGTCATGGCCGGCCATGTGGGGGGGGGGGGGGGGGGGGGGGGGCGCTTGGTGGGTTTGGGTGTGGATCCACTAAGCCTCCAACCCAATAAACTTAGTTTGGTTCGGTTCGGGTTTGGTTCGGTTTGATTTCTAAATACTAATTAAGCTCTAAAATAACTAATTAATCCATGGAAATAGGGTTTATAATTTCTAACCTAATTAGGATGGTATGTGGGCCAAGTCCAGCTAGTATGTGGGTCCCACTAGGGTCCAGGCTGTCCGGGTCTCCAATTTGAGTCCAAATTGGATAAAATCCAAACCAACCCAAATAAATCCCAAAAAATCACATAAAATCAAATAAAATTCCTAAAAATTTATAAAACTTAAAAAATGACAAAAATACTCCTAATTCGAAAACTAGGGGTGACAAATCTACCCTCCTTAAAAAATTTTGTCCTCGAAATTCAAACGGTCGTACTCTTCTCTAGGTCAAGCACCCAACAATCAAGGTCTACTAAATTTTATCCTAAGTTATATAACATGTAACCCAGGAAATCAGAACACATGCATGGTTTTAAATCTCTACAGTATCGTGTTATTGCAGTCTTCATTGGGGTTTCTATTTAATCTAGCATGATCATCACATATGCAAACTAAAGGTACTAAGAAAGCAATAATCAATCAATGGGTGGAGAGAACAAGTAAAAGAAAGAGCAAGACCCTACCTCCTAGTCCAATGCGTGCAGGATCCTCAACTGCCATCGCAAAAGCCCTGTCCTGGCGGGGTATATCCCGCTGCTGGGGGAGGGCGTGATGCGGTGCCATAGGTGGCCTACCCTGTGCTCCCTGAGCTGCACGGCGATGGTTCGTAGGATAATCTCTCAACTGATGTCCAGCCTCCCCGCAATAGAGGCACAAGTCCAGCCTCTTCCGGCAGACCTCCCAGATGTGACCGGGCTTCTTACAGTAGCCGCAAGGAGCCCCATGCTATGCCTACCTCTGCTGAGTGTGCTGCACCTGCTGCTGAACAGGTGCTCTGGCCTGCACCTGCGGCTGGTGAGGCTGGAAAGAACGATGCTGAAGCTGAGGGCGCTTAGCAGCCCCTGCGCTGCTACTAGCCCCCGAGAAAAGATCACGCTCCCTCTTGGGCTTCAAGCCCCACTCCCGCTCAACCTTGCGGGCCTCTGCGTAGATCTGGGCATATGTCTCATAGAAGGAGGGAATGAGGTGCTTGATATCCCAAGCCAGCCCCTCCCTGAAACGGCTCACCCTGATCTCCGGGTCTCGAACCATGTACTCTGCGTATCGGCTCAGACGGCCGAACTCCGCTGCATACTCCTCCACAGATAGACTGCCCTGCTGCAGATCCTGGAACTGCCGCACCAGGTCAATCTTGTCCGTGGAGGAAAAGAACTTCTCCTTAAAGAGAAGCGTGAACTCTGCCCAAGTATGGCCCTCTCCAGCTAGGGCTGGCTCGTTTCTGAACCAGGTGCGCGCAATGTCTAGCAACTACAAACCTACCGCCTCGACCTTCAGGTCGTCTGCCAGGCGACAGGCCCTCATCTGCCGCTCGATATCCTCGAGCCAATCATCTGCTTAGACCATGCCTTTGGTCCCGCTAAAGTCACGGGGCCCGAGCTTCTTGAAGTCCTGGATGTCCCCGTACCTCGGTCGCGTCCCCGGATGAGGAGCCCTCTGCTCCACGGCTGCAAGGGCCAACTGATGGGCATCCTCCATGCCCTGATGCATCGCGTCTGTCTGCCTCTGCTGAGCCTCGGTCTGGGCTCTCTGAGTCTCCAGTATCTGCTGGAGGAAGGTAAGTATCTGCCCCATATCCGTAGGCAGAGGAGGAGGAGGTGGAAGTACGCCTGCAACTGGCGGAGGAATCCGCTGCGCAGGAGGAGGAAGAGCGCCCACGACAGCTCCCGATACTACGGGAAGAGCACCCGCAACCCCAGGGACTGTCATCGAGGTAGCTGGAGGAGTACCTCCGAGAGCTCCAACAGAAGTTCCATCTGCAGGGGAGGTGACCGGAGCCTGCCCGCCAGAGGTGGCAGACCTCTCCGTCTCCCCGTGCTCCTCGCCAGGAAAATGAGTCATCACTATCCTGGAGACAAATTGAAAAGAAGATATCAATATGGCACAAGAAAGATTATATCAAAGGAGGACAGCTAGAATGCATTAAATCAATATCAAAGACGGTAAGCAAGATAAGCAAGGAAAGATCCTACTGTGATTGAGTACTCTTAGCCTATAGCCTATCCTAGATACGTACCGCAGGCTCGTAATAGCACTCTAAGTCGAGCGCCACTACGACATCGCACTAATTGCGACTTCAGGACCTGCGTGGGCCACCACTAAAACGTGTCACGACCCGCACCCGCTAAAAGGGCACGTGACGCGACAACGCCCAGCCCTCATCGAAAAATCGACGTAGAACGCTGTGGATTTTTCTACTTCTAAACAGTTTATATATATAACAAAAACCTGTCGAGAATGTGGTCAACTCCGAACGGAGGACAAGCAATGAATATATATACGAGTACTCAATCACGACTCTAAGATAACAAAGTAAAGACTGAAATGAAAAGACAACAAGACGATAAAATAATATATAACCTGTCAAGTCCAACACAAAGAATATATACAAGTCCAAGTCTCTAATACAGTCCATAATAATAACAGTCTCAAAAGTAGCTGGAGACAAAGTCCAGTATAAAAGACCTACTCTAACTAAGCAAGGGGTAAGGTCTCGCCAGGCGGAGCTAAGCCCTGCTGGACCAAAGTCTCCAGGTCTAGGCCCACTACGTCATCCGGACCGTAGTAGGTAGAATAGTCTCCCTCGTCTGCATCTGTAATATTTTCAACATATCCTGTCAGGATGGAACGAGTACAATCTACTAACAACAGTTCACAAGATATGACAAAAGCTATAAGACAGTAAATAGAGAGTATATACAAGAAAATCATGGAATGTACATGTGAGTATCATGGCAAGGTAAGCTGTAAAACTAGAGCTAGAACAAGGCAAGTAAACTGATCATGGCATGTACAAGAATCAAGAATCATATCTCTAGGTGTGTGAGTACTAGCTACAATATGTGGCCGGCTTGGGTCTGCACAAGGTTATGATCAGCCAATCCTGCGTGGAGTATAGGATTGGTAGCATTCAAGGTCTACAAGAATAAACAAGGTGGATAATGACCACACATCTACACTAGTACTCCCCGTCCCCGACTGGTAGAGTGGATCCAAGCAAGACACGTTACGACACGGGATTCTACGAGAAGGGAGCAAGTCTCCTCGAGAATCGGTGTCCATATACTGCACAAGAACTACAAGGGGGCTTGCACAAGATATACCAAGATAACGAGGAATAACATCTCATGTCGGGATCCATGAATACCAATCCGTGTGACCAATGTGTCGAAAACAAGCATATCCACACTAATTACATGAATCATAACAATCATTATAAATTAGAAAAGTGTCAAAGAATGTACTCGCCTGAAATATGATATGGTACGTCAACCGGAGCAAATGCAGCATCTCGATGACCTATAAAGAACAAGCCGTATCAATATTATGCTTAGGAAATAAAGTTAAGACAATTTAAATCCTATTTAGGTCATTCGAGGTCAAGACACGTCAAACTAGACTGTACGAGGTCAACCTAGGTCATATTAGGTCTAGCTAGGTCATACTGGGTCAATGCAAGTCAAACGGAATTAATCTAGGTCGATTTGAGTCAACGGTTGACTTTTGGTCAACCGGTCAACTCTGGTCAACCGTGGTCAACTCTGGTCAACCCTAGGTCAACTCTAGGTTACTGGTGACTAACAGTTGACTTTTGGTCAACTGCACAAGTCTAATGGAATTTGGAACTAAATTGGGTAAAGTGTTGACCCATAGTTGACTTTTGGTCTAAAAAGTCAACCGTAGTCAACCGGGGTCAAGACTAGGTCTAGGCGACTATTTCTACCCATTACCAACCTCTACAACCCATATCCAAGTCCATCTTGGACTTCGAAACTCATTTCTTGGCCATAGGCCAAATTCCTATTTTACCCTTAAAAAGGGCAAAAATCCAACTTCGGCGATTAGCTAGTTAACCTACCTACGCTTGATATTTTGACCCGATCTCCCCAGGGTAGTATGATACTAGCCTATACATATAATATCTACCAAAATACCTAGGTAACGTGGACATTCGGTCCATGATACGGCCCGTTGTCAAAATCTTGAATATTTCAAGATACGCACCGATACGGCACGATACCGGCGCCCTACGACTCCGATTCCCACTCGGGAGCCTACTCGCAAAATCTAAATCACGTATTCTTGCCCCACGCCAAGTTTCAACTCAATTCGATACTCCGAGCTCCGTTTCGCCCTCTAACTCGGTTTTCCTCTATTTCTATTCTAGCTTTCTTCCTATTATTCTAACTTCTTCCAATCTTTCCTCCTAACCTCTAATTCTTTTCTAACTTCTCATTCCATAATCTTCTTCTACTCTTCTCTACGATTCTAACCATATATAATACATATATATATATATATATATATATATATATATATATATATATATATATATATATATATATATATATATATATAGATGAAAGGGGGGGGGGTTTAATAGGCTTAAAGGGGGAAAAAAGGGGGAGGGGGGTAGCTGCTGATTTCAGCAGCTATGCAGCTGCTGCTGCTGCCCCTCTACTGCTATTGCTGCTGCTCTTATTCTTCTTCTTCTTCACCTCTACTTCCTATATATCTATATATATATATATATATATATATATATATATATATATATATATATATATATATATATATATATATATATATATTTTATATATATTATCTCTATATATATATCAATATATATATATATATATATATATATATATATATATATATATATATATATATATATATATATATATATATATATATATATATCTAATTATCTATCTAGATATCCATCTATCTATATATCCATATAAATATCTATACATTCACTCACAACTCTCTACATATATATAACCACACACACACGTATATCTACATATATAAATACACACACACACACATCTCTTCATATATATACATATATATACACCCACACACACACACACATATATATATATATATATATATATATATATATATATATATATATATATATATATATATATATAAATATAGACACACACTCACAAACACTCACACAAGCACTCTCTTGACACCGATACCACTACCACTCTCTCATCCCTCTACACACACAAATACTTATATATAATACATACACATATATATAATCTAATATCCATCCCTCTACCTATATATATATATATATATATACACACACACATATAGGTATACTTTTAGATATATATATACATATATACACACACACTCTCACAAACACATACACACACTCTCACTCTCACACACTCACACAAGCTCACTCACACTCTCACCAACACTCTCATGACACAAACACCACCACCACCAATCTCTACATACACACAAATACATATATACAAATACATACACACACACACACACACACACACATATATATATATATATATATATATATATATATATATATATATATATATATATATATATATATACATATATAAATACCACTCTCAAACACACACACCACCCTCTCACACTCTCTCACACACACTCACACAAGCACTCACACACTCCCTACCACTCTCACACACCACCACCATTCCTCATGACACCAATACATATCAATATACATATATATACCTACACATATATATCTACATATATATAAATATACCACTCTAGTTAGAAAACCCCCAAATAAATCTTCTAACCTAGATTTTAGAAAACCTAATAAATTCTAGGGGCAAAGTGTGGAGAATCACCTCCTCTACAACTATTGTGAAGGAAATAAATGAATTAGAGGAATTAATAGGGATTTATGAGCTTACCTAGGTGTAGGTCTTTGCTTGGAGGAAGAAAGCTTGAAGAAAGAAAGAAATTAGAGAGAGAGAAGAGTTTGATTTCTTAATGAAGAAGAAAAGGGGGGGAGCCTTGTCATGGCCGGCCATGTGGGGGGGGAGGGGGGGGGCTTGGTGGGTTTGGGTGTGGATCCACTAAGCCTCCAACCCAATAAACTTAGTTTGGTTCGGTTCGGGTTTGGTTCGGTTTGATTTCTAAATACTAATTAAGCTCTAAAATGACTAATTAATCCATGGAAATAGGGTTTATAATTTCTAACCTAATTAGGATGGTATGTGGGCCAAGTCCAGCTAGTATGTGGGTCCCACTAGGGTCCAGGCTGCCCGGATCTCCAATTTGAGTCCGAATTGGATAAAATCCAAACCAACCCAAATAAATCCCAAAAAATCACATAAAATCAAATAAAATTCCTAAAAATTTATAAAACTTGAAAAATGACAAAAATACCCCTAATTCGAAAACTGGGGGTGACAGTCTGGCTTATGTGAAGCTCCTGGATCTGAAGATTCAGAAGCTGGGGACAAGGACTACGAAGGCGATCTTCTTGGGGTATGCCGAGAAGAGTGATGCTCGGAGATTCCTTGATATCGAGTCAAACAATATCATCGAATCTCGCGATGCTGAATACTTTGAAGACAAGTTTGCAAAACACAAGAATATTGTTCTCGCGGATCTTCCGGAGAATGATGAGGGTTCAAAGCAGACAGAAGTCTTTAATGAACCAGTAGTCCAAGATGAAGCCACTACAACAGATATGGGATATGATAGCGTGCGCTGAACGCTGTAGAATGCATATTATAGCATATTCTGCCCGCTATATATGCCCCCGCTATAATAACCCCATGTACAATAACGCTATAAAGTTATAGCGTTCACGAACGCTATTCATGGATTATAGCGTTCATTGACGCTATAGACAATGTATAGCATTTTGAAACGCTATATGATAGTTATAGCAATTAGGAACGCTATAGAACTTTAATAGCATTCATGAACGCTATTAATATATTGTAGCGTTCATGAACGCTATAGACATGTTATAGCACTTACAAACGCTATAAAGTTTACATAGCCTTTACGAATGCTATAGTTCATTAATAACATTTGTTAACGCTATAAATGTGTTATGGCGTTCCTGAACGCTGTTTATTTTTAATTGCGTTCCTGTATGTTATTGTTTGTTAATAGCGTTTTGATATATATCTGTTTTTTATAGCATTTCTTTCCTGCTATTATATGTGCAACAATAGCATGTCAGAATGCTATTGCAGAGTCAAAATTCTGTATTCAAAAATTTACAGAATACAGCACATCAGAATACTATTGCAGCTAATGCCACAGTTACACAAAATACAGGTATTCAAAAATTTAAATGCGAATCAGTCACGGAATGAATTTCGAACATAAGTAAATTCATTAATTTCACTGTCTAATATATGTAGAAAAACGAAGTAGTACCAAACATTCAAAATCCTTAATTTCTCCATGTAGAACAACGAAGTAGTACCAAACATGTCCAAAAATTAAACATTAACAGTGTAGTCAGCTATATATATCCCAAATGCTTACTATCTAACATTTAGCTTCCTTCGAGCCTATCCACAACCAAAACTCCTCAGAGAGCATCCTCTTCCTTCATCCAACCTACACAAAAATAGGGAGAAAATTATTAGTGTAAAGAAAAAACCATCTCGAGCCGATCCAGACAATTGACGAAAAGTAAATTATTGGGATAGGAAAAGTGATGCCTTACCAGTGCACTAATTGAGTCTTATGTGTTTATATATTCTGTTGTAATTGTAAGTGTTCTCAACTCTTCTTCTCGTTTTTTGACTGAAAGCTTGAAAGGATTAATAAGTTCCAACTGAGTGCGTGTATGTTTTCATATAGATGAAGCTGATATCGCTAAATATGGTATATACTAAAGACTTATCAGTATAAACCAAAGCTTTCAGTTTTCCATATCTGTTGTATAGTGGAAAATAGGTTTTCTGTAGGTAAAGTTCAGTAAGGTATTATGTGCAGATATTTACTCTCTAATGTGCATCAGATCAGACGATTTAGTGTTCAGTAAACAATAGATTATAAGTTCAGATTATTGAAGAAGTGTGCAGTTTGTAGTTTTAGCCATGACTAAGATTATTAGCTAACCTGCTAAGTAAATCCTACATAATCAGCAAACAAGGTTTGTTATGTGATGGAGAAAATTTGACCTGCTCGAACAAGGATGTTGCCCCATCCAGACCACCACTAGTAGCAACTTTTACAGCAATAACACTTCCTTTGGTTTCCAAAATTATCCTGTAATACCAGCAAACAATGAACTCAGATAAGCATGTGTGTAAGTCCAGCTTCAGAAAGTTTCTGAACATCGTGTCCTCGTGTCCGTAACTCAAAAGTTTGTAATTCCAACTAAACAATGATCAAAATCAACCAAAATTAACAACTTACCCCCCATCAACAATCTCATCAAGGCATAAAAGGATCATATCCAAATTTTTGAGTGCGGTCCTTTTATCTACATTGTTCCTGAAGGAAGCAACACATTTTAGTTGTTAGAACGATCAAGTGAAAACGGAAAGCAAAGGTAACTGCAACAAATAAGACCTGAGAAGAAGGCCCACTGCATCAAAGAAACCCTGGAGAACTGTTGTCCAAAATAACCCCAAACCTTCACATTGCATTTAAATTAGCCAAATGACAACTTAGGGGACTTTTTAGACATTTCAAACTTTGTCCTAACCTAGCATAATTGGCCGGCCAAGAGGGAAATCCCTCTCTATACTTTATTCATTTTATTCTAACCTCCATCTTCCTATTCAAGAGCTCTTTCCAAAAAGAGAGCTTCCCACCATTGATTTCTCCTCCAATCTTACTCTTTTCTCCACCATTCCTTACAATCTCTCAAGAAGAAGGTGCCTACATGGAGTGTGGAGCTAGGAGCAAGTAGGAGAGTCTATTTGCTAAGGAACTTCGTGTCAGGTTCGTGTCCTTTGGATTGTTCATTGGAAAACCACTCCCAGTAGGTATATCACTCTCTAACCTAGTCATTTTGATTCTAATTTTGATATTGATCCCATAGGAACTCACCCATGTGTAGGGATAACCTTTAAGAATGGCTTAGAGGTTCTATTGAGTCCTCATTTGGAAGTTTGGTTAGGTTTTGTGCCACCCTTGGAAGAAATCCGATGGTGACACACCAAGTGTTTGTGGAAATGTCCCATAGGCTAATATACATATGTGTGTATGTGTGTGTGTGTGTGTGTGTGTGTGTGTGTGTGTGTGTGTGTGTGTGTCTAATTAGATTTTAGTATATACTTGTGTTATATATTCACTCCATGTAGACATTGGTCATATAAATATTGTATAGGAGTAGGGACTATACATATACAAGTGTATATATGTGAACATATGTATCATTGTTATGGGGGTACTCTATATAGGTAATGTGGCTTGAGAGTATCTCCTTGGACTGTAGCAGTAGACTGGGATAAGGGTGTTGTATTTGGGTTTGTGTGTTAACATCTATATATATATATATATATATATATATATATATATATATATATATATATATAATATATATATATATATTTTTTTTTTTTTTTTTTTTTTTTTTTTTTTTTTTTTTTTTTTTTTTTTATATATATATATATATGTATGTAAATATATTGTATATATGTATCTCATGTATATAAAAATATATATATATATATATATATATATATATATATATATGTATGTAAATATATTGTATCTCATGTAATATAGTGTCTTAACTATACTGTGTTGAATCATATGTATGTATTTATATACTTTATATGCAGACCCTGCTATGAATAATGCTTATGAGAAGCTATGCTGTCATGAATGATGGGGATTTGATATGAAGAATGGATTATTGAGGACTTGCTCTGGACGGAGCCAGATGCATGTGGCTACTGATACATGAATGGGATATATGGTTAGGAAGATATCAATGGATATGGGGGTTCAGATTACCTAACTCGGGAATTGATGTGAAGGAAAATCCAAATCTGTAGCAGTAGGTTTTGTCCAAATGAGTTTCTTATAGAGAGCTATGCTTTAGTCTAAACTGATATGTGGTAGGGAGAATTTGGGTTGGATGTATCTGTTGATGCAGGACATGTGGGTTTGCTTTGTACCAGTCACTTTGGACTGAACCATTAGGATCATCCTAATGACAGTAAGAGGGTTGGCTCTAGGTCTGAAATGAGGGGATGAATATGTATAGATAAATATCGCTATATTATATGTTAACTGCTATATATAGTGGGAGTGGTCATATGTATAAATGAGCATGTGAGAAGCTATCTAAAGTGGTACTGTCACATATGAATGAAAGGGATTTGGTTTAGTTGTGGATCAGAAATTTGGAAACAACAGGACTATACAGTAAATAGGATATGGGAGAGAGTAAGGGAGCTTGGGGTACATGAGGATACGGGTTGTATCGATCCAAATTGGACTGAACTTGGCTCAGTCTTGAGCAGGGGCATGAGGGGATGGATTTGAGAAGTGTATACCTTCACATATGTGGAAAATACATTCAGGAATGAGGTGTAGTATTTTTGGGCCACTTGAGGCATTGAATGAATGTCAGTTCAGACATCAGAGGTAAAAAGGAAGAGTGAAACAGTAGGGGGTGGGAGTATTTAGGGATTAGTGATTAGCAAGTAGCAGTAGGCCCTCTCCAAAGGGGGTTCCATTTTCTCGAATTGAGTGATAGGGTGTCGAGCAGTAGCAGCAAGTTATAGGCAACAGGCCATTGGTCTGGGCAGCATTTGTCTTGGCAAGGCCTTGTATATACATTACATAGGTGTGAGGGTATTGGACAATTGGTTAGAGCATGAGCGCAATCATGTAACAGAAGGGAAGGGTTTTGTGTATCAGTATAGGACATATATAGAGTCCAAGGGACTAATCTTGAAGGAGGCTTAGTGTCAACGTAATGACTACCATCTTATGCCTATTTCCAAGTTGTAGAATCAAATATGTGGGTTGGTATAGAAATTGATGTTTTTTGGCTAAAACTAATTATCTTAAGTTTTGATCTTTTGTCTTGACATTTCTATGTAATTACCTACTGAACATATGTATAGCTATAGCGTAGAGTCATATAATGTAGGCTATATTGTACACATAATGTTAGGGGATTGGGGGCTCTGGACAGAGGTATTAGTCCAATAGGACTGCCATAACAAAGATGAAGTGAGGGAAGGAAAAGCAGTGCCCAGGTGCACTTGCTATAGCAGCAGGGTGAAGGGAGGTTTTTCCATATGTGTTCCTGGTTAGCCACATTGTTGGTCACAGGAAACCCTTTCTTTTCCCTTACCTGTTTGTTCAAGTATCTATCTAGGATGGGCTATTGAATACCAAATGCGAAACCTAGGTAATACACTAAAGCAATAAGTTTTGAGTATAGGCATGAAGTTACACCATATGATAAGGTATTGACTCCCTCCCCCCCCCCCACATAATTTCTCTTTGACCTCTGGTTGTAGTTACATTTGATGTACTTTGTTTCCGACCTATATCAGCATCTAAACTTTCTCTAGTTTAATCAACCAACACAAATATAGTCAACAAACATCATACTGGATAAAAAATAACAAATTTGCTAAATTCAAACGATAATAATAACAATAGTCAAGTACTATAATCCCAAAATACATAGCATCACTGAACTACCAATAGACCAAATATTTTAGTCATGCCTATTTCATTGCTGTCTATTTGCCTCTAAAAAAATCATGCCGAATGCACATTGGCCACGACACTCCAGAAAACCAAAATACATCCCAAAAAAAGTGATACCTCATGGTACCCATACTGTGAATGAATTGAACTTTTATATATCAGATAGTTCACTTTTCCCTACATATTATGTCGTTACAAAGTATCAAATATTGTAAGTCTTGGCAAAAAATTGAACTTTTAATCAACAGATAAGTGCCAAGAAATAGGCTTTTACATAAATTATCAACAATTAGCATGTACTAATATATCCAGATCTAAAGAAATAAACTTGTGTACGAGAACAAAAATAATTAAGCAACAAAAAAAATCGAAGAAAATCAGAAAAATACTTCGCCGGTGGCCTTGGCCGCCGCAGAATCGAGGGCCTTCTCCTCGTCCTCTTCATAATCGAGAAGCTCCTCCTCGTAGGCATCATTGTCCTTCGCTTCTCCTATGTCTGAACCCACCAAACAGAAACAAGAATTTTAACTTGAATCCATCAAATCAACAAGAAATGCTTCAAATCGGGAAAAGAGAGGCAGGAGAGCTCACCTTCGTGTCCGGAACGAAAATTAGGGTTCGTAAAGTTAGGGTTTCGAGGCGTCTGCAAACAAAAATTGAGAGGAGGGGGGAGTAAAACCCTAGGATTTTGGGGTTTCGTGGAGGGAGGAGGGAAGCTAGGGTTTCTGGGGAAGGGGGAAAATGAAATGGTCTGTAGATGGAGAAATTTATAGCCAGAGATTCGGGTCCAAATGGGAGAATCATTGATCCATTATAATCCAACCATTAAAATATTTAATTCTTAATGGAGGTTGTGACACGACATGCCTCTCAGCCAACGCCTCCATAGTCCTTTGCCTCTCCTTCCGCATCCTCTCCATCATATTCTCTATGTCTCGCCGGCTTCTCAAGCGCACCAAACCCCCGCTAGGGATCGCAAACCCCTCCTGACTGCTGCTTTATTTCGAACTGCTGTTTTTCTCTTCTTAAGGAAGCTAGAAAGATAAAGATAGTTAATTAGAGGTGTTTGATTTGGGAATTGGGCCTAGCCCTTGGATGAGGATCCAAGGGACACAACTAACAGTGAAAATTTGTGTGGGAATAGGAAAAAGGTTAAGTGGGAAACTAAAAGTGAAAATTTGTGGAAGGATCTTTAAGAGGGAAATGAAAAGTATAAAAATTTAAATTTTAAACTTTTTGTTATCATCTTTTCATTTTGCACAAATTTAGGATAAACGTTTTATTTTTATATTTAATTTATGTTATAAAAATTTATTTGCAAAATTGGGTATATTTCAATAAATATTTTATACACAAAATATAATCATTATATCCCTTAAGAATATAATTTTATATACTATTATTTTTTTTTCAAAAAATCTTTCTTATTTATTTATTGTTGTTTTTTTTGCTATTTTTTTTGAAAAAAGTTCAATAGTTTTTCTTAAGAATGATTTTTTTAAAAAGATTTTTTTTGTTGTTTTCTCAGTTATTATTATTTTATTTTTTATCATTTTTTACCTGGAATATGGGTCTTCAATTACAATGCACAAAAATGCATGTCGTAAATGAGTCTCTAATTACAATACGCAAAAATGCATGCCGTAAATGAGTATTCATTTTCAAACATAAGATATATCATTTTGCTATGGACGGTACCGATTTAATTTCTAAAAATCCAACGGACGGGGTTGCCCGCTATCGAGAACATTATAAATTATACAGCAAAACTGAATCGCTCCTATAACTTATTTTTTTAATATAAAATAGAAAACTGTGTTGCTTCTCCCATGATTGAAACAGTAGATAGTTCAATTGTGAGCATTCGATTAACTCGGTTAACCGAACCGAATTACCAAATACCGAATTCGACCGAAAATCGAATAACAAAAAAATGAAACCAACCGAAATATCCCGTACCGAACCAAACCGAACGGAATAAATCTGTTCAATTTTCAGTTTATTTGGTTTAACCAATATTTCAATTTATTTCTAATTTTTTGTTGTCAATATATATAGTAACTAAATGTACAAAGATATATTTCGTATATATATTACTAAATTTTCTTATTCGGTTTACTAGGGAGAGAAATTTTAGATAAAATTTCTGAAAGGTTAGTGGGATTAAACCGAAACCGAATAAGAAATTTTAGTATTTTTGAAACCGAAACCGAACCGATTTTTTTTCAAACCGAACCAAATCTCTTATTCGATTAGGTTCGGTTCGGATTTCGGTCCAAAAATCGAATAATGCTCACCCCTAGACATATGGGCAAAGCAACGTTCAGAAAAAACTATACCTTTAACAACGTTCATAATACGCTATATAAAGTTCTGTTAACAGCACTGCATAATGAACGCTATTGATAATGACATTCTAATAGCAGGGAGGCTTCAACGCTATAGATAAACTGCTATTATATGAACGTTTAATAGCACTTCAATATGAACGCTATGGATGATTATATTATAATAGCAGGGAGGATCGAACGCTATAGATAAACTGCTATTGTATTCTATTTTAATAGCACTGCGGAAGGAACGCTATTGATGATGACATTCTATAGCAGGAAGGCTTGAACGCTATAGATAAACTGCTATTGTATGTCCTATTTGTTGTAGTGAGCTGTCATCAAGGAGACACTGTCACGCCCCGACCCGAAATCACCCGAATCATCGTCCTCGCAGGGGGGCGTGATGCTGCACGAGCCTGGAGTTGCGCTCGTGCAAGGTAAGATGACAAGTTCTCAAATGGTTATCTTTTGATTCGATATTTATAACGATAGGAAAACAGAGTATAACAATTCTCTTTATTGATATTCGAAACTGAGATTACAATGGCTTTCGATAGCCTAACAATATATGCCAGATTGGCTACAACACTCAGGTTCTCTCTTGCCCACAAAGGATTTCACCGTTCCATACATCATGCCTTCTATATCTCGACCGCATCAATCCAGCTGCATAGTCCGAGCGTCAATGCGGTAGCACACTTCAATGCGCTTCGGCATTTCCAAGCCTTAACACGTTCAAGCAATGCTTTGCCGCGAGCAATCCATTCCCTGCACCCTGCATGAAGCTGGTGGGGGATCAGTACGTTCGTCCTCGCATGTACTGATAACAAAGATCATCTTTCCAAACCCACATCTTTAATATTTACGTTGAATCATGCAACTTAGCTTATGATCTTGCTATGTTCTCCTTAGGGTCAATTTCATGGCATCTTCGAAAGCGTAAAGCATGTTATCATAGCATCATGTTATCATATTGAATAGACAAACAAACAAGCAATCTCGTGTTTGATTCATGGCGTGACTTACCAAGTCGACGCACTCACCCTTGCGTCCCTTGCACTGACGCAAAGTGAATACGCCGCATTCCTTCCCTGTCATGTTATAAGTGCATCTCTAAGTAGGATCTATATGCGGGATGCATATGCGCCTACACTTTTAATCCATCGTTCCTTAACTATATGAGGGTCGTTGGCATATCCGCGCCGGAATGGACTAAAGGAGTTCCTTTCTTTTCTCTCCTTCTTTTCTCACTATTTGGTTGGGCTGCCCGGCGTTTCACGGGTTGGGTTACAATCCCAAAACAACCGAAACGTTTCCGCTGCATACCATCATTTGCGGCATTTCCCATCTAGTTTTGATGTGCGCCTACAAAGATTATTCGAATCCCTCCGCGGCCAATCGGTTCCGGGGCGCATCCGGTATCTATCCGATTGGGGGAAACACTCGTGCACGAGTTAATATCACATTAATCTCGAGCCCATTCCAATCGACCATGCAACGCCCTATCATTCAACAGTTAAATTCAAACAACCAAACATAGTCTTGAGTCCGAGACTCAGACTTATCGTCTCGCATTTCTTCCATTTAGCTTTCTATGTTCTTTCGTTTCGCACTTCATTTCGATGATTCAATGGCATCGTGCCTCAACTCAATGCTCGTCAACCGAACGACCCGAAGGTCTCGAACACCTTTCGAGGCAACATGTCATATCCGACAGTTCCGCCACATTCATACCGCAACTGTATTCTCTCGCAACGAAGCCATCTTTTATTATCCCGTGCACGTAGGCACGTTTCGACCGTACTTCCAATGTTCTACAACTTAGCATTCAATGTTCAGGGCTTGCGCGCTAGGGCGCTCGCCTATTGTCTTTCAATGTTCTAGCCGTCTAACTCGTGCATCAAAGGCACGGTATGGTTCGTGCACTAAGGCACTCGCCGATTACAGTTATCCCATGTTCTTGCGGCTTACGCACCGAGGCGCTCGCCTTAGCGACATCCAATGTCCCATAGCGACTTGTGCATATTGATGCACGTTTCATTTCAATTGTTCTAACTTAGTGTTCGACTCACACTATGATTTTATCTCCGATCGGCTACGCCCGTGGCGTCGATAGGTTAACTTTAGCATACAATGATATATTTGACTTATCGAATGAAGGAGTAAAAAGAAGTCAATCCTCCCACCTTGAGTCGATACGCCTTTGTCATTTCGCCGAGCCGATGCGGCTCGATTCCCTGACTTTGTTGCACGGCCACTCTCCTGACTTAGCCATTCGAGCACTTCGTGCTTTCATTGAATCATACGCCCGATTTGCCTTAGCGTGCCCAAGTCTCGGCCCGTCGCAAGGCGACGATTTGATTTCGCGGACCCCTTACTAAATATTGCAAAAGATCGACCTCTAATATTTTCCCGTCAAAGTATGAACTGCACACGAAACCAACTAAAATCAATACTTGCTTCGATTCGGACTTGCGCCTTGGTCGATTCGATTTCTTAGAATCTTCGAGCCGATTCAATGCACTCATCCTTCGGGGCAACGCGGTGCTTCGCATTGATTCACTCGATGTATTCTTAGGGACAAGGCAACTCTTCGCATCGACTTAGTTCGATGCGTTGCTCGGGACAACTTAGCTCGCGTATCGTTTTGCATTGATACATTCCTTTGGGTCAACGCGACTCGCTGAGTCAACGTTTCAGCGTAATACGCCGTGCGGAGCGGGGCATTACAGACACCAGCTAAACCAGAACTCGCTGAGCCGTCAACTAAGCGAACGAGGAGGCCGAAAGTCTTCGAAGATGACTTCGTCACCTATCATGTGGAAGCAGATCCACTTACCTATGATGAGGCGATGAAGACCAGAGATGCTGTATTCTGGAAGGAGGCGATAGACAACGAGATTGACTCAATCACCTCCAACAACACATGTGTATTGGTTGACCTGCCAGAAGGAGCAAGACCCATCGGATGCAAATGGATCTTCAAGAAGAAGATGAAAGCAGATGGAACCATTGTCAAGTTCAAGGCCAGGCTAGTGGCCAAGGGGTTTGCTCAGAAGCAGGGGATCGACTACTTTGACACTTATGCTCCAGTAGCTCGGATGACAACCATCAGATTGTTAATTGCTCTAGCAGCAATACACAAGCTGGTGATACTTCAGATGGATGTGAAAACGGCATTCCTTAATGGTGAGCTGACCGAAGAGATCTACATGCAACAACCAGAAGGTTTTGTCGTCAGAGGTCTGGAAGACAAAGTCTGCAAGTTGATGAAGTCTCTGTATGGTTTGAAACAAGCTCCCAAAATGTGGCATGAGAAGTTTGACAAGGTGATAAGGTCAAATGGCTACAGGGTCAGTGAAACAGACAAGTGTGTCTATACGAAGTTTGCTGACGGAAGAGGAGTAATCGTATGTCTTTACGTGGACGACATGCTAATCCTAGGTACGGATTTAAGCTGCGTCACAGAGACAAAGAAATTCCTCTCGACCAAGTTCAGTATGAAGGACTTGGGGGATGTCGACGTAATCTTGGGACTCAAGATCATCCGGACAGGCACTGGAATAGCGCTGTCACAATCTTATTATATTGAGAAGATGCTCACTCGCTACGGATATCAAGATATTCCTTTTATTGATACACCGTACCGGAGTGATCAGAAGCTGGAGCCAAATTCGAGGGAAAGCGTCAGGCAGTTGGAGTACGCTAGCGTCATCGGAAGCTTGATGTACGCTACTACTGCCACAAGGCCTGACATAGCTTTTGCAGTGGGAATGCTGAGTCGGTTAACTAGCAATCGAGGCGTTGAGCACTGGAAAGCTGTGAAGCGTGTTATGAGATATCTCAAGAAAACTCAGACATATGCACTTTTCTACAGCGGAGATCCGTCAGTAGTGTAAGGCTTCAGTGATGCTAGCTGGTGTTCAGATATGGAGAGCGAGTATTCCACAGGTGGATTCGTATTCGCCATGGACGGAGCTGCTATATCGTAGAAGTCGAAGAAGCAGACTATGTTATCTCGCTCCTTCGTGGAATCTGAATTCTTTGCATTGGATGTTGCTGCAGATGAAGCAGAGTGGCTTCGGGAGCTCATGTATAATCTTCCGGTGGTTGGGGCTCAGATACCGGCAATACCGATATACTGTGACAACCAGGCGGCAACAGCAGTGGCATCAAATGAACTCTTCAACGGGAAGAAGAGAACGGTGCGGTTGAAGCACAGAGCAGTACACGATCTTATCAAGAGAGGTGTTATTACAGTGATTGATGTTCGGAGTCAGGAGAACCTGGCGGATCCGTTCACCAAGGGCCTCAAGCGCCAGCTGGTCTATGACACAGCTTATAAAATGGGCTTGAAGGCATTCTGATATTGTGTTATTACATTTCTACCATAAAGTTTTATGCTATTAGTTCAAAGAGAAATCTACTAGGTATCTAGCTTTTGGTTCAAGGGAGGACTATTAACCAGAAGAATATCAGAAACAGTGGGTACTTGTCCTATGTGACATGGAGAGGTTACGGACCTACAACCACTGTTGTCTACTGTTGTTTTTCTGCGGAAAACGTATCCTGTGGGAAGGTTGGCTTAAATACCTTAATGAGTTCTCAGGCAGAGTGAATGCCTGGAGTGCTTTACAGGAAGCACGGTAGCACAGCACTACAAGGAGTGTAACTCCATGCTACAGTGGGGTGACTCCACCATGAGGTTCCCAGGTAGGGGTAATGCCTCGGCTTTGCAAGCCAAGTCACAGCGGAGTAGTACCGCAAATAGGCAGGTAGCCTAATGATGTATGATAATCGTAATAAAGAGAGGTAGACAGCACTACAAAGAGGACGATGTCCTCATGTTACAGTGGCATGACACCACGAAGAGGTACCAGGTAGGATAAAGCCTCGGCTTTGCGAGCCATGTCATAGCGGCGTAACATCGCACGGAAGCGCAAGGCTTCATGCTGGGTAGTTTGGCACTACAAAGAAGCCTGTGACCTCATGCTACAGTAGTATGACACTACGATGAGGTACCCAGGTGGGGTAAAGCCTCGATTTTAAGCCATGTCATAGCGGCGTAGCACCGCAAAGAAGTGCAATGCTTCATGCCATGACTCTTTATAAAGAACTCGCCTATAGTGTATGGACAGAGATATCAGGCCGTCTCTTAAAGGTAAACTTGTAGACGCCCAAAAATTATACACTGAAACTAGGCTGGCACAAGGCCTTCAATGTGCAGCCAGAACCACAGTTGATGTCATTATGTGAGTAGAAAGAATTGCAGTTATGGTGCAGAATTCAAGGCTTAGTCCATTCTTGTATCATGCTGTTATTTAACCTATGCGGGAAGATTCAAGTCGTAGCGACATTTCTCCTAATGCATGATGGGCAGTCACTGTGGGGAACGCTCAACCCATATATTGAGATATGTGGGGGATTGTTGGTGTTTTTTTGCCTTTGGACTAGAAAAGATAGTCCCACATCGGCTACACCAAATGGTGAGTATCTCAATATAATGCATTGCTTGTGTTGAGATGTGCACATGAGGTGTAGTAGAGCACAAGTTTGTGCCATATGGGAGTATTTTCCTAGAAGAAAAAAGGATTAAATCCAACAAGGATGCAAGTTAATTTTTGTTGTGCGGACTCGGACTCGGACACGGACTCCAGGATGTCTCGTGCATGCACGGGAGTGTTCGGGGGGTAGGCGTGGACTGGCACACTTCTATGCTGATTGTGGGATGATCTAAAATATCAAACTCTATTTTTGAGTATTGGTATTTTAGTCCCACATCGGATAGGAGAAGAGGTGAAGTCTCAACTCCACTCTATAAATAGAGCCCCTTGGCCTCCTTTGAAAGATGCACCAAGAAGAGAGTTGAGGGAGTCTGTTAAGTCCAGGAAGCCCGTTCAAGTCTCAAATATTGACTTACGAGCGTTCCAGAAGTTCTTCGTGAACTTGCTGGTTCCTGGAAGCTATTCGTGCTCGTGTGGGGCGAATAAAGCTTTGAGCAACGGTGGTTCATTCACCCCAGCATCTCATTCTCGCCTGTCATCGCTGCTGTTGCCTTTTACAGTAACTTCTTTTTAGAAGCTCTACTGCCGATAGTTGCTTGCACAAAGTCTCTTTAGATTTTTTGTGTATTACGTAGAATCTTTTTAGATCCTCGTATTTCAGAATCCTCCAGGATCTCTGTTGCACATCTTCTTTAAGGTGCTGCATTTGAAACGTTGTGTGTACAATTGTTTCAGTTTCAGAATTTTTCATCGAAAATTGTGCCTCGGCACTAACAATTTGGAGTATTTGTTTGGAGTGTACCATTGTGTGTCAATATCAAGAAGACACTCCAAAAGTAGTAATTTACAAAAAAATTAATAATTTGGAGTATGTGTTTGGAGTGCCTCCACTGTGGATGCTCTTAGTAGGTAAAGGCGGAGAAGGAGGATGGTGAAGTGGAAAAAGGTGAAGCTAGTAGAAAACAAGCATGTGAAGTTCCTCTCTTAATTAAATAATGTATTTTAAAATTTTAGTAATTTTTTTTTAAAATAGTTACGACAGAGATATACACTTCTTTTTTTTTACCTTCATTCTAGTTCTTTTCTTCTTTTTCTACTTCATTGTTCAGAGATACATGATATTTTGTATTCAAGAAGTGATCAAATTCACACTTCGTGTTTGGATGTATAGATATGAAGTCGGTAAAAACTGAAAAGTACATTATTATTATAATAATAAGTAATTAATTATGTAACTAAATTGTTAATTGTTTATTACTACTAACTATTTCACTTTTTTAATTTATGTCTAACAGTTAATATCACCAAATATTTTATCAACTAATTGTAATATAATATTAATATGATGTACTATTGGTTACTTATATTAATTATTAATTATTTTAATTGTTTAAAATAACTAACATTATAAATATTTGACACCTATGTTGCACGAATATGGATAGAACACGACACAATAAAGACGATGACACGAACACACTATATATTTTGTGTCCTAATATATTTTGTAGTACCCGTGATATGCACATTAAGTTTTCGGTATGCGTCTGACGACATGTACGGTCCACATTTTTTAAGTGTTTGTACTTCCTACCTAATTATTTAACGTATTAAAAAATAATATCACTAAATTGATAATTAAGTACTATTATTTATTATTGAACTTATTAGAAACTAATTCTTAGTATTAACAAAAAAATTGATAACCTTGATTAAAAAGTAAAGGAAAAATAATTTAGTCACTTTCGTCCACATACTTAAAAAAAAATTGTGAGAAAGTGGAGAGTCCTCCCTTTGTACTAGAGGGAACATGAACTAGAATATAATGATGATTTCAAGTTCGAGTTCTATGTTCATCCAAACACCGAATATGGCAAATTCAAGCTCCGCTTCTTATCGGGTGTCCCATTCAAGGGCACTGCAAGGAACCAAATAGACTCAATCCTCTTATGGTGGGACCCACAAAAATTTTATGGAGAGGAATAAATAAATAAACTGAAAATTGCTGAGAAGCCCAATTTCGGGGTGGGCTTTTATGAAATGCCCATCCGCTGGATTATTTTTATGAAATGCCCAGAATTAAGTTTTTACACGTTAAATATTTCAAGATTCTCTCTAGTTGCTATGTATTTACAAAATTTGCCATTATCATAATTCCAAAAATACCCCTTCGCGTAAATTTGGACATCTATATATAATTATGAATTCGCAAACTCAGATTTGGATTGAGAAATTCGTATTCTTCTTCTTCTTCACGAGAAATTTGAAATCCATTGATATAATCTTTATTAGAGATCGCAGAATCGTTCGTAGTTCACTGTGGTTTTCGTCAGTCGAACGTCGATCATCCTTCATCATCATCGATCATCATCATCATCAACATCATCTTCGTGGTTTCCGGCGATTAGGTCAATTGTGGATAGAAGATCTTCTTCTCCGTCTTTTTATAGATCTTAAAACAAGGTGAGAGTTCAGATCTGTAGAAATTCATCCATCAGCTTCGTATATCTCGAAATTTATGCTGAATTTGATTTTGTTATGAAGATTATTAACTTAGAAAATGTTAGTGAGATATTTAATCTTGTTATTTTATGCGAATAGCATTCTCCGTTATATTTTAAAGGAGAATGACAATTACTTCTTATAAAGATCATTAACCGTTTTGTTTTTAGGACGGAGAATGACATTCTCCGTCTTAATTAGGACGGAGAATGACATTCTCCGTTTTAATTTGAACGGAGAATGACATTATCCGTCTTAGTTAGGACGGAGAATGACATTCTCCGTCTTAATTAGGACGGAGAATGACATTCTCCGTTTTACTTTAGACGGAGAATGTCATTATAAGTTAGTTCCAACTGATGATATTTATTCTCCGTTATTTTTAGACGGAGAATAATCATTATTAGATGAGAATTTTATTGTTCTATTTGTGGCCTCTTATGTTTTTATGTTATCAGGGGGAAGATATGGAATCAAGTTATTTAGTTAACATTTGTTTCAAGGGAGACATAGTTTCCTGCCGTGTCACACATGAAAGTACCGTGGATTTTTTAAAGAATAAAGTGTGCGATCGATGGACTTCTTTGGACCCACTTTCCTTCCGTTTCAGGTTTTTGCACTCTGATGGGACTGAACTGTATGTTGAAAGTGATTTTTGGCTTCGCTCATTGGTTGGTGGTTTTAACGGTACTCATGATGTGAGTTTTGATCTATTTGTGGAGCAAATATACTCTCAATGTTCTTCATCAACATCTTTTCCTTGTCAAAGCTTTCACATGGGACCTTCGTCTTCCTCCTCTAGTTCTTTGAGTAGATCTTCTCCTACTGTAAAGGACAAACGAGTAGTACAATTTTATGAGGGCTCAACTGAGACAGTGAAGAAGAGGAAATCGGATATGTGGCCTGGATCAATTACTGGTGTTGGTCAGATTTTTCTAAATGGTGTTGAAGAAGTTAGGAATGCTGTTAGAAAGGTATGTTTTGAATCTCGTCATCCATTTCACATTTTGAAATCTGAGCCGGGAAGGTATACTGTTTGCTGCAAGAATTACAAGACACATGCTTGTTTGTGGAGCTTCCATGCTATATCTATTTCGAAAGATAATCAAATTTTTGAGGTGAAGAGGTATGTGGGAGAACATAATTGTGGAGCTGGCTATATGGATAAAGGTAATCAGGTTGTTCCAGCAAAGTTTGTAAAAAGTTTGGTTAGTGACATTGTTCGGATGCATCCTAAAAAGTCAGCAAAATCTGTTGTCGATGATTTCAAGGTCGACTACGGCTTATCTGTTACCTACGGGCAGGCATACCATGGCATTAGGCTGGTGCACCAGGAAATGTACGGAGATGATGTTAGATCTTACAGTGACTTGTGTTGGTATGTCAACAAGGTAAAGGAAACCAATAATGGTTCCGTTATCGACTTCCAGAAAGATGATTCATCAATGAGGTTTGAGCGGCTTTTTCTTTCATATGGGGCTTGCGTAGAAGGCTTTCAATATTGTCGTCCAATGCTATATTTGGATGCTACTTTCCTTACAGGTAGGTTTAGAGGATGTTTGATGTCTGCTACAGCGAAGAATGGTAACCAACAGTTCTACCCTATTGCATACGGTATAGTCTCAGGCGAAGATGGCGATAATTGGGAATGGTTCCTTAGAAATCTAAAGAATGTTGTTGGATGTAGTAGGCGTATTGTTTTTCTTTCGGATCAAGGCACTGGTCTAGTTTCTGAAGTCCCTAAAGTGTTTCCTAATGATTACCATAGCTATTGCTATTATCACATGAAGAATAACATACCGATGAAAGAGAAAGGAAATGAAAGATTGTATCCGCATGTACTTGAAGCTTGGAGGCAAGCAGTATATGCTCTAACTCCAGGTGTGTTAATGAGACAGATATATGCACATTTTTTATGCATTTACCATTAATTTAACAAGGAGAATGACCATTCTCCGTGTCAGTAAGACGGAGAATAGTCATTCTTCGTTTCAATCACACGGAGAATGACCATTCTCCGTCCAACATAGAACGGAGAATAGCATTCTCCGTTAGCTTTTGAACGGAGAATGGTATTCTCCGTCTTGCATAGAACGGAGAATATCATTCTCCGTTAGCTTTTGAACGGAGAATGACTATTATCCTTATGAGAATGCACTTATTTTTTCATAATTTTGTGAATTGACCTAATTTTTTATTACTTATTTGTTTTTCTGTATAAAGGTGGGTATAGACAAGCAATCAAGAAGATTTATGATCTGAATTGTGGTCATGTTGTGAATTGGATGAATAAACAAAAACCTGAACACTGGTCAAACGCATTCTTCCCGGGATGTAGATACGGTGAGGTTGCTTCTAGTTGTGCAGAGTCATTCAATGCATGGATAAAGGCTGAGAAGAAATTGCCTATTTCAGCAATTGTAAATGTCATCCGTGTGAAGATGATGAAGATGATTTCGGATCGCCACAAGGATGCAATTGGTTTGAATAGCAAATTGACTCCATACGCTGAGGATATGCTGAAGCAGCTTACAGATGATGGCATGTGTTATAGGGTATATCGGTCCGGTGATTTCGAATTTGAGGTGATCGCAGATACTTCCTCCCACATGGTGAATCTTCTTGATTGTCATTGTAGTTGTCGTAGATGGAAGGTATATGGATTCCCATGCAGCCATGCAATACAATGCATCAGAGTTGGTTCAGATAAATCTGTTTACGACTTTGTGGAGCAGTATTGGACATCAGATTATTACCGGAAGTTATATTCATGTGCTATTCGTCCTGTTCCAGATTGCGAAAAACAGTTTGAAAATAATCCCACTGATGTTGTTCTACCCCCTGTTCCGAAACGTGGTCCTGGACGACCAAAAGTGGACCGTTACAAGAGCAAATATGAGAACAAGGGAAAAGAGAAGAGAAAGATAAGGTGCCAGAATTGTTTTGAATTATGCAATCACAATCGCAGCACTTGTCCTCTGCCTCCACGTGCTGCTACGGTGGTCGAGGGGGCAGCGCCCCCTCGTTAATACATACAAATATATTCCTTCTTTTATATAACTGGAAATTGTTTTTTGAATACATATCTTACATTTTTTGATATCAATGGTAATAGTTTGAATTCTGCATATCAGCATAAGAACTTATTCTCCTTTATACTCTCTGACTTTATAATATATTGAATGACCATTCTCCGTGTGTTTTAACACGGAGAATAATCATTCTCCGTTTTAGATACACGGAGAATGGCCATTTATAAGTCAAAAATAGGAGAATAATCATTCTCCGCGTGTTTTAAAACGGAGAATGTCATTCTCCGCGTCAGTAAGACGGAGAATGCTCATTCTCTAGGTCAAAATACAATCAGAATGGCATTCTCCGTCTCTTTTGACCCGGAGAATGACATTCTCCGTCTATTTGGACACGGAGAATGGTATTCTCCGCGTCCTTAAGACGGACAATGTTGCTTTCTAGGTCAAAAATACAAAGAATAGTTATTCTCCGCGTGTTTTAAAACGGAGAATGCCATTCTCCGCGTCAGTGAGACGGAGAATGCTCATTCTCTAGGTCAAAATACAAAGAGAATGGCATTCTCCGTCTTTTTTGACCCGGAGAATGACATTCTCCGTCTCATACGAAACGAAGAATTGCATTCTCCGCGTCCCTAAGACGGACAATGTTCCTTTCTAGGTCAAAAATACAAAGAATAATCATTCTCCGCGTGTTTTAAAACGGAGAATGCCATTCTCCGCGTCAGTAAGACGGAGAATGCTCATTCTCTAGGTCAAAATACAAAGAGAATGGCATTCTCCGTCTCTATTGACCCGGAGAATGACATTCTCCGTCTCATACGAAACGGAGAATTGCATTCTCCGCGTCCCTAAAACGGACAATGTTCCTTTCTAGGTCAAAAATACAAAGAATAATCATTCTCCGCGTGTTTTAAAACGGAGAATGCCATTCTCCGCGTCAGTAAGACGGAGAATGCTCATTCTCTAGGTCAAAATACAAAGAGAATGGCATTCTCCGTCTCTATTGACCCGGAGAATGACATTCTCCGTCTCATACGAAACGGAGAATTGCATTCTCCGCGTCCCTAAGGCGGACAATATTCCTTTCTAGGTCAAAAATACAAGAATAATCATTCTCCGCGTGTTTTAAAACGGAGAATGCCATTCTCCGCGTCAGTAAGACGGAGAATGCTCATTCTCTAGGTCAAAATACAAAGAGAATGGCATTCTCCGTCTCTATTGACCCGGAGAATGACATTCTCCGTCTATTTGGACACGGAGAATGGCATTCTCTGCGTCCCTAAGACGGACAATGTTTCTTTCTAGGTCAAAAATACAAAGAATAACCATTCTCCGCGTGTTTTAAAACGGAGAATTCCATTCTCCGCGTCAGTAAGACGGAGAATGCTCATTCTCTAGGTCAAAATACCTAGAGAATGGCATTCTCCGTCTCTATTGACCCGGAGAATGACATTCTCCGTCTCATACGAAACGGAGAATGGCATTCTCCGCGTCCCTAAGACGGAGAATGGCCATTTATAAGTCAAAATACAAGGAGAATAATCATTCTCCGCGTGTTTTAAAACGGAGAATGTCATTCTCCGCGTCAGTAAGACGGAGAATGCTCATTCTCTAGGTCAAAATACAAGAAGAATGGCATTCTCCGTCTCTTTTGACCCGGAGAATGACATTCTCCGTCTCATACGAAACGGAGAATGGCATTCTCCGCGTCCCTAAGACGGAGAATGGCCATTTATAAGTCAAAATAGAAGGAGAATAACCATTCTCCGCGTGTTTTAAAACGGAGAATGCCATTCTCCGCGTCAGTAAGACGGAGAATGCTCATTCTCTAGGTCAAAATACAAAGAGAATGGCATTCTCCGTCTCTATTGACCCGGAGAATGCCATTCTCCGTCTCATACGAAACGGAGAATGGCCATTTCTAAGTTCCAAATGCACACAATTATAGGTTTGTATTAACACAGATAATGACATTATAGGTTTGAATCAAACAACAGAACTTTAACAAAACAGATTTACATATATAGAACAATGTAAATTAGTCGTAAAATTGAATTTCAATACAAAGGAAAACAAATACATTACAAAAGAAACCTGACAAACAGAATATATACATTGAATTTGTTAGCCAATTTACATTGTCATTTTACAAAAGGAATTGCACATTTACTCATAAGCAAAGCCTTAGCCAAATCTAGCCTTCTCTTTACAATAGTATTGTGAACTTGTTTGTTTGTTTTCTTCCGTAAATCAAATGGATATCTCGACAACTTTTCAATATAATATGAAACATACAGAAGGCAGCTGGGTGTTAGTTGCTGTGGACATTCTTTGCAAACCTTGAGCTCTGTTGTTTCATATTCCGAGATTGCTGGGCTTTTATTACTCATCAATGCAATCTTCTTTATTATAATTGGCTCAATTTTATTCTTCATGTATACTGCATCCTGGATTCCCTTAGCGCCCGTATTTTTCCGCAATGAGTTGTAGTGCGTCCAAACATAGGAGCTGAAGTTGAATGCCAGCAGCGTATAGTGTTTATTCTCCTCGCGGAAGAGTGGCACGAATAGCCATTCAATGTCATCTTCCAGCTCCATTATAAAATCTTCTATATCAACTTTGAAATTGTACACTGCTCATTCTGTTGGATTTTCTTTATCGATAATCTTGGCAGTACCCTGTTTTTCAGAAGAAAAAAAAAAAATAATAACATGAGTTAGTTTTTTACAACACTATTAGTAGCTGTACACATTAATATTTTTCAGTTTCGATTCTTACCAATGAATGGGGCATCATGATTGCAAACCATTTACATTGTGCACCCTACGAGCTTGACTGAATGTTCTGCCTTAATTCGGCTTGAACGTCGTTCATAAGCTTTATTAGGTAGTTCATAACACCGGCTTCTATATCCGCCTCATTTATAATGTCTTAAAAATCTTTAGCACTTAACAACATGCTGACATCATTATTTCTTCTTCTTATTTTACACTCTTCTGGAGCACTTGAAAAGTACATATATACATAATCACTGCACATAAATTTAGTTTCGATTATGATAATAATATATGCTAATGATAAAATTGCATAAAAAATAACTCCAATAGAGAATGATCATTGCACTTGGAAAGTACATATATACATAAGTATTCTAAACAGAAATTGGTTCAAGTTTAGAATACTTACGTTGGAGACATCCTTCTTGTGTATACGATGCTCCTGTATACTTGCTTCAGCTCATCGTCTGCAACGTTCCAAAGTCTGAGCTTCGGACATTGCATCAGCATTTTTCCATCTCTAACAAGCTTTGCTGTTTGAGGAGATTCTTCCTCAAGTTCTTCAGGAGCTGACATCTCCTTTTTATTGTCGACCTTCTCGGGGCTGGAAGGAGCTTTTTTTTTCCCAGCAGGAGCTATATTCTTACTGGGACTAGTAGCAGCTTTTCTTTTCCGACCAGGACCTGCCTTCTTACTTGTTGTAGCATCGGATGTTTTCTTCTTTTGCAATGTAGCAAAATCATCCTCATCTGCAGCAGGTACATTTGATCTTGTGTAATGCTTCTGGGGAACTGCTTGAGTATCCCCTCTTTCCAATGCTCTAGCCATTGCTTCAAGGTTAACGATTGTATCGTTCTTATTCTTGACTTCGTCATTCAACGAGGCAACTTCCTCTAGAAGTCTGTTATTATCATTAGTTAGCTTTTCATTCTCTTTTTTCAGATCCTCTGTCATTTTCACTGATATAAAAACAAACAAGAACAAGAGGTATGATGTCAATATTATATAATCTTCTTTTTAAAAACAATGTCATTCTCCGTGTCAATTTATACGGAGAATGACATTCTCCGTTTCATATTAGGCGGAGAATGCTCATTCTCCGTGTCAAAATAGACGGAGAATGTCATTCTCCGTTTCCAAATAGACGGAGAATGACATTCTCCGTGTCAATTTAGACGGAGAATGACATTCTCCGTCTAATATTAGACGGAGAATGTCATTCTCCGTGTCAAAACATACGGAGAATGATCATTTCTATGTCAAAATACAGAAAATGTCATTCTCCGTGTCAAAATACTAGCGGAGAATGTCAAAATAGACGGAGAATGTCATTCTAAGTGTGTTTTAATACGGAGAATGACATTCTCCGTCTATTTTATAACGGAGAATGGTCATTCTCCTTGTTAGATACATGTAATTACAGATTAAAATAGACAAAAAATATAAAATCTTACCTTTTAGAAGTAGCTCCTCAACATGTTGACGAAGCTTCTCATTATCAGCAGTAAGCTCAGACTTCTGCTTTCTCAGGGAGTCTAGTTCCGACCCCTGTGCCTCCAGTTCCTCAACTCGCTTAAGGAGTTTCTTGTTATCATCAATAAGGAGCGATTTCTCGTTCCTTAAAGAGTCTAACTCCTTCTCCAAGCCATCAGCAACGAGCCCCACAGCACGTTGTTGGGCTACATCTGCCGCTAGTTGCTGGGCTCTTTCCTGGAGTTGCTCATTCTCAGCGATAAGCTGAGATTTCTCCTGCAAGACACGCAACATGTCTACATTGTCAGCTGTAGAGGGTGCTGGTGCTTGAGCTTCAGCTTGAGCTTCTTCTTCATCAACAGAATTGTCTCCACCTTCTACATATTGTTGCTCTGCTGGAACTTCTTCAAGTTCATCAACATTCAATGCAACAATATCCTTGAATATCAAATCTGAATCCATTTTAGCACCTTGATATTCATTTTTTAGGAATATTGAGATTTTATTCCCATCCCATGTGCAGAATCTCGGAGATGCGACTGTTGGTTTGCACTTCCTTTCTACCAGTCGACTGTGCTCTGCAAACCAATACAAGAAGTATATCGTACAACCTTCAATCTTCTTGTACGATATATCAACATCACCATCTTCAGATTTTGTGACAGCCCTCTTTATGCTGTCCATAACGTACCCCAGTATAATCCGAGGCCAACAGATGCTTTTTATAACATCTGTGCTCTCCACCAGAGCGAAGAACTTGTATGGCAAGTTCGACCCCCCCCATTCTGGTGAAGAATGCTGTTTGGCACAAGTTGAATACTATTAACTTGGCCACCTCATCGGGACTTGCATTTTCGCCCCCTAGCAGCTCTAATATCCTTTTCCTAACTTCAGCGTTTGAGACTTCAGCACCTTTGCCCTTGGAATTTTTCAGCAATCTTGTGAAGTGTTTTGTACACATGCTGAATGAGTCTGCTGGTGGGGGGGTCTTCTGCTTCTCAGTGATGATCTTCAAATACTTATCATCAACTTCAGTGTCTTCATTCATTGGCAGACCGAAAATGGTTGCCATCTCATCAGCAGTTGGTGCTACTTTGACACTGCTGCTCAATTGGAAATATCCAATTCCATCTTCTTCCAAATAAGTCCCCATCAACTTCTCCAGACCTTGGGTGACTTTAGATAGTTCTGATTTTTTCACCTTATTTCTGTAGAATACATCTACGAAGTCGTAGAATCCTACATTCTTCAAGCTTTCGACAACTGCTTCAGGCAAATGGCGAAACTTTTCCTTCACCTCATCCATGAGAGAGAGTACTGGGGTGAATGTTGCACGGAAAAGTCTTTCGTCTCTGTTCCTGACAGTTTTTTTTCCCTAAAAACAACAACAATTAGGTTTACGTCAACATTCTTCTTTATTATAATAAAGAGAAAGCCATTCTCCGTCTAATATTAGACGGAGAATGTCATTCTCCGTGTCAAAATAGACGGAGAATGAGCATTCTCCATTTTGTATTCAAACGGAGAATGCCATTCTCCGTGTCAAAATAGACGGAGAATACCATTCTCCGTCTATTTTGACACGGAGAATGGCATTCTCCGTTTTGTATTAACACGGGGAATGGCATTCTCCGCGTGTTTTAAAACGGAGAATGTCATTCTCCGTTTTAGAAAGACGGAGAATGCTCATTCTCTAGGTCAAAATACAAGGAGAATGACATTCTCCCTTTATTTTGTCCCGGATAATGAGCATTCTCCGTCTTTCTAAAGCGGAGAATGCCATTCTCCGTCTCATATTAGGCGGAGAATGTTCATTCTTTAGATCAAAATAAAGGGAGAATGCCATTCTCCGTTTTAAAATAGACGGAGAATGCCATTCTCCGTCTCAAAATAGACGGAGAATGTCATTCTCCGTTTTGTTTTAACACGGGGAATGGCATTCTCCCTTTATTTTGACCCAGAGAATGACATTCTCCGTCTCAATAAGGCGGAGAATGCTCATTCTCTAGGTCAAACTACAAGGAGAATGCCATTCTCCGCGTGTTTTAATACGGAGAATGCCATTCTCCGCGTTAGCAAGACGGAGAATGCTCATTCTCCGCGTCAGTAAGACGGAGAATGCTCATTCTCTAGGTCAAAATACAAGGAGAATGACATTCTCCCTTTATTTTGTCCCGGAGAATGAGCATTCTCCGTCTAAGTAAGGCGGAGAATGCCATTCTCCGTCTCATATTAGGCGGAGAATGTTCATTCTTTAGATCAAAATAAAGGGAGAATGCCATTCTCCGTTTTAAAATAGACGGAGAATGCCATTCTCCGTCTCAAAATAGACGGAGAATGTCATTCTCCGTTTTGTTTTAACACGGGGAATGGCATTCTCCCTTTATTTTGACCCAGAGAATGACATTCTCCGTCTCAATAAGGCGGAGAATGCTCATTCTCTAGGTCAAACTACAAGGAGAATGCCATTCTCCGCGTGTTTTAATACGGAGAATACCATTCTCCGCGTTAGCAAGACGGAGAATGCTCATTCTTCGCGTCAGTAAGACGGAGAATGCTCATTCTCTAGGTCAAAATACAAGGAGAATGACATTCTCCCTTTATTTTGTCCCGGAGAATAAGCATTCTCCGTCTAAGTAAGGCGGAGAATGCCATTCTCCGTCTCATATTAGGCGGAGAATGTCATTCTCCGTTTTGTTTTAACACGGGGAATGGCATTCTCCGTCTCTTTTGACCCGGAGAATGCCATTCTCCGCGTCAGTAAGACGGAGAATGCTCATTTTCTAGGTCAAATTACAAGGAGAATGCCATTCTCCGCGTCAAAATAGACAGAGAACGTCATTCTCCGTTATAAAATAGACGGAGAATGGCATTCTCCGTGTCAGTGAGACGGAGAATGTTCATTTCTCTAGGTTAATGCAAGAAGAAAGTTCATTCTCCGTCTATTTTACAGACGGAGAATGTCATTCTCCGTCTCATATTAGGCGGAGAATGCTCGTTCTTTAGGTCAAAAACACAGAAATGAACATTCTCCGTGTGTTTAAACACGGAGAATGCCATTCTCCGTCTCAAAATAGACGGAGAATGGCCATTTCTAGTTCAAATGACACAGAAAGGACATCCTCCGTGTATTTTATAGACGGAGAATGATCATTTTCATTTGCCGCGTCAATATAAACGGAGAATGAACAAGACTCAAAGTTTTACCTTTTTCTTCCCTTCTTCTTCATCTTCTTCTTCTCCCCCTGCTACTGCTTCTTGTTGTTCTTGATCTTGTTCTTGTTGTTCTCCGTGTTCTTGTTCTTCTACTGGTTCTTGCACTTCTTTTTCTTTTTGAGCGGTTCGTCTACGAGCAACCCTCTTAACTTTCTTCCCTCCTTTCGTTTGCTTTCCAGCAACTACTTCTTCTCCTTCTTCTCTAACTTGGTCTACATCCATTGCTGATGATTGCGACATTGTGATGGAGATTCGCTGGCGATTTCTTGTAAGAAATTTCTAAGATTTTTGGAGGAGATGACCTAAAATCGCAACAGAACAGAGTATGGAAGAGGAGGGAGCGATAGAGACACTTTTTTGAAGAGTCTGGAATCGAACCGTTTTTCATAAAACTTGCTGGGTTTGTTGATATTCTTAATAAATTAGAAGGGCAAAAGGGTCATGCCGTGCCCTTTTTTTAATTTTTAAGTTAATGCTGGGCACGCGATGAAAGTTTATTTTGGGGTGGGTTTTTCATAAAACTTTTTAAATTTTTGGGCATTTCATAAATTTCGCCACTATGTTTCATAAGTATAATATTGATTATTCCTATTTCAAAAATAATTACACTGATCATCCATTTGCTTTATAATTTTAATAGTACATAGGAATGATTATTGTTATAAGTTTGTATAGAAAATATAAACTATATATAGATTAGTCCGTTTAATTAGTTTTAAAGTATGAATAATTTTTATAGTAAATGTGCGTTAAATATGGAAATAGTTAACTTATAGCGTCCTTATGGAAATCTTAGTTGTATGTTTCTTCCGCATTCGTTAGGAAGTGGAGGAACCGGAGGTTTGTGAGAGTCGTAGATGTTATTAATCATTTGAGCGGTACAAAGCTACTTGAAGGCACACTATAAATCCTTGCATAGAAGGACGAGAGACTTATTAATCATGAACGTGGTTGGCAGGCTGGCCAACGCGTCCAAATTTCTGAGATGTGTGCAGCAATGTACAAAACCATGCATCTACGAGCCCTCGAGATGTGCCAGTAGCTGTTAATACGGGATGAACGAGTATTGATTGCTTCCAAAGAGAGGAAACCCTCTTATTAACATGGTAAGGAAGGAGTAACATTCATAGTCCACGATTAGAGTAATAATAAGTTTTTGTCATTGCGCCATAACCATAACTCTGGAGTTGAAGATACGGATGCATTCATGTAACTGTATGACTTTGGTTTTTAAATATTTATTACATGGTAGGTAACCTAAAATAAATTTGAAATCAGTACTTCAAGTGTAACTCGGATTGATGGTTATATATCCAAATAACTTGTGATTGCCGGTTTAGGAGAGTGGATTATCTCACTCTTTAATACACGGTAATGTACTGATCCACGTCGTGGACATCATTTCATGTGCTCGTGCTTGAGAGTCGCTTGATCGGTACCGCGACGTCGATAAATCAGATGGGCATTTATAAACTCTTCTTACAAGACGATTTCTTCTACTATAAGAGACATGATATATGGAACAACCAGATCCTTTGCGAGATAGAGAGATCATGAGTGTTGTAAGCCATCATGGCATGTTCATTTTGGGGATATTCAGAGCCTTTGTATTATGTTGTGTTATAAATAAAGTAATTTCTTTGTATACTCTGATTTGTCTCAGTCTTTTCCGCTGGAAATGTTTTAAAATTGAGACACCATTTATGATTGAGACAATCATTTATGATTCAATCAAATTGTCTTGTACGAGTGCAGCTCCAGACTCATACGGCACTACGTCCGAGTAAAGACGATCGATTCGGTAGAAATCGATGCGAGGACGAACGATTTCACGGGTCGGGACGTGACAAACTTGTCATCAGGATGACACTTGTACATCCACAAAAGATGACGCAAGTAGTAGTTCATATCCATTTTTAGATACTTGTGCAAAGATGGATACACATTATTCAAGTATATATATTGTTCAAATGGATGCAAAGATGGATACACATGTTCATCAAAGTAACAACTTCTATTTATCGTGAGTATCCTAGTTGTCATGCGGGAGTATTCCTATTGTGATTCATGAGTATTCTAGACTTATTCACAACTATTCTAGACTTATTTATAACTATTCTAGACATAGGACACTTGACTTCAACAACCCTCAGACTTATTCACACTTGACTTCAGAGTGTTCCAATTAGCAACATTTAACGACTCATTGCGACATTATTTTTATAGTACCTAACTTCATTTGCTATTGGTCGTAATTAGTCGTCGATAGCGGCATATTGCGACGTTCTTCTATTCGTCGCTATTGTCCATGAAATTGGTGATGTCTTACCTAGGAGTCGCTGCTACATACGTCCATCTATAGGGTCGAAGGTTAACATGCCCAAGCCGTATTCATAATTCAATCTTTGTTTCTACTTTATCAAACTATTTGTGATTTTCTTATCCTAGGGCTTTGATTCCCCCCTCTCAATTTCTTTCATTTTCACATGTATCAATAGCAATCTAAATCAAATGAAATTCACATTTTTACATGTATTCATAGCAATCTAAATCAAATGTCCATATATCTTATCCCATGTGTAAATGTCATTTCATGTTATAGGAATAAACCTATACAAATACCAGAATATGACTTCTCTAATATCCTACTCATGATAAGGAAATATAATTAATTTTTCAAAAAGGATCGAAGGGCTTGCCTTGAGCTTTGAAGATTTGTATTTGGTTTTTTCTATTCGTCTTCCGAATTTTTTCTTCAAAATTTTTCGAAAAAAAGAAAACTAAGATGTGTGTCGTTTTTTCTTTGGCGTATCAATGTGTGTCATGTCAGTGTGTGTGTTAGTTTGTGTGTGAGTATCTGTGTTTTGTGTTACGAGAGAGAGAGAGAGATAGGGTTAGGGTTTACCTAACAGAGGAGGAGGTTGAATGAGGTGGTGGGGAGAGGAGTGGAGACGGAGGGAGAAGGGGGTCGCCGGAGGGAGGAGAGGATCGCCGAAGGAGAAGGAACCGGAGGGAGGAGGAGGATCGCTGAAGGATGGTCGCCGGAGGGAGGAGGAGGATCACGGAAGGGGGGTCATCGGGTGGCCGGAGAGGAGGGGAAGCATCGGTCGAGGGGGGGTGGGGGGGGGGGGGGGGGGTATTTTTGATTTTGGATAGGGAAAAGGCTGTTGGTCGGATTTATAAAAATTTAGGGACTCTAACTTTATAAAAATATAGCAAAGTTTAGTGGCACCTAACGGCATCTGTTTTAATAATACTAATAGTAGGCCCTAGTCGTAAGCGACGTTTATTTTTGGAGTACAAACCTTATTATAAAATATTTTTGAGTTTTTTGAAACTAAAATTGGCCGATCCGATTGTGAATTGGTTCGACTGGTTCACCAGTTAAACTTGGTTCGGAAAAACGATTGACGATTCTTCAAACGACCCCGATTCACGTCAGACCGGATTGATCTTTTTGTCAAAATCGGTCGGATCCAATCGGACCGCTGCTCTGGTCCTCTTCTGACAACATTGGTTAATGCGTAAATGTGAAATTGATTACTAATGGGCATGCATTATTCGCAATGTATAATTTTTTTTTTGACTATCTTAGACTCGATGGTTTGATGCATGCTAGTAAAACTGATTGTTAGCTAGACATATGCAATTATCTACAATTGAATGTAGAGACTTTTGACTCCACGAAATATAAATTATATAACAAGTAAATCGTGTTATATCTCAACAACTCAAGAAGCATCAAGACTACCAAACACACCGGACAACCGAGTCCAAGTTCTTTATTTAGTTGATCACATGCTCCTCGAAACGGATCCCTTTAAAAAAACTACATTATAGGACGGATCAGCTATCACATCCACATGCCTCTATTAATTCTACTCGAATCACGATGATTAAGAAAATCTCAGCCCTAATTATAATCCCAATATTTGACTTTCATTGAGATCAAGATTTTAGGGTTTTCAAGATCCCTATAAATGCAGCACTTCGCTCTCCACTCAATGTCACACTGGTACTGGAGTGAGAGTGTTCACTTGTGGTGCAACTATAAGCGTGTAAACATGATGAACACTATGAGGAGGTTCATCAGCCCTCTAGTCCTCCTGGCTATGCTTCTAGCCACCCAGCTGGCTACAAGCAACGCCCAAGCCGGCTACGACAAACCGCCGACGTTTGGTGCCCCTCCGCCGCCGTTCGCGGTGAAGGGGAAGGAGTTCCCGCCGGAGACAACCTCCTGCTTGGACCCCAAATCCCCCTGCTTCGGCAAGACTTTGGCGTGCCCGAAACAGTGCCCACAGATGAAGCCTGCCAACCCTAAGGAGAAGGCATGCTTCATCGACTGCACCAAACCCACGTGCGAACCAGGCATCTGCAAAAGTAAGTAGTAAAAATATACAAAAATCTCTGATAAAACGAGAGAATACTGACGTGACGGTTATTCATTGGACTTAGTCCTATGCTAACGCAGGAGCTCAGTTTGTACATTATGTAACAATAGACAAATAAACTTCTTTAGTGTACACTAATCTGTAACTCTTGCAGCCCGCAAGCCGAACTGCGAAGGCCATGGCGCGGCATGCTACGACCCTCGTTTCGTGGGCGGCGACGGCATAATGTTCTATTTCCACGGGAAGGCCAACAGCCACTTCGCCCTCGTCTCCGACGCCAGCGTCCACATCAACGCACGTTTCATCGGCATCCGCCCTGCCGGGCGAACCCGCGACTTCACCTGGATTCAGTCCCTCGGCGTCCTGTTCGGCCCCCACTCCTTCACCCTCTCCGCGGAACACACCGCTTTCTGGGACCCCAGTGTCGACCGCCTCTCCGCCACCTACGACAGCCAGCCCGTCGTCCTCGACGAGGGACACCGCGCCACCTGGTCCGCCGGGGCCTTCCAGGTGGAGCGCATTGCTAGCGTTAACAGCGTCATCGTCACGCTCCCGAAGGTGTTCGAGATAATGGCCACCGTCGTCCCCGTCACGAAAGAGGATGCTCGTGTCCACGGCTACGGGATCCCGGCCTACGACTCCTTTGCGCACCTCGAGGTCCAGTTCAAGTTTTTCTCGCTTTCGGATGCGGTGGAGGGAGTGCTCGGACAGACGTACAGGCCGGACTTCAGGAACCCGGTGAAGAGGGGAGTTCCGATGCCGATCATGAGCGGAGAGGACCGGTACGTCACCGAGTCGTTGCTCTCGACCGAGTGCAAGTACTGCATCTTCTCGCCGGCGGCGTCTCCCGTGGTGGATAACGTCGATACCACAGCCGCTTCGACACTGGACTGCTCTGGGGATTTGAGCAATGGTGAGAGTGTAGTGTGCAGGAGGTGAGGAGCAAGGGATGTGAAGTTGAGTAAAATAAGTGGGCATGGAATTGCTACTACTAAGTTCTTGGTAATAGGAAGAAGAGTACAATGTTTTCTATATGATCATTTCTAGGGATATATGAAGAGGTTTTATAGAGGTTGCTTATATATGTATGTGTGTGTGGATTTGAAAGTTTTAAAGAGCATTGCCTGCAATAATAAAGACCCCAAAAAAAATTTGAAGCATGGCTGCATGAGTATGTCGTCATATTTACATGAAGTATTTAAGTTTACGTAATGGAACTTTGATATTAGACTGGTGGAACAACTCTTATTAGTTGATATGACAAAACACTAACCATAAACTTCCTATTCTGCATCTGAAAAATCCTCTAGAAATTGTATATATACTTTGTTGTAGCTAGGTATAAGTACTTGTTGATTCTAGATATGGATCTTCTATGGCATAAGGATCTCAACCCATATGCTGTTAGTTGTAACTAATTATAATTATCTTCTACTGTATAATGCAACTTCGAAATGGCTCAAAAATGAACCGTCTAAGTCGTAAGTATATCATCAACATTTAATTTTAAAAATATATATCCATAACAAATTATAAATAAATTTAAATTAAATTTCTATAAATCTTAATTAAAATATAAATATATATAACAAATCTTAATTTAAATTTAAATATCTAAATTATATTTTGATAATATTAGAAAGAAGAAAAATTATTTTACGTGCAACGCATGTGCTTTTACTAGTATATATATAAAGCTAGCATTATACACATTCTAGGATATATTATTGGTTATACTAGTAACGTGCACCTGCAATGCACGTACATAAAAAATTGTTAAAATAAATAAATTATAACTTTCGTATATGTTTAGATAATACAATTTAGTTAGTTTAAACATATTTTAATATTTAATATATTTTAATTTAAATTTGTTCTTTGTAAACTTTGGATATATGAGATAATACCAAATAGTTAGTTTAAATGTAGTTTAAATATTAAATATTTTTAGTTAAAATTTATTATTTGTAGAACTTTGGATATATGTTTAGATAATATCATGTAGTTAGTTTAGATATATTTTAATTTTAATTAGTTTTATATATATATATATATATATATATATATATATATATATATATATATATATATATATATATATATATATATATGATTTTGGATATAAGTTTAGATAGTTATAAGGATTTTAAGTTATTATAATGTTTACTATAAGAATTTTAAATTATTTGTAGTATATAAATAAGCACGGTGGTAGTTAATTATCAGGATTAAAAAAAATTATTATTAATTAGTGCATGGTATACAACGGCTTGGACGACTCACTTTTGAGCCAATTCCAAGCCGCATTATAATATACTAGTAACGTGCACGTACAAAGAACATGCATGTTATGTTTGTTATATGTTATGCTAGAGTCCTCCTATTTGTCTTCTAAACGTGATTTTCGTATGACGTTCTGGTGTTCCTTGTACAACGTAGATGGCCTCATCAGCCTCTGTCCCTCCATATTTTGAAACTAGGACGTGACACTTGATAAGTCTATTGTGCACTAAGGTTCATAACAATGGTGTTGGGAAAGAAGCGCGGAAACCTTTCCCCAAACCGGAGAGTACCTGCGAGAGGACCGAGCAAACAACGCACAAACCCAAAAACAAGCACACAAAAACAATCACGCAGACACAGAGAATTTTTGACGTGGAAACCCTTGCGGAAAAAAACCACGGGACGATCGGAGTCCAACCCTGAGAAGCCTCCACTAATGGAATAGAAGAATTACACCCTCTACAAACTCCTCCCGATCCAAATCGGATCCCCACAACACTCAGAGACAAGAACAATGATCACAAGGCTACGAAGAACGAGAACGACGAGTAGAGATTACCCGAAACACGATCTCCTTCGAAAACGACCTTCGATCCTCCGTCTTCTTCTCCGAAGTTGCAATGGCACTCTTGCCTCCTTCTCTCTCAAACTTGTGTTGTCCAATGCGATAATGCGATGATGAATTAGGGTTGAGAAAACTCAATATATCTCCCTAATCCCGCAACCAACCTGGACCGTTGGATTAAATCCAATGATGAAAACTCACCCTGAAATCCGCTTCAGCCCCCCGACACACAGAGTTCGGCCAGAACTCTGTGTGGGGCAACCAGCACTGGATGGCCAAACCCTGGAACGGCCAGACCGAGTTCGGCCAGAACTCGGCCTGGTACCGAGTTCGGCCCGAACTCGGCAGACTTGGTCCAGAACCCCCCTTTGGGGCAGCAGCAGCAGTAACAACTACTCCCGAGCTTCTCCGACATCGGACGGCGCTCGTCGCACTCCGGGATCTTCTCCACATAGGTTGGGAACCCCACCCACTCCAACAAATCTCCCCCTTCACAACTATGGGGAGGATGTCGTCATCCCGACGGTCTGCCTGCAGTACTCGAACTTCGCCCTTGGTAGAATTTTCGTGAACATATCAGCTCCGTTGTCATCTGTATGTACCTTCTCAAGCTCCGCGTCCTTCTTCTCAACCACATCCCGTATCCAATGATACCGAGTCTCGATGTGCTTGGACCGGCTATGAAACGTCTGATTCTTCACAAGATGGATAGCACTCTGACTGTCGCAAAGCAAAGTATACTGCTCTTGCTTCAGTCCCATTTCCTGCAACAGCTTCTTCATCCACAACAGCTCCTTGCAAGCCTCCGTCGCCGCAATGTACTCTGCCTCTGTCGTCGACAAGGCAACACACTTCTGCAACCGCGACTGCCACGACACTGCTCCTTCCGCAAACATCATCACGTAGCCTGAAGTCGATCGCCTCGTGTCTACATCTCCAGCCATATCAGCGTCGGTATACCCAACCAGCTTCGGCTCGTCACCACCAAAGGAAAGTCTCCAACCAGCAGTGCCCTGAAGATATCGTAGAATCCACTTGACCGCATTCCAGTGTACCCTTCCAGGATTCGAAAGATACCTGCTAACCGTACCAACTGCATGAGCAATATCTGGCCTCGTACACACCATAGCATACATCAGGCTTCCCACAGCTGAAGCATATGGAACTCGCTCCATATCTTCCTTTTCGTCCTCGGTAGATGGACACTGTTCCTCAGTGAGCTTAAAGTGAGCCGCGAGGGGGGAACTCACTTTCTTCGACCCGTCCATCCCGAAACGCTGAAGTACCCGGTGAATGTACTTCTTTTGGGACAAGTGTAGCAGCTTGGACTCTCTCTCTCGGCTGATCTCCATCCCAAGAATAGTCTTCGCTGCGCCCAAATCCTTCATAGAGAAGGCCGCGCCCAGTTGGCGCTTCAACTCTGCTATCCTAGTGGCATTCCGACCCACTAATAGCATATCATCAACATAGAACAACAAAATGATGAAATCATCATCGGCAAAATACCTCACAAATGCACAATGGTCCGACGTCGTCCGTGCATAACCATGCTCCCCCATAAACGACTCGAACTTTCTGTACCACTGCCTCGGAGCCTGCTTCAGACCATACAAGCTCTTCTTCAACCGGCAGACCAAATGTGACTTGCCCTTTTCACAGAATCCCTCCGGCTGCTCCATGTACAACTCCTCCTCAAGATCACCGTGGAGGAATGTCGTCTTCACGTCCATCTGCTCGACCTCCAAGTCGAAACTGGCTGCTAATGCTAGCACCACCCGAATAGACGAATGCTTGACGACAGGCGAAAAGATTTCATCATAATCCACGCCTTTCCGCTGACCGTAGCCCTTGACTACCAGCCTCGCTTTGTATCGAGGGCGAGTAGCATCATCCGTCTGCTTCACTCTGAACACCCATCGATTCTTCAAAGCCTTCTTGCCCTTTGGCAACCGCACCAGATCATAAGTAGAATTGGTGTGCAAGGAACTCATCTCCTCCTACATAGCCACCATCCACTCCTGCCTGTGTTCGTCTTCCATAGCCTCTGCGAAACTTTCGGGCTCTCCCCCGTCAGTCAGTAGCACATACTCATCCGGCGAGTATCTCGTAGATGGTCGACGATCCCTGTTGCTCCTTCTCAGTGGAGCCACTGGTGCTGGCTGTATACCGACAGCCTCCTCCCCTTCAGGAACTACCTCTCCGGCATGCTCATCCTCCTGAGGGACACCCTGACCACCATCAGCAGGCTGATGATCAAGGTTGGGAGCAACTCCATGTACCGGCTCCCCCATAACTGGATCCTCTGCGATGTCCTCTGGAAACTGCTCGAAGCGAAATGACTCTAACTCAGGCAATTCCTCAGCCTCAGAAGGCGTCTCGGAATCCTGAGTGTTGGTCATGGTCTGATCCTCGACGAACACCACGTCCCTGCTTCTGTAGAGCTTTCCTTCCACTGGGTCGTAGAGTCTATAGCCAAACTCATCCCGACCGTAGCCGACAAAGACGCATCGCCTCGTCTTCGGCTCAAGTTTGGTCCTCTCGTCCTTCGGTACATGCACGAAGGCTTTACAACCAAACGCCCGCAGGTGACTGTATGACGGCTCCTTGCCGTACCATACTTTGTCAGGCACATCACCCTGCAAAGGAGCACTAGGAGACAAATTAATAATATAAGCAGCTGTGAGAAGAGCCTCACCCCAATAACTGCCCGGCAAGTTTGCTTCTGACAGCAAACACCGCACCCTCTCCATCAGTGTTCTGTTCATGCGCTCCGCTACACCATTGAGCTGAGGTGTCTTTGGCGGAGTCTTCTGGTGTCGTATCCCTTGCTCTCTGCAATACGCATCAAAGGGACCGATGTATTCGCCGCCATTGTCGGACCGAACACACAACAACTTCTTGCCCGTCTCCCTTTCAACGGAGGCCTGAAACTCCTTGAAAGTAGGCAGCACCTGATCCTTGGTCTTTAAGACATAGACCCAAACCTTCCTGGAACAGTCATCAATAAAAGTCACAAAGTAAGAAGCACCACCAAGAGATTTTACCTTCATAGGACCGCAGACATCCGAGTGAATCAACTCGAGCAACGCCGGCTTCCTCGAACTTGGGTGACTCTGGAAAGACACCCTACTTTGCTTCCCAGCCAAACAGTGCGTGCACTTCTCCAACTTTGTAGACTTGAGCCCCGGAATCACTTTCCTGTTCACCAAGTAGCTCATCCCCTTCTCGCTGATATGGCCGAGCCGCCTGTGCTACAACTCAGTAGACGCGTCACTGACTGCGTTCACCTCCTGTGCCCCCTCTGCGCTCCCCTCCATATAGTAGAGACCGGACTTCTTGCTTCCTCTGGCAATCACCATCGAACCTCTGGAAAGCTTCCACTGACTATTTTCGAAGAGACTGAAGAATCCCTCGTCATCCAACCTTCCAACCGACACCAGGTTGAAACGGATATCAGGGACATGACGAACATCCTTGAGAACAAGAACCGCACCCGTCTTCGTTCTCAAATGCACATCTCCAATGGCAACCGCCTTCGACACATCTCCATTGCCCATCTTCAACACGCCACAGTCGCCTGTCGTGTAAGTGGCAAACAATGCCCTATTGTGAGATACATGTGCTGAAGCCCCTGAGTCCACCAGCCAAGAATTGTCATCGCAGGCGAGGTTAGTAATGACCTCATCACCTACGACGATCACATCGCCTCCATGTACCGAGGCCGCCGCTGTAGTGTTCTCTTCTTGCTTCCCCTTGTCGCCCTTCTTCTCCTTCTTCCAAGCGAAACAATTCCGCTTGATATGGCCCTTCTTACCGTAATGGTAACACTCTGAGTCCTCGTACCGACCCTTGGACTTCCCCCTGCTCTTGTCTCTGCCACCACCTGGACCCCTGCTTTTGCCCCTTCCGCGGCTCTCTGAAACAAGTGCCTCTGAGTGGTGGGATGTGGATGAAGTGCCTTGAGAACGTCTCCGCATCTCTTCATTCAACACCCCGCTCTTGGCAAACTCCAGACTGACCACGCCCTCTGGAGCAGAAGCGATCATAGATACTCGTACGGTCTCCCACGAGTCTGGCAAGGTACACAGCAGCCACAGTCCCTGAACTTCGTCGTCGAACTTGACTCCCATAGAAGATAGCTGGTCAACCACGCCCTGGAAATCACTCAAGTGATCCGTAATAGACGCCCCATCTTTGTACCGCAGACCCATCATCGTTCGGATCAGGAACAACTTGTTTACCCCGGTCTTCTTCGCATACAAGGATTCCAGCTTATCCCACAACGTCTTCGCGTGCTCAATATTGGCAACGTGGTTGTACACGTTCTCATCAACAAACTGCCGTATGTACCCACACACCTGTATGTGCTCGAACTTCCAGTCCTCCTCGGATTTATCACTGGGCCTCTCGGATGCAAACACAGGTAGATGCAGCTTCTTGACAAATAGCAAATCCTTCATCTTGCTCCGCCAATAATGATAGTTTGTGCCATTAAGGTTCACCATGCGCACCGGCTTCGCGTCCATCTCTCCTCTCTGGTTCCTCTGTCAACTCCTGACACCCTTTGAACCCAAAGCTCTGATACCACTCTGTTGGTATCAGCCAGAACAAAACCTATGCTCTGATACCACTCTGTTGGGAAAGAAGCGCGGAAACCTTTCCCCAAACCGGAGAGTACCTGCGAGAGGACCGAGCAAACAACGCACGAACCCAAAAACAAGCACACAAAAACAATCACGCAGACACAGAGAATTTTTGACGTGGAAACCCTTGCGAAAAAAATCACGGGACGATCGGAGTCCAACCCTGAGAAGCCTCCACTAATGGAATAGAAGAATTACACCCTCTACAAACTCCTCCCGATCCAAATCGGATCCCCACAACACTCAGAGACAAGAACAATAATCACAAGGCTACGAAGAACGAGAACGACGAGTAGAGATTACCCGAAACACGATCTCCTTCGAAAACGACCTTCGATCCTCCGTCTTCTTCTTCGAAGTTGCAATGGCACTCTTGCCTCCTTCTCTCTCAAACTTGTGTTGTCCAATGCGATAATGCGATGATGAATTAGGGTTGAGAAAACTCAATATATCTCCCTAATCCCGCAACCAACCTGGACCGTTGGATTAAATCCAATGATGAAAACTCATCCTGAAATCCGCTTCAGCCCCCCGACACACAGAGTTCGGCCAGAACTCTGTGTGGGGCAACCAGCACTGGATGGCCAAACCCTGGAACGGCCAGACCGAGTTAGGCCAGAACTCGGCCTGGTACCGAGTTCGGCCCGAACTCGGCAGACTTGGTCCAGAACCCCCCTTTGGGGCAGCAGCAGCAGTAACAACTACTCCCGAGCTTCTCCGACATCGGACGGCGCTCGTCGCACTCCGGGATCTTCTCCACATAGGTTGGGAACCCCACCCACTCCAACAAATGGTGCCCTTAAAGACGTGACTCTTTTCTTACGGTGAAGATAGTAGTCAACAAGTGATACTTTGACATGCTTTCGTGTATGATAAAATCAATATCATACACCAAAGAAGTATGATTAGGAAATTTGGTTGATAACGAATGTATTGAATAAGAGGAAGATTATGAGACATGTCTTTTGATCAGCCATTCCCCAAACTTTCAGCACATCTATGCATGAATTGCGAGAAAGTATGCCTCAGTCGTATTCTACACTGGTATTTGGATATGCTCTCTTTCTAGGGACTGGAACAATGCAAATGGATATGCAGTACATAAGTTCATCATCAAATGTTTGGTTTTGTAATAGTGCTTATCCTTAGGCTAGTTCCTTGGGAGAATTAGTTTTAGGTGCTCCTTGCAGGAACTTGCAATAGCACGTCACACATAAATACGATTCTATTTGAAATATGATGTTGGAGAAATATATTCAATAAACTTCTAGATTTTCTTTGTAATCCACATCGCTATCTTTTGACTTTGTTCATTACTTACCATGATATTCTCCAGAACTTGACAATGTCATTGTACAATACCTAAACCAGTACCAAGCTTTGCAGCAATAGTGACTATTCCTTCCAATAGCACCTGTAATCCCAGAATACCATATGATGATGATCCACAGAGCAAGCAATTTCTACAAGTATGAGATGACTCCAATGCTTTCTCTCCACATCAAATCTATTTTAAACGGGAAGATTTAACAAATCTGTTCACATAACAAGCGTGTCTGTCCAAATTAACCAGCTAACTCTGGCTCACAGAAAAAAAAAAAAAAATACTCAATCACCACTCTAACAGAGATAATGGTACGACTATTGGAGTCCTGGCTCCAATTCCAACTGATTATTGCCCACAGACATCTGCAGGGCTCAGGAAATTCTCAAGTGGAAAAGAAAAAAACTCGTCATAAGAAAGAAAACGCAACTCTCTTCCTTGCGGTTGAATCAATCACTTAACGATACAAAGCTTGATAACTGACGCGATGCCAATTCGGTGCAGCACCACGATCGTGTCACCCTGCTTGCAGAGCTTTCTCTGCACTGCCAACTTGAGCGCGGCCTCTAATATCTCCTCAGTCGACTCGGCGTCAGTAGCCCTGGCTGAACCCTCCGCAAGAAGTGGGATAAGCCCTCTATGTATCAGGCTGTGCCTCGCCGGTGTCTCGTCGCTCACCTTCCAATCGAAAGAATCGGTCGTCACCACCGGGACAATCACCGAAAGGATGGGGACGTGTGACCGGTACTTCGCCACAAGCTTGGCGCTCGTCCCACCGCGCGTTAGTACGACGATCAGCGCCGCCTTCGACTTGTTGGCAGTACGGACAGCTGTCGATGCAAGGCTCTCGAGAGGGCTCATCGGTAGCGGAGTACACCGTATCATGTGCTTGAAGATGGCATCGTAGTCGAGGGAGGACTCGGCCTCCATGCATATCTTGGCCATGGTCTTGACAGCAATCTCAGGGTAGGCCCCGGCTGCACTCTCTCCGCTGAGCATGACACAGTCGGTACCATCGAGGACGGCATTGGCAACGTCAGTAGCCTCGGCACGTGTCGGGCGAGGGGACTTGATCATGGACTCGAGCATTTGAGTGGCAGTGACTACGGGCTTCCCTGCAAGGTTGCATTTGTAGATCATCATCTTCTGGGCAAGGAAGATCTTCTCGACTGGAATCTCCATCCCAAGATCGCCACGGGCAACCATGAAGGCATCCGTCTCCCTCAAGATTTCGTCGAAGTTGATTACACCCTCCTGGTTCTCAACCTGCAAAAATCACAATCGAAGTGACAAACATGAGTCACATGATTGTTTGTAACTTTGAAAATGTCTACTTCTTCACATGATTGTTTGTAACGTATGTTAGGACTGCCAACTTGCTGGCAGTCCTAGGACTGCCAACTTGCTGGCAGTCCTAAGACTGGCTTGGGCTAGCCCCTAGCAAAATTTTTGGATGGCAAACTTGTAATAAACTTGAAAAATTTTGGGCTAGCCCCTAGCAATTTTGGTAGTGCCCATAGAAAAAACCTAAAAGAAAGGGATATTTAGACTTTGGGTCTCAAATAAATTCTAAAATTTGTGTTTGGGTCTCCATATTATACATAATTAATGTTTGGGTTTCAAAAGTGTCACCAAAAATACTTAGCGACACTTTTGGTCACAATTTTGAGACACTAGTGACACTTTTGAGACCCAAACGCTACTTAGGTATAATATGGAGATCCAAACACAAATTTTGAAACTTATTTGAGACCCAAAGTCTAAATATCCCTAAAAGAAAAAGGAAACTAGGAGACCTTTATATGTTCCCTGAGCATGACTCAGTCAGTTGAGTCCATTTTTGTTCACACATCAAAACTACGGTGTTTGTTCACCCTGGAGAATTGACATGTGTCAAATCCTTTAGTCAAAATTACTTTGAATGTTTACAAAACCACTTCCAAAGTGGTTTATGTTGAATGGATTTGACACATGTCAATACTTTATTGGAGGGTGAACAAACACCATAGTTATGGTAGGTGAACAAAAACAGACTCGTTACTCCTATCTGTGGAAAGAGCATGGAGGTATCATTCAATAGGATGTTTACAAACCATTTTCAATGACTTGTATGTCTGAAATATTTCACATGTTAGTGGAACCCTTCAATTACCTTCATATTTATTACTGCAAACTGATCTTTTGCAATTAATTGATGCTTGGGTAAGTAAATCTGAAGATACATCATCTTTCTCTTTAGATACATAAAGAACATTGAGCATCATGAACAGTATGCGTATGTTGCTTGTTTATATATTTGATCATAGCGAACAGTTCAAGCAATAGAAAAACAGTACATCATTGTTATGAAGAATGACGAGATAATAGAATTAAAATTTAGTAGCAATACAATATACAGGGCATTGAAGAGAAGTACCTTAGACATCAGTTTTATGCGCGTTGCATGAGGGCCAAGAACCTCTCGAACATTCACAAGATCAGAGCCCTTCCGAACAAAGGAGAGAGCAATTATATCAATATTGTTGGGAACACCCCATCCCAAGATGTCTTCCTTATCTTTCTCGGTAAGCGTGGGTAGATCAACCACGACACCGGGCAGATTAACGTTCTTCCTCTCACCTAACATTGCAGTGTTCTCGCAGCGGCATCTCACTGTTCCAGCACCCGGATCGCATGACAGAACAGTCAGCGTTATGGTACCATCTGAACACAAGATTGTACTTCCGGGCTTCAAATCCGCAGGAAGTTTCTTGTAGCTCATAGAAATGGTATTCCCGTCGCCCTTGATGTCGTAGTCAGTGCTCACAGTGATTTCTTGACCCTCCTTCAGTTCGACAGGCTTTCCATCTTTTAGGAAGCCAGTTCGAATCTCAGGTCCCTGTGATAATAGAAGTTGTACGGAAAAAAAAAAAGTGAGATGCAAAGATCAATGACAATAAAGTTCAGATATAACTTCAGCCTGTCTGCTATCTGAAACATAACCTTTCCCAGCTTAAATCAGGTCATCGTCATCATCGAAGGCTTATACAATCAAATGAAGAATAGTTCTAAATTAAGTACTCCACAAAAATATTCGACAAATTTAAGAACTACCTACTATAGACAAGAATATACTACACCAATAAGCAGCAAATTTGTGTATCAAAGTTGTTTCCCAACATATTAGTATCAAAGGCCATAAGCTTGCTTATTATAGCCAGATACATGTGACTTCATGTTATAAGAGAAGAAAAGAGGCTACCAATAATGGTTCATACAGCAATATACAGTATACCTCAATTTACATTGAAATAATATTACTAACTTCACAAGAAACCAAAATCACCATTATCAGACTTTATCTGTGAAACTAGTATTATATTTTTATATCTTCTTTTACGTAAACACTAGTGTCTGTATCAGCTGATAAGATGAAGTTCAAAAGTAATATTTGCTAGTATTTTTTTATAAAAGAGCTAAGACTATTAACCAATGTACACAGAAGAAAACTTCTGAATGCATGACGGCTTGAGCAATCAAAGTATACAATTCAACCTTAGCCAGATGCAGAGTTCGGGCAACCGTGTTCTTGAACGGAAGCAGAGGAGGCATCATTCCAGTTAGAATTGTGAGGTAATAACAAGCAGAATCCGAAGTTGCAAAGAGATTAGGGTTATACAGGAACAGAGGGTTTGTGGTTAAGAGGGAGCAATAGTGCTGTCTCTGTTGGACTTTCTTTCACTTTTACGCCTTGTTAGCTTTATGTTTTTGGTTTTCTCTGGCAGAGGTTAAAGGTCTTATGAAGGACTCCAAATAAATGTAACCTAACTGCTTTCTTAACACAGCTATCAACCCAATCATTTGCAACTTGAGTTAATCAGAAAACACTAGATCCAAGGTCATTTTTAGGCAGAGAGCTGAGTCACGCAGTGGTATGACTTCTTTACAAAATCCACTTTAAATGGACGTTAGAGAAGATTCAAACCTGGGAACCCGAGTTGCTCTGAAACCGTGTTAAGGTCCCTACCATTACAAAAAACTATAAGAGTTGTAGCGAGTGTTGAAGACTTTTATGTCTATTATTCCAACAATTTCTACCTACAATCAATCACTAAGGTTAAATTTCTTAATCATTCTTCTACAATTCACTTTTGAACAAATAATTCATTGAAACAGAGATCAACAAACTCGTCAGTTTATTGATACAAAACAATCATAAAAGTAGAAACTAATAAATATTTATGTTATCAACAAAATCCATTATCCGTTTAACCTCATATTTCTCAATCCGGTATCGTTTCCTCCCAATCCAAGCTTCATCTAGGTAGGAATATCTGAATTCTAGGTTCGAAAGGTTTAAGCATCTTTGATTCTAGGTAAGAATATGCAATGGATCTTCAAAGAGGGAGTGTTTGTATGAAAGCAAAGGGGAAGCCAACATACATCACAGCTTTTATGAGCGGAAGTTTTGGATTCTAGCTGCGGCAAGTTTCAATTAGCTGGCAGATCAATTGGTTTCATTTAAGAGTTTGCACTTTGCATCTTGTCTCTCTTTACTTTTGTTACGAGTTATCTCCTCGTTTTGGTCTATGTTTTGTTAATTACCATTGATGAAACACAGGGGGAGTATTTCCCATTATTTATATATGCTCCCAAAAGAAATCATTTATTTACCTATGCGTTCATCGTACCAAGACATTCCTCAAACGTATGTTGAATAGACATGAAGATTTTGATACAACTCAATATGGACACCGCAACACTGACAAGATACTGACTCTCTGACATGTCCAATTGTATTTTGGAATATATGTCTCAAAAGCGCACGCTCTAGAAAATCAATGTTGTTCCTCTGTTGCATTTTGTCATACACAATTTGATCGTCACAGACACTTCAAAATACAACAAGATATGCCAAAATTGTGTGTCATGTCGGTATTGTAGCTTTCTTATGCTTCATAGTTGACCCCATTCTATTGGGAGAAGGCTTAGATGTGATGATGCCTGTGTTGGTATGTCTGCAGGGTGTCATATCCTTATGGTGTCGTGTCTGTGCAACATAACTTTGTGTCATTTCCAATTAGTCCACACGACACGAGCACATACTGGTTTTTGTGTGTCCTATTGTATTTTGGAATGTGTCTATAAAGAACAATCAAAATTATGTGCCATTGACTATGATGCTCCTCGGGTCTGGCACATAATGGACATAAGACCTCATTTTTTAAAATATAGCTTTGATATTTTTGTTTAGGAAACCAAACTTTCTATATTTTTAAACTCAAACTACATAATTTTCAAACTAAAAGACATTTCATGACTATAATGAAAAAATTTAAAGACTTACTTCTACTCTCTGTCTGTCTACCTACACACACACACACACACACACACACACACACACAATGGATTTTGGAAATTCACGGATAGGCGGATATGTACCATGCCGGGTAGTCGTTATGGTACCTATGTTGTGTGGTATTTTATGTCCATGCAACATAGGTCTGTGTAATGTCTAACTACAATCAATTACTAAATCTAGAATTTCTTAACCATTTCTTTTAAATTACTCCTGAACAAATAATTCTGCCACATATTACAACCAGACATCACAAGCTCATCATTTTCTTGATCGAAACAATCATGAACTACTCAGAGACTACTAAACGTTAAACTTCTTCACAATATTTCCAGAACACTTGAAACCAAAAAAAAAATACACCAAACTAATAATTCAGATATAAAACTAGCTGATAATCAACAATGACTTTGGACTAATATGGATTGCATATACCATTTCATCCGTGTTAGCTCAAACGACCATTTTCTGAATGCTCATTGCACTAGTGTCTCAAAAACACGCATTTGAGCCCCTAAATGAATGACATGTTTGACAAAATGCCTATCCAGAACGCAAGTTGTTTGACTTTCCTATTCCGTTTTGCACCAAATGGAGTCCCAGATGAAAGGTGCAATCCAAACTAGCCCTTAATCAGTTTGGTGGTAACCACAAAATCAAATTCTTGAATCAGATCTAATGTATTTCTAACAGCCACACTACTAACACCTAGGAATTTTTGGGTGGTTTGGTTAGTGAAAATCCTCTCCTCCCTTACTTAGTACGTCAGTACGTGTTACCACTAGACTACAACCATGGTGGTCACAAGTCCCAAATTTTTAACCCAATATTTCCAACATAATAAATTCTGGTTTCTAATTAAAATCAATCGTAACATCAAAATTCTTTTATCATAGTTTCAGACTGAAACGCAAATGCACTTCACCAAAAAAAAATTATACAGTTTAGTATGTGAACAAACCTTGCAAGCTAGCCAACCTAAAGCATTAAATCCACCATGCCAAAACGAAACGTACTGCAAATTTGACTTACGCACCAAGAATGTTACTCAGCACAAATCCTGAACCCATTTAATTGACCATTAAAAGAAATTATGCTAATCACTCATAACACAACTCGTTCTAGCTAACAGTTGCAGAACCCACTTCTCTTGACCATCAGCTTCATCCATGATGGACAAATACTCCGCCAGAGAACCATAGTACCCGTGTCCATATCTGTATCTGATCACACGTATCTGACACGATACCTCCTCGAAACTCATGTTGGACATGGCTCGTGCATGTCCCAAAAAGATGGTTGAAAGTGATTTTGCATCGTTGTGATCTAACATATATAAATGAGATACGAGACTAACATTTCTTTGGTACCAACTCTTTCTAGAACTTTCTAAACATATTCGTACAAAAACGCATGTATAAAGTTATTCTACTAACAACCAACCTCGAGTGCATGGCATTACCATACATGCATGCACGCGTCTACACACACATACACACACACATATATATATATATATATGGGGCCGGCTATACACACCCCATGACTTGCTAAGGATACCCCATTTCAAAAAAAAAAAAAAAAAAAAATTCCCTA
>JANAVB010005599.1:19145448-19205054 GCA_029216955.1 Iris pallida
CGTCGATTGAGAAGGGAAGAACAACTAATACTTATTTTAGTGTAACTTGATTTATAAAGTTGAATTTGTAAGTGGAATGAGGGAAAGCATGTGCCTGCAGGAATGAAGAGAGGCCTCGTCGATTGAGAGTGTAGCTTGGGGTCCAATCCCCCAAGTGCGAGAGAGAGAAGCTACCAAGGTCCCTTCCCTGTATCCAAAAAATAAGGGGGAGGAAGGCCGAGAGAGCGGACGACATGCACCCGTCACATATTCTATGTCAACTCTATTGTCACCCACTTTTGATGGCTCAATCAAAAACTAGATACAATCCAACACGTACAACATAGTTGGGGCCTTGTATGTTCCAATATTTTTCACATTTTTGGAAGTGAAATGTGACAAATACAAACCTAACACAAAATTTATGGTAAAAATGCAGGATAGTTCTTCCTTCTAGAGGATTTAGAGTCAAGCCCAAAGTTTTTATGGATAGAGACTTGGTCTAAGACGTGGACTTGAGGATATCCAAGTCTAGTTTAGATTACCGCAACTTTGATCCACTCGAACCCAAGTCGACCTGATAACAATCCAATATATCTTTAATGAGAATTTTCTTTTATCTACCTAAATAATAGTGGCAATAAATTTATAAAAATTTAATTTTATATACCTTAAAATAACATCTATATGATTGAGATAAATCATTAAAAAACAATCTTTTACAAAAGATGTTTTAAGCTGCCAATGAATGAGTCATATAAACTTTGTCAGCTATTTTAAGCTTCCAAACCGACAAGTTTGGATGGGGATGATAATCCAAAGGCTTTTTCTATGGGCACCACAAGTTTTACTGGGGGCGTCATTTTACTAGGGGGCGTCCCAGGTTTGAGGAATTTTTACTGGGGGCGTCCCGAAAATTACTTGGGGCTATCCCCCCCCCCCCCCCCCCCCCCCCCCCCCCCCCCCCCCCTCCCCCAAACCCTCTTTCATTTCATTTTCATTTTAAAACTCTCTCTCTTCAAAACCCTCTCAAAACCCTCTCTCAAAAATTCCTCTACTCTCCAAAACCCTAACACTCTCTCCATTATCCACTCTCCAAAACTCTCTCAAGAACCCTAAGTCTTCCAAGATCATCAATGGCACCGAAGAAGAACCCGTCATCACAAGCTAGGTATGTTTCCTAATTATTGTATAATTTATTTTACATTTCAAATTACATTTCGATTCTTTGAGAAATCTCTTAAATGTCATTATAAATTAGGTTAGAATAATTCAAAGTACATTTCGAAATCGAAAATATCATTTTTTTTATCGTTTAAACGTAACCTAACTGCGTCAGGTCGTCGTCCCTAAGGACTGCAGACGACGGGGCAGTCCTAATGTCTAAATGGACTGCCATGCAGTAGGCAGTCCTGTTATAAAACAGGACTGCAGACACCCTGGCAGTCCTGTTATAAAACAGGACTGCAGACACCCTGGCAGTCCTGTTATAAAATAGGACTGCCATCTATCTGGCAGTCCTGATAGTATGATGGACTGTCAGGAGCATGGCAGTCCTGAATGTCAACTTCACAATTTTTTTTACATCCATTATTTAATACTAACCATATGTTGTCCTGTAGTCCTGTGGCCGCTCCCAAAAGAAAGCGACCCCCCCCCCCCCCCCCACCGCATCCTTGCGCAGGGAACGTAGTGACCGGCCTCGACCTCTAGAGAGACCAATCAGAATTTCAGAACCGCAGCGACAAGGGGAACAACCACACTCCCATTCTCGTTCGAAGCAACGAGGTCCTCCTAGTCCTCCGTCTTCTTCCGATGACGATGACGTACCTATCAGCCAAATTCTAGGACGAGGTGGTTCTGGTGCCGGTCCTTCTGAGGATCCTGTCCGTACGTCCGATGTCGGTCCTTCTGAGGATCCTGTTCGTTCGGCTGATGTCGATCCTTCTGAGGAGGAGGAGGATGTTCGTCCCCCGGGTTGCTCAATGTTGTTGTCATTCGACAACCACATTGCTTATGATATATGGAAGAATCCGGTAAGTATATTATGTTTGTAAGTTTCCGTTTATATATATATATATATATATATATATATATATATATATATATATATATATATTTCATAATCGTATTTTTATTATCTTGTACGACATACAGGAGAGCTCTCGTATTCTTAGGGCTATGAGTCACGGACGGAAGTGTGTTGCTTGGTCTCTTCACCATTTACCCGATGACGTCCAGTCCAAAATATTTCCTACCGGTCTACATAATTTGGCTAGATATGCCTACAAGACGCAGGACATTGCTCTCATATCGGCCTTTGTGGAGAGATGGCATCCGGAGACGAACACATTTCATCTCCCAGCTGGGGAGATGACCATTACCCTGGATGACGTCTATCAGATATTGGAGTTGCCGGTGGAGGGCCGCGCCATGACAAATGAATATTTATGTACCTTTGCCTCCAAAAAATGTCCTGTATGCTTCATTGGTCAGGATGGTAAGTTTATAAATTATAGTTTATAACTAATTTCAAAGTGAACTCTCTTCATTGACGTTTTGTTATAATTGACAGGCTACTCGGGTGAAGGCTTTGGCGAAATCCATCCGATCGGGCTGCCAGAACGATGAATGTGTTAATATCGCGAACCAGTTGGATCATATCGACGACACTGTCGACTTTCCTTTCATGCAAAATCGGGAGGCACGTACGAAGGCCCGGCATGATCACTGATTTGATTTTGATGTTGTATTTTGGAAATTGTAATGTTTAACTTGTTGGATATTGTGATGTTTAACTCTATTATTTTGAAAATTGTCATGACTATGGAATTGAGGAAATTGTGATGTTTAAGATGTTTACTATGGAATTGAGGAAATTGTGATGTTTAAGATGTTTACTTGTCATGTACATTCAGTGAGTTTAATTGTCATGTACATTCAGTAGATATTGTGATGTTTTGCTTAGGACTGCCAGACCACTGACAGTCCTCATTCACATTAGGACTGCCAGTGGTCTGGCAGTCCTGATGAAAACTCACTGTGTGTGAGTTTTCACTCACACACAGAGAGTTTTGCTTAGGACTGCCAGACCACTGGCAGTCCTAATGTGAATGAGGACTGCCAGTGGTCTGGCAGTCCTGATGAAAACTCACTATGTGTGAGTTTTCACTCACACACAGAGAGTTTTGCTTAGGACTGCCAGACCACCACTACTAAAATCTGCTCATATAGCGACGTATATTAGCGACGGATGCTTGTGGCGTCGCCAAACATTGAATATAGCGACGCCACGAAGGAAACGTCGTAAAACGTCGCTGACTAGCGACGTTCTGCGACAGAAGACTAAAAACGTCGCTGAATAGCGACGTTTTGTGACGTAACTTACTTAACGTCGCCATTTTGGCGACGTTTAGCGACGGCTAATAAGGACGTCGCTAACTCTTTTATAATTAGGGCAGAGAGTTCAGTCGAACGAAAATTTTCGAACGAAAATTTTTTTCCCCCCTCGACCCGATTTCCTCCTCCGGCGAATCCCTCCCCCCCCCCCCCCGACGACTCCACCGTCCCCCCTCCCCCCGACGAGTCCCCTCCTCTCCCCGACGACTTCCCCCCTTCTCCACCGGCGAATCCCTCTCCCCGACGACTTCCCCCCTTCTCCACCGGCGAATCCCTCTCCCCGACGACCCCCCCTCCCGTCGAGCTCCTCCTCCTCGAGCTCAGGTAAACCCTAAGCTCCCCCTCCTCCTCCTCCTCCTCCTCCTCTCCCACGGACACACACACACACGGACACACACACGAACACACACACGGACACACGTACACACACAGACACACGTACACACACAGACACATGGTTTTGTTAGATAGATCTGAGTTTTGTTCAGTCTTTAAGCCTTTTTAATGCATTTGTTTAGTTCCTCCTTGATCATTCATGTAAACCTTCATAGATGACCACTTCCCCTGTGTGCAGCTGCATACATACATCCCCATTTTGTGTTGCACTCTCTATTTTGTGCTGCTTTGCCTTGGCTTGGGCTTTGCTTAGCATCTACAACCCCCCTTGCAGCAGCAAGCAGGCAGCAGAAGAGTAGCAGCAACCAGTAGCAGTAGGCATGACCATTTCAAAGGTTGGGTTCATATCCTCCATCAGTCCATTTTACCCATGTATCAGCCCACATCATTATGTACTGTCCTGCACTTTATTTGCCCATGAATTCCTTCACTGCATACATTTTCTTCTGCCCAGTGTATCTCAGCCAGCCTTGAATACCCCCACCTTGGTCCTAGTACCTCCCTTGGTCCAACTGCAGCAGTGTGTAATATGTTGGGTGCCTATGTGGTCTGCATTAGAAATATACTGTGGTCTATGAGTTGAGGGTTAAAGTTAAGGTAATACTCCATGGGTGACCCTATAATCTATAGTATACATATGTATTGGGTTGTTGTTCTTGAGCTAATGTATGGGTAGATATTTAGGACTAAGAGTTTTCAGACTACATAGATGTGAGAGTTATATTGCATAATATGTTATCTATATGTTATTGGATATATATAGGCTATTATGGTTACATGAGGATGTGAGTTATAGGTTAGAGGTTGAATTGGGGCTGAGTTAGCCTTGAAGTCATGGGTTGAGAGTTGAGAGGTTGGAGTATGGAGTTAGGAGTGAATGTGAGGGATAAGTTTATATGTAAGGTATGAATTATATATATATATATGATGTTTGAATACATGTGATTGGTAGTCCAAGTTATTATAGGATTTTGGTTTATAGCTTGTATATAGGCTCTTGTATATATAGTTTACCCAATTAGGATTGTTTCTAGGGTAACATATAAGGCTATGTTGGTTAGGCCTAATTAGACTTTAGTTGACTAGCCCAAGACCTAGAATGCCTTGGTATTGAACCTAATAGGCTATGTTTGACCAATAGTTGACTTTAGTCTAGATGAGGCTAACCTAGACTAGTTTGACCTTGTTTGACCAAACTAGACTAAGGTTGACCTAGTTTGACTGTTAGAGTTGACTAGAGTTGACCAAGTTTGACTTTGACCTAGATTGACCTAGAAATAATATAGATTGCATTGTATCCTTCATTTCTCTTGTATTTTGCATATCATGACCTGTATTGCTCTATTTAGGACTTTGTGGCTCAGATTCAGACACCTGATATTTATCCGTCTTAGAGCCTTGGTTTGGGATACCAAGTTGGGGTTAGAAATAGGATACTAGTTAGCTATTGGTATGTGTAGATATATATTAGATAGATAGTTGGATGGATAGGTGGATAGATGGATGGGGAGTAGAAGGTGAGCTGCTGCCCCCATTCCAGCAACAGCAGCAGCAAGAACAGCTGTTGTAGCAGCAGTTTACATCAGCAGTAGCACCCCCATGGCCCCCCACTTGTAGTGATTAGCACTAATGGGGGCAGGAGAGGTAATTATAGGAGTAATTAGATCTAGATCTAATTAGCACTTGGCTACAAGGCATATTCCAAGAATATTCTAGAGAATATTCCAAGTCTATTCTAAGGAATATAGCGACTCCTATCGTTTGAATTAACCACATCTTGGCTATTTGTTAAATAGATCGACCCTGAGCTCCCATGTTCAGTCGTGCCTTCAACATCATGTTCAAATGAAGGTGACAAGCAGATGACTATAAAAAAATATGTCGTATTGAGCTTCATAAAGAAATGCAAGATTACTACATAGGAGGAAAGGTTTGGTAGGATTACGTCAAAGCACACGGCTTAGAAAATTATGACATATTTGTCTTCCGACACCGTGGTAACATGGTTGTCACATTAAGGGCCTTTGAGGAGGTGGCATGTTGTGAACAAATATATCCTTAGTTCTCCTACGTAATGTTAAAGTAAATCCGTAGAAGAACTATAAGGATATATTTTTTCACAACATGTCACCTTGTCAAAGACCCTTAATGTACCAACCATGTTACTACGGTGTCGGAAGACAAATATGTCATAATTTTCTAAGCCGTGTGCTTTGACGTAATCCTACCAAACCTTTTCTCCTATGTAGTAATCTTGCATTTCTTTATGAAGCTCAATACGGCATATTTTTCTATAGTCAGCTGCTTGTCACCTTCATTTGAACATGATGTTGAAGGCACGACTGAACATGGGAGCTCATGGTCGATCTATTTAACAAATAGCCAAGATGTGGTTATTTCACAGAAGCCATGAATTACCGGGAAAGCTGATGTCGCGGTCTAGTCACAAAACGTCGCTGTTTTGTTTAACTCAGCGACATTTTGCGACTCCACATTAGGGACGTGATTATCAGTATGTGTCAGATCTTAGTATTCCTAAGTAAGAGTGGGTATATGTGAGTGAGTATCATTAGAGTGTTAGAGAGTTAGTTCAGTCCTAGTACCTAGAGTATATAGAGTATCTTAGAAATATAGGTATGATTGGTACAGTATTTTGAGCCATTCTTTAGAAATTAAATTTACTTATGCCAAGCCTTTTGGGCCTATCAGAGTTATAGATTTTTTTCGGAAATCTAGTATAACGCTGATTGCCTCAAAAGGCTTGTATAAGTAAGAGTGTATAGAGTACCTTTTGGGCCTATAAGAGTTACTTCACTCAGTTTGTCAAGACAAGTAAACTTTTTAAATGTTGACGGTATATATACCGTCAACATTTGGTTTTGCCTTGTAGCTACAGGCAGTTGCCTGCATTTTGCCTTATAACTTGGCCTATGGCCTGTGCTTAAGCAGTGTGGACTTCCAGGTTAGGGTGTTAGTTCATGATTAGCATTATTTAGATATTAGTTTCAATTAAAGGGTTAGTTAAGATTAGGATATTAGTTTATGTTAGAAGGAATATGAGAGTTAGTAGATGTTAAAGTAGGATATTAATTTATTAGTTAGGATAGATAGTTTGAGTTAGGATACTGCTCAAGCACAGGCCAAAGGGTCGATATTGGGTATTAATTTAAAAAGTTTTACTTGTCTTGACAAACTGAGTTAAGTAACTCTTGTAGACCCAAAGGGTCGATATTGGACAGTTGGTGTCGTGTACTCCTACAAGTACAATTATACCTCACCAATAATCTCAGTTTTCTCTAAACTGTCGCTCTCTACTGACCTGGTTCTAAATTGCGCACCCATATCTAAACTGCCTTAATATTCATTCCCTGACTGCAATGTGCATCTATCTATCTTACAGAATTATCCTCAATTGGATATGGATATGAATTACTACTTACGAAATAAACTGCCTTAATATTCATTCATTTTACTAGATTGTTGATCGAGTTGACCAATAGTTGACTTTGACCTTGATTGGCCTAGGAATCATATAGAATTGCATGTATACTTCTTTTATTTTATATTGACTTCCATGATATGACAGCTCCTCAAAAAAAAGAATCCTCTACTAGACATCGCACTCTCCTTTTCAGAACATCAACTAGTATTACTACCTTGATGTATATATAAAGTATGCATGTATAATAGTAGGTAATGATATGCAAAACTGAAAAGATAAATGCAATGCATGAATGAATGGATGAAAAGATAAATGCAATCCATCGGAAAAGCTTTGACACTTGCATATCATTCACTACCTTGATGTATCTATCTTACAGAATTATGGAGCTGAATTACTATCTGCGGAATCGTACTTGGATGTACAACCGTCATCCTGATGACATGTGCGGTGTGCGGAATGAATTCATAGAGGGTGTACACCAGTTCCTGCAGTTTGCCAAGGCGTTCCCTCAGTACATGGACGGTACCAAAATTAAGTGTCCGTGTGTGAGATGTCGTAACTTTAAATATCATCCAGAAGTGGATGTCACGTATCATTTGTACTCGAAGGGTTTCACGCCGAATTACTATCAGTGGAGCGAGCACGGAGAACTTGTGTCTTTAGCATCGGAGTACGAGCCTTATGTTGATGTCCACAACAACGCTCCTTACGACGATGGGTTGGTGAACATGGTTTTTGACGCGGCCGGGCCTAGTTTCGATCCGGATGATCATGATGCACCTGAGGAGGCACCGAACCCCGATGCTGCACAGTTCATGGAGTTGCTGGAGAATGCAAGGACTCCATTATATCCTGGTTGTGAGGATCATTCACCGTTGGAGGTGGTTACAAGATTGTTGAGCATCAAGTCCGATTTTAACATGTCGCAAGATTGCTACAACCGTATTATGGAGTTGCTTATAGAAATATTGCCTGAGGGTGCGAAGTTGCCTAAAGACTTTTACCGGTCTAAGAGGATGGTTAGATCGCTCTGGATGGGATATGAAAAAATCGATGCCTGTCGCAACGGGTGCATGTTGTACTACAAAGACGACAAGGATGAAGACGCCTGCAGATTTTGTGGTGTCGATCGCTACAAGGCCTGTGGTAGAGGAAAGTCTGTCGGTACCAGGAAGCCTACCTCTTCGATGCACTACTTGCCGTTGACGCCGCGTTTGCAGCGGTTGTTTATGGTGAAGGAAACTGCAGAAAACATGAGTTGGCATAAGCGGGAACATACCGAAGGAGTGTTGGATCACCCATCTGATGGAGAAGCATGGAAGCACTTTGATCGAGAGTATCCAGATTTTGCTTCTGATCCGCGTAATGTTAGATTGGGTCTCTGCTCTGACGGTTTTACCCCATTCGGACTTTCAGGATCCCAGTATTCGTGTTGGCCTGTGATCGTCACCCCGTATAATCTACCGCCTTGGATGTGCATGAAGACTCCATATATGTTCCTCACCGTTATTATCCCAGGTCCGAACAATCCGAAAAGGAACATTGATGTTTATTTACAACCATTGATTGATGAGTTGAATCAGCTGTGGGAAGTAGGTTCCAACACGTACGATGTATCTAGAAAACAAAATTTCCAGATGCGGGCAGCACTTATGTGGACCATCAACGACTTTCCGGCCTATGGAATGTTATCTGGATGGAGCACGCATGGTCGTCTTTCATGTCCGTGTTGCATGGACGACACTAAGGCTTTCCGTTTGAAACACGGAGGCAAACCGTGCTTCTTCGATTGTCATCGACGATTCCTGCCGAAGGATCATCCGTACCGGAGGAACAAGAATGCTTTTCGTGCTGGCGTTGTGGAGAAGGGTGATCCACCGACAAGGTGGTGCGGAGCCACGATATGGGAGGAGGTTAGAGATTTACCAAGTGCTATTGAGCAGCCTGCTACGGGCTACAAGTGTGACGGATTTGGTCGCACTCATAACTGGACGAAGAGGAGTATATTCTGGGATCTGCCATACTGGAGCACCAATCTGATTAGACATAACCTTGATGTCATGCATATTGAGAAGAATGTGTTTGACAACATAATTAATACTGTAATGGACGTAAAGGGGAAGACGAAAGACAATCCTAAGGCTAGATTGGACTTGAAAGAAATATGTAGACGTCCTGCATTGCATTTGATAGAGGACGGGAATGGAAAGTTGAAGCAGCCTAAGGCAATTTTCTCACTGGAGAAGGAGGATAAAGTGAGGCTTTGTAGGTGGATTCAAGGTCTGAAATTTCCAGATGGGTATGTTTCAAACTTGAGAAGATGCGTCGACCTCAAGGAGAACAAACTGACAGGTATGAAGAGCCATGATTGTCACGTATTCATGGAGCGGTTAATTCCGATTGCATTTCGGGAATTCTTACCGCAGGCAGTTTGGGATCCATTGACGGAGCTTAGCATATTCTTCAGGGACCTTTGTTCTAAGAAATTGCTCGTTGATCGTCTAGAAAAGCAAGAGAAGGACATTGCGGTAACACTGTGCAAGCTAGAGAGGGTGTTTCCTCCTGGATTCTTCGACTCTATGGAGCATTTGCCGATTCATCTTTCCTACGAGGCACGTGTTGGTGGACCCGTCGAATATCGATGGATGTACCCGTTCGAGCGACATTTGAATCACCTAAAAAGAAAGGTAAAAAATAAGGCTCGGGTCGAGGGTTCTATTTGTGAAGCCTATATTCTCGAGGAGATTACAAATTTCTGCTCCTCCTATTTCAAACCTCATGTTGCTACGAATAGAACGAGGGCTCCGAGAAACGACGACGGATATCAAGAATTTAATGATGGAATACTGAAAGTATTCAATGCGTCCGGAAAGCCTTCGGGAAAAATGAAGAAGAGATATTTGAATGACGAAGAGCTAAGGGCTGCTCAGTTGTATGTATTACTCAATTGCGACGAGGATGAAGTGGAGAAGCTAGAAGGGTAAGTAAGGAATGATGAGTTTACGTCATCTCAATGTAATAGTATAAGCTAATATTATTGTACTAATCGTTCTAATGCTTCGTTGTTTTCCAGCACATATAATGATGAGTTGAGGCTGGTTAGACCCTACCTAACAGACGAAGCATTAGAACAAGAAATGAGACGTCATTTTCCTTCTTGGTTGAGCGAATATGTAAGCAGTTCGGTAATATTTACTGGCCTCTTCTAATGCAACTGCGCAATAAATAACTTATTATCTCTTCTTTGATATTCAGGTCGATCGTCTAATTTCACCCGAGATTGAATTAATTAGAACTCTTGCCAAGGGACCAATTACTTTTGTTAAAACATGGCCAAGTTATTGTGTCAATGGCTTTCGGTTCAAGTCGACAAATGCTCCGATCAGAGACAGCTTCCTGGATCTTGATTCCACGAAGAACAGTTGTTTGTGTATCAAGTCTTCGAACTACAAAGACGTCGATCCAGGAAATGATTTCTTTGGCATCTTGCGAGAGATTGTGGAGTTGTCATATAATTATGGCAGAGAACCTGCAAATATCGTGTTGTTCAAGTGTGAATGGTTCGATCCGATTGAAAATCAAGGCTGGAAAATTGACAAGCATGGTCTTGTGGATATAAACTACAAGCGTAGATATCAAGGCTACGAACCGTTTGTCCTAGCAACTCAGGCTCAGCTCGTGTATTTTACAGCTTATCCGAGACGGGGAGCAACGAAGTCTGACTGGTGGGCAGTATGCAAGACTAAAGCTAGAGATACTTTTGATGTTGATGAAAAAGCTTACCAGGAGGACGAGCTACCTCCTGTAACCAATATTGTCGATGTGGACTCCACGGAAGTTACGCATTACACGACACATAATGTAGAAGATGTAGAATTATCCGAAGAGGAAGGCGAAGCCGACGAAGGTGAAGACGAAAGTGAAGATGAGGAGGAAGAGGAAGATGAGGTCGAGGAAGACGAACAAGATGATTATTCTGAAGATGATTGAGAGAGATATTATCTGGACTTAGATGTTTATTGTAGAATGTATCATCATATGTTACCTTGGTTATTATCTTTGTTGTACTGTCATATTTCTAGTCTCTATTATTTGTTGTACTGTCATATTTCTAGTCTCTATTATTTGTTGTACTGTCATATTTCTAGTCTCTATTATATCTTGTACTATCATATGCTGTTATCAGGTATGGCAGGTCGTCGCGGACATTTGCGAGGGCCACGAGGAGGTCGGGATCATCCGGTACTTCCTACAGGTACTGCTAGGGGACGGAGTTTGCCTTCGGTACCTCCTATTGGTACCGGCTCTGGATCCTCGTCGCCGATTACTCCTCCATATCGGACAGTAGCTGGGCCGGTTGGGACGACGTCACGTGGCATATCTCCTGGGACGAGTAGTTCCAGACCTGTTGAGAGGGCTCCCCCGTCTAGCGTTCCTGATGTTGATACGACGATGGAGACGGATGAGCAGATGGCCGAGGAGGATGCGCCGACGGCCGACCAGCATCATGAAGATGATGCGTGCGCACCTCCGGAGGAGGGGAGGACGGAGATCTGGGCCGACGGTACAAAGTAGGTATTTTGGTTTATTATTTTTTTTTTCTTTCTGTTTTTATCATAAATTAACTTTTTTCATGAATATAATATGTATGTATAGATATCGTCCTTCAGGGGTACAGAGACGCCTAGGCGATATGCTGAGGCATAATTATGGTGGTCCCTGGATTAACTACTCTGATGCTCCAGACGAAAGGAAGAACTTCTGGTTTACGCGCTTCAAGGTTAAAATAGATTTGTTTTTAACATGAATCATTTAATTTATGCATATTATATATAACTGATAAATATTTGGTTTCGTACTGTTCTAGGATATGTTTTACTATCCGCCGCACCGGGCCGAGCAGATCGAGGGGATGTTTCCTTCCGTCGCTGCCAAGCTGATCCGCGACTCTATCAACGATCAGAAGGATCGTGATCGTGCCGGAAAGCCGATCCAAGGTTGGATCACCCCCGATCAGTGGAATGCGATGAAGGCTCGATTCAACGAGCCAAGGTACAAGGAGAAGTCGGAGAAGGCTAAGGCGGCTAGGCAACATGCCTCGAAGTGGTGCGGTGGGTCGATTCCGATGACGGAACATTTCCGTCGTCTGGTATGTCTTTCTCTTTTAGAAATATTATTTTAATGCAAATCCGATAAATTATTACTAAGATAATATATTTAATTACAGGTAAGGAAGGTCGGTAACGCCGACATGGTGACCGTCTTTCTGGCCACCCATCGGAAGGGCGGAGTCCTTATTGACGAGAGGGCCGAGCAGACCTATGTAAGTATTACAATACGTTATCTTAATTTAATACTTCGTGTCCATTTTAATATAACTTAGTAAATATGATGCAAATAAATATTCATGAAGTTAGTAAAAATAAGTACATTAATTATAAATTAGAAATCATAGAGTACTATCCATACTTTCTAGGCCGAGTATAAGAGGCTGCGGGAACGGGCGGCTGCTAGTGCACCTGATGCAGGAGAGGCCGGTACTTCCTCGCAGCCCACTCAAGCTCCGTCGGAGGACGAGCTGTGGATGACCGCCGCTGGTGGCCTCCGTAGGGGTACGTACTACGGTACGGGATCCTATGGCGCCCTAGTTGCGACCCAGTCCTCTAGGACATCTCCTGCTAGTGTGCATGGTCCACAGCCGTCCCAGGAGTCTGCCCGAGTCCACCAGATGATGGAGTCTCTCCGTGACGACCTGCTACGACGGATCGAGCAGCAGTCTCAGCATCCTACGGACGATCCTGCGCTGCTAGCACGATTGGATGCGCTCGACCGCGGCATTATAGACCTCAGGGAGACGACTGAGAGGACAGAGCGCGCCGTTGGAGGGTTAGAGCGCACGGTGACGGAGTTGCAGACAGGACAGGTGACCATGGCCGAGACGGTGAGAAAGGCGCAGGATTCGATGGTCCAGAGCACTGGTAGAATGTTATCTATCATGGATTCATACAACCAGCGACTTACAGCGTTGGAGCATGCTGGTACTCTGGGTGCGCCTTCATCGTCGTCGACTCCGCCGCCTCCACCGCCTTCTTCTTCGACACCGACTCCACCGACGTCACAGCCTGGCGCTCCATCTGTATCGATTTCACTTGCGGAGTATGAGGAGTTTTTACGCCTTCGTCGCGGCGGTGCCCCTCCTGCACCAGATCACTAGTAGTCCTAGTTAGGACTTTTATTTGTGTTTGTATCATCTTATGTTTGTGACTTATGATTGGATGTTTGTATTGGATGTTAGTTGTGTATTGGATGTTTGTGACTTATGATTGGATATTTGTGACTTATGATTGGATGTTTGTATTGGATGTTTGTATTGGAATTGTGAGTGGGGGTTTCAATGCGCTGTGATTTGGAATTGTGAGTGGGGATTTGAATGTGTACCTATATGTGTTTTATAGAATTGTGAGTGGTAATATAGAATCTGTGTTTTATTTTTTTTTATTTTTTTTACAACTTTAGCGACGTTTAGCGACGCTTACTGACGTTTAGCGACTTCTTTTTCCGACGTTTACCGACGACAAGCTGCAAATAATATATGTTTGCGACGTTTTACCGACATTTACCGACGACTAACTGCAAAAAAGTACAGCTCTCCGACGTATTTACCGACGTTTACCGACACTAGCTGCAAAAATGTACAGGACCATTACCGACGTCTAGCGACAAAACTCACGTCGCTATATTACCGACGAAACGACGCTAGACGTCGGTAACTATTCCAGGTTTTACCGACGTGTGGCGACTACATATACGTCGCTAATATACCGACGGAACGACGATAAACGTCGATAACTCACCGACGTACTCGTACGTCGCTGAATGTCGGTAATTGCGACGTTCAGCGACGTTTTCGTGATCACCGACTAAGGAAACGGCGACAAAAGCTAAACGTCGGTAAATACGTCGGTGATACAGATTAGCGACGGAATTTCCTATTTTTCCGACGTTTTTGGGCGTCGCTAAAACCACTTATTTTGGTAGTGCACTGGCAGTCCTCATTCACATTAGGACTGCCAGTGGTCTTGCAGTCCTGATGAAAACTCACTGTGTGTGAGTTTTCACTCACACACAGAGAGTTTTGCTTAGGACTGCCAGACCACTGGCAGTCCTTATGTGAATGAGGACTGCCAGTGGTCTGGCAGTCCTGATAAAAATTCACTGTGTGTGATTTTTCACTCGCACACAGAGAGTTTTGCTTAGGACTGCCAGACCACTGGCAGTCCTCATTCACATTAGGACTGCCAGTGATCTGGCAGTCCTGATGAAAACTTACTGTGTGTGTGTGAGTTATCATCAGTTTTCACACAAGTACTTCACCCAAATTTTTGATACGAGTAGCATATTTTACACAAGTATGATATTTCAATAGCAGACAGGAAAAAGTTGAAAACAAAAAACATATATTTGGCTTCACATTTCAAAATGATATACTTTAATATTTACAAAATGGGTAATCCATATACAAAATGTTTACAAAATGGAACATCCTCTGCCTTCAGAATGTGAAAACTTCATTCAGTCGATTTCGATGTCGTAGTGGCCAACCAGTAAGTCTCTTGGCTCCTCCATCTGCAACAGTCTCCTACAATGATTGATTTGCTGATCAAAAGGCCCGGTCCAGGACTTCGCTTCTGCCGGTGCTAGTTTGTACCAAACTGTTGTAGGTGGAGGAATCAGAGAATGACCGATCATCCTTAGCATGACAAAGTGATCTTTGATTTGACCTATAGTACATAGATTGCTTTGTCTGTGCTCCGCCGGAGGAGAGCACATCGGAAAAAAAGTATTGCGAATCCCCGTCGAAAAAAGTACAACAGGGATCCGGTACCGATTAGCAAATAAATACAAGACAGACGGGACGGACATGTAGTGGTCTGGCCCGGTAACACTGTCAGTACAAGGAATACTTGTCAACAAACTTGCAACTGTTTCTTCGCTTAGGATGCGGGAGTATAATGGAAGACGACTCTCTAATTCCTCGTACAGCTCCTGCCTCACTTGCCTCCATCCGTCTTTGTCAGAATAACCGAGATGTATTACAAGCACATGAAATTCGCAATGGCCATCCCCCGGGACATCAACAATAGACCAGATGTAACTGCGAATCTCTGGATGAAAATTGTGGATATACAAACGCATCGTTTGACTTTCCACGGTATCTTCGTTTGCAATATCTGTTTTCCTCCTTTTTTTCGGCGAATGACAAGCTTGCTCTTCCGTGCAGGCGGAACTTGCTCTAAGCTTCGTTCAATATGCTCAAAGGATGATGGATCTCTTTTGGTTGACTCAAGCCTTCTCTTCTGTGAACTACTCATTCTTGTTGGAGGCCTGCCCTTAGGATTGGAAATAATGGACGGCTCGTGCATTCTTGTAGTCACCGGACAGGCAAGTTCTTGGATTTTAACCTCAAGGCACTCCCGCTCTGCTCCTTCTGAGGCACACCACCGTGCGTGGAGAAGTTTCACTTGTGGCAAGGAGAAGAAATCACCGTGTGTCTTCACCACGGGCATTATAGACAACTGCCTCCAACGTTCATCGACAGCAAGAACTGGAATAGGAATGGACTGACGACGATATTCATTAATCTCATGGCCACAAGGGAGGCCGAGTGTATGTCGATGTACACACCCGCAAACCTGAGGATCAAAGCCGACAAACTTTGACCTATCAACCTCTTCAAATATGAAATCCAACGCCTTGTGAGAAATGACACGCATTAAAGAATCCAAGAGGACTTCCTTTCTATGCTCATGCTTGACAATATTTAAGCTCATCTCAATTGATGCCTTGATTTCGTTCACCGTCCGATCTATTGATATATGCATCGCTTGCCAAACCGAAACAAAGTTGCCTTGGGATGACTTTAAATGCCTCTTTAATACTGAGTGTGCTCCTTCGACACGGTTGGTAGTTGTCGTACCGTAATGCTTCACCACATTCGTCCATGCTAAGACGAATTGTTCTTTGTGCGGTTCAAGCCATGTTTCTTTGATGTAAGAAATGCAAGCCGGCTCCCTCCCCTCCCACTTCTCCTTGAATAAGTACTATGCGGCGGCGTAACTGTCTATCGTGCTGGCTCGCCATACACAATTTCAGTCATGGTTGAATTCGTCAAAAACTTGCATGTCAAGTTTACCATCCACTTTCCCGAACTTCAACTTACATTGGGATTGTATATTACGATTTACATGAAATGTGCATAGCAATGTATCAGCTTGAGGAAACACAATCCGAATAGCATTCATTAGAACATACTCTCTGTCGGTAACAAAAACCGAGGGCTCTCTCTGACCGGTGTAAAGGGTTTTCAGTTTCTCCAACGCCCATGTGTAGTCTTCAACTTTCTCACTCTTCATGAAGCAAAAAGCAACTGGAAATATTTTCCATGTAGAGGTGAAGCCGACAACATGAAAGAGAGGCATCTTAAACTTATTGGTCTTGTACGTGCAATCAAGAACTAACACGTCGGCGAAAGACCGAGCCAAATGTGTGCAATCGGGATGAGCCCAAAAGAGTGAAATGACTTCATTGCTCTGGGGATGTCTTCTATGATGCTCAACATAATGATTGTCTCCAAGCAACTTCATCACTTCTTGCATCGCCATTCTCGATTTCGACCGAATGACGTTAGAAGAAGATAGGGCGTTGTATATTGACTTCATTGTAGACTTGTTCTTCTCATCTTCATGTCGTATGACGGAATATATTTGTCTCGGTGCAACTCCGGAATTGGACAAGTCTTCCACTATCTTCTTCTCCGTAATGTTCAACCGTCCGACATACGGATGACCCAATAGTGATTCGGCAATCTCGTGGTTGTGGATTCCATTCATGACTTGGACTGTCCACTTCGCTTCTTCATCCTTTCTAATATAGACTTTGAACGGGCAACCACATTTTCTCGTTCCAACATTTCTCTTTGAAACTTTACTTTCGAGAACTTTTTCTTTCTTATGCCTTCTAAACACACCACCTCGTTCACATGAGACCACAGTGGTTTGTTGTCCCGGACGGTTTCGGGCCGATCTTGATATCACAAGAACTATGTTGTTTGCCCGTCCCACTTCTCGACACCAATTTAGCGCACCTTCGTATGATTCAAAACACATATTGGTCCTGAATAAATGGCCTACATCGACGCCAATTGGAGCTGCTACCTCGATACCGGAAGATGATAAGTCCTACAATATAACTTAAAGTTAATAAAATAAAATAACATAACACAAAAAATCTCCAAACTGCTGCCAAAAGGAAGGACTGCATAAGGCAAGGCAGTCCTTTCAATAATCAGGACTGCCATTTCACTGGCAGTCCTGTCAATTATCAGGACTGCCACATCTCTGGCCGTCCTGATTATTGACAGGACTGCCGAAGTTTGGGCAGTCCTATATGTAGAGGTGGACTGCCCGCGTATTGGCAGTCCTGTCCCTAACAGTCCCGAATTGCACCCGACGTGAATGTTACAATGGGCTTACCAAGAGTGCATCCGAAGCAAGAATGTGTTCTTCGGACATATCGGGACGAGAGTCTGCTACATTCGATGACCCGGGTTCTTCCATGTTCACTTTTTCTAAATTAAACACATATAAATCATTATTTACATGTGAAATTATTGTGAGAGAGTCTACAAATATATTAATTAGATGACATACCCATGAACGAATGAATTCGATGACACTGTAACGAAAATTTGGACCCTAAATCTTCACAATGTCTTGGTTGGGAGACAATTTGGGTTAGGGTTTACAAAACTATGACCTAGAAATTTTTCTTAGGGTTGGAGAAAAGAGTGGAGGAGATGGAGAGAGTAGAGAGGGAAGAAGGGAAATAAAATTAGGTTGGTATTTATATGACATCTTGGGCTAGCCCCAAGCAAAAAATTTTGATGGCAAACTTATAATTTTTTCCAAAAATTTTGGGATAGCCCCAAGTAAAACTTGTGGTGCCCATAGAAAAAGCCTAATCCAAATAGTTAAAAGCCTTCTTTTGCTCTCCAAAAAGAGAGACCTTCAAATAAGAAAGTCCATAAATGATGCTAAGTCTAACATCTCCTTCACCAATCATCCTCTTCTCTTCCTCCTCTCTCCATCCTCACCACACCAACAGCAGCTCCAGCAGTAGCCTTCTACTCAAATGCTCAAAGAATGGAGCAGCAGCAGAGGACGAGGAGGCTGCAAAGCGTCCCTCGACAGAAGCGAAGAGCTCCAGCACGAGCGCGAGGGAAAGGAGGCTGCTCAGAGTGAGGGAGGAGAAGCGGAGGAGAGACTACGACAGAGCTCACAACTACCCACAATGGGCCAAGTAAGTAAATATGAATCCAATGCTCTCTACGTGTTTGACGAAATGCCTACATGAAGAAGTAGTCGTCTCTTCATGCTAAATAACTTTTTTGGGGATGACCCCAGGTGGCATAATATAGAAAGAATGTAATTTTCTTTTCTTTTCTATGTGTTCGATGAAATGTGTACAATGTACATAGAGAAGAATACCTCTTTACTCCTTAAATGTAATAAAGTTATGTTTTTTTTTTTTCCTTGTGTGTACTTAAAGTTACACCAGGGCTGACCCAAGTGGGATTGCATAGAGAAAGAATGTCTGTTCTTTTTTTTCTTCACGTCCGATGAAATGTGTACACATAGAAGTAGCCCTTTAAGGTACCCGTTTGGGAAGGGTGGAAAATGGGAGGAAGGAAAAAGTTGAGGGAAAAGTGAGAGGAAAATTTTAAATGATGGTGTTTGGAAAGGGGGAGAGAACATGGGGGAAGAAAATTTGAGAGGAAAAAGTAGGTGGGTCCCACCTAAAAATTTTCCTCCCAAATGTGGGAGAAAAATGGAGAGAGATGAGAGGAATTTGAGTGAATTTACCCCACCACCCCTCAAAAAGTTAAAATTAAATCATCATTTGAGAATACCAAGGAGGAAATAGTAATTATACCTATATCCATAAACAAATAAAAAATTGTTTTTAAACTTTTCCTTCCCCTACTTTTTGTCCATCCAAACAAAGGAAGGAAAAATTATAACTTTCCTCCATTTTAGGGGTGCAACTCGGGCGGGTTGGGTCGGGCTTGAGGTCAACCCGAGCCCAACCCGATGAATCATAAGCCTAGCCCGAGCCCAAGCCCGGCCCGACCTCGGGTTCAACATATGAAGCCCAAGACCAAATCCGGAGGATCGGGTTTGCCTCGGGTTGAACTCAGGTTGGGTCGGATCCATCGGATTTATCGGACTCTAATATACTAATTAAAATAATTTTATACAAAAGTAATATTAAACACATAATCAAATAGCAATCAAGTCTTGATCATTACAAAATACAAACAAAAATAAGATTTAGGATAAATAGTTGAAAAGTTTGGGTGAAGAAATTTAGGATTTACACTTTTTTATTTAAGAAGTATGGCAATATATATATATATATATATATATATATATATATATATATATAAGTCGGGTTTCGGGTTCTTCGGGTAGCCCGACACATGAACCCGAGCCCAACCCGATTTATGATCGGGTTCAAATATTTGAACCCAAACCCGAGCCCAAACCCGATTATCTTCAACCCTAACCCAACCCATTGTCGGGTTTACCCGATCGGGCTCGGGTTTAGCCCGCCCGAGTTGCACCCCTACTCCATTTTCCTTCCCCTCCATTTTCCTTCCCCTCAAATTTTCCTCTCCCTCCCCCCAAATGTTCCCAAACACAGTGTAAAAGAATTATGTAGGAGGATGGAGCGGGTGTGTTCTTTTCTTTGTGGGTACTTAAACGTTACACCGAAAGTCCATTCTTTTTGGGTTTTCGACACTAAGTTTGTCTTCCCAAAAATTAATACAAAATTTATAATTTTGAGTAGACGAGAAAGAATGCTCCGGGAAGAGTAATTCTCTTCTTTTTCTTTCTGAGGGTACTCAAAGCTTCCCCGATGTGAAGTCAATCCACTCTCGATGTTATAGAAAATGTATACTTGAAGTGCCCTCATTAAATTTAATCCAGGTTCAATGGTGCTAAGTGTACTGTATAGTATATGATAAAGAAGGTTATGGGAAGAGTGGAATAAGTTGTTTAATCTATTAAATCAAAGTTATATTGAAGTGACGACTGAATGCATTGCTCGATGGGTATACGGAAGAATGCATTCCTAAATATAGTGGTGTATTTGTCAATTGTAAACTATTTAGAAACTCAGCAATAACATAGTTTCTTTGTTCTCCAAAAGCAACTAAGTTTCCAATTGACAGTTATTTGTATGCTAGTAAGTAGTAACTAGAGAATGGAAAGTCGATAATAGTTTTTTGCCGTCAAGGGCTAAAAGATGGGTTTTAAATGGTTATAATTAGATTATTGAAGTATGGAATCACAAACTCATTCTTCATAACAAATTGCAATTAATTGGTTCATTTATGGTGGGCGAGGATTTCCTTTCAAAAGGAGCAAGTCTCATGGCACTTGAAAGCTTTTATTTTTTTGATAACATGGACACCCCTGTATATTATCGTCACTCAACTGGCTGGACATGGATCAGTAGGCTTTTCTTTGGAAAAAGAAGATAGTTGCTAAGTTGAGTTGGCGTGGAAACATTAACTCTACAAGTTTCTGTTACAGACCCATAACAGGAATACTTGCTTTAGATACAATATTGGCCCTTGCTTCTATATTCTTTTAAATCGGACCATGTATGTCTTTCCATATTCTTCATAGGCTTTAAATTGTTTGTGGCTGCATTTTATGCATTTATAAAATTAAGCACTTCTCATACAGTAGAAAGTTGTCTTATACTTGTAACATTTTTGAAGGATCATAGAAGATGCTTGCAGAGATGACTCAGAACTTCGTGCAGTACTTGGTGATAGTATTGGGAACCCAGAGTTGATGAGGAAAAGAGTGAGTTCGATTAGGTGTTGTATGTCTAATTAAGACAAAATCATCATGGTAGTCTCTGACAGAACGTGCAATGTTATTGACAGGTTGAGGAAAGGGTTCGAACAAAAGGTAGAGACTTTCACAAGTCGAAGACGGGATCAGTTCTTGCTTTCAAAGTTAGCTTCAGAGAGTGAGAAAGCGTGAATCTGATATTTATTACCTATATTTTGCAGACTTATTTTTTATATATTTAAGATTGATCTGCTAGTCAAGAATCAAATAGATACTGTTGAGTAACTCCACATAAGGTACTATTTCTTACCAGTATAAGATTGTACCTAAATGACTAAGAGTAAGATTAAAGTTTGTGATACTAATCAATGCACACTCCACACTAACTTGACCATAACTGGGGCATGGGGAAAAAAAATCCTTTTTCTGCTACTTTAGAACTTTGTCAATGACCCTTGATTTTCACATGCAACATTTTGATTATTTTGGATTAGTGTCAAATTTTAGTATCTTTTAAACTAATATGGATTTGAACTCTAATGGAGGAGAAGTTTGTATTGGATGAGTTTAGTCGTTATTGATTGAGTTATTTTATCCATGAGCTTTGGCTTGAGTTAATTAAGTCCGAGTTAGGGTGTATTTCTGGGGTCAACCCATGTTTAATTACTGTTTCATTTATTTGGAATTGACTTGTTGCCCAAGTCTTAAGAGTCTATATATTGAGATGTAATTCAATTATTTACTTGAGATTTAATGAAGAATTAAGGTTAGGGTTGATTCTTTTTGCGAGAATGGTGTGATGTTACGGGTGCAATGCGATACCCAAAACCTTTCTTTGGTGTGAAGCCCTAGAAACACTGACCCTATTTTCTTTTCCTTTTCTTCTCCATGCAATTCCTCTTTCCTCCTTCCGTGGTTGTTGTCACCTAAAACTGTAATTATTTCCCCTTCTTTACTATTGCTACTTGCCAAACCCAACACGAAACCTGCCAGACATGCTCATCTTATGCTTGTTGCTGTTGTGCAGCCACCTAAAGATCCCTCCCTGCTTTCTAGTGAAACCAAGACACCCCTTTCCTCTTCATCTATTCATAATATAACCCATCTTTGTCAACTTTCACACAACCAACAACCAGCGAGCTGTCACCATGTACAGAACTTTAAGTTTTATTCTTTCAGATCATAGTTATCAAAGGCACGCTTGAGGCGCGAGGCGCACGAGGCTCCAGCAGAGGTGCCTTAGAACACTAGTCAACGCGCCCTTTGTGAGGCACACGCCTCAATGAGTCTCATAGTGAGCCTCATGTGCAGTTGAGACACGGCTCAAGCATATGTTGTTGTATGTTTCCTTATATATATATATATATATATATATATATATATATATATATATATATATGGGGTTGTAGCCCGTTGGGTACACCGGGGGATCTCGTGGGGATGGGCACCGTTCGAATCCCCCCTAGGCGTTGCTCACCGACCCGGAGAAAATGACACCTCAAAAAAAATAAAAATATAAATAAAAAATATAAATATATATATATATATATATATATATATATATATATATATGGAAAAAGGGTAAATTTTATTCCAAAAGCAATGCAGTAATCTTACAACATACAATCAAAGTGGGACTCCTACTCATTAGTTTCCCATAACATTAACATCAAACTCTATGTTATGGAGAATGCCTACCGGAGGGGTGACCAGCCCCTCAAATATCCGACGGTTTCGTTTCCGCCATATATGCCAAACTGAGGCCGTCAGTCGAACCTGGCGGTCCGGAACCAGTCCTGCCCTCTACCTCGGCTATCCCGGAGCACAGTGATGATGTCCCCAATTCCCTTCCCGGAGTCGCATCCTCCCAACTCTCTACTCTGCTCAGACCAGATCTGCCATGCCAGGGCACACTCGAAGAAAATGTGTCATATAGATTCATTCTTCACACTGCATAGCACACATTTGGGATCTGGGACCGGCACTCCAAACGAACTCAGACGATCCCTAGTCAAGAGACAGCCCAGTAGAAGCTTGTAGACACAAAACTGTATCTTCCTGGCTAGCCCCTTGCACCATACGAACTCGTAGTCAGAACTCTGAGGAAAGGTGCGCCGGATGAGGTTGTAGCAACTCCGAAATTGGAACTCTCCAGTTCCCGGAGTTGCTCCTGTCGGCTCCCAAATCCACCGATCAGCAAACAAGTCCGGATCAATGGCAATAGTACTGATGATCCCGTCCAGCTCCTCAGTAAACCGATAAGACTCCGGCCTCCATTCCCCGTCGCGTATAATACGACTACACGTCAGCCCACGCCTGTCCTCTTGATATGTCGGGGCTCCCCTGATGTCCAATAGCGAAAGCCGATCTATCCAAGGATCCCACCAGAGGTCCGTTCCAGACCCATCCTTCATGACCTTTCGGATTGCAGATTTGAGAACCCCTCATGTGTCTCAAGACATTCTTAAAGGTGACTGAGTGATTGTTGTCAGTAGCACAGGTCCAAAAGTTGTCATGCTTCACATATCTGTTGTGCATCCAGTCAGCCCAGAGGGACCTCCCGTTGATGAATCTCCATGCCAGCTTTAGCGCAGAGGCCTCCCTGATCTCTAGCAATGGCCTAAGCCCCACTCCTCCCTCCTTCCTGGGTCTACAGAGCGGCTCCCAGGAGATCGCATGCATACCCCCCCTCCAAATGAAGTCAGCACAAATTCGCTCCACTTTCCTAACAGTGGCAACAGGGAGGAGGAGGAGGATGGATTGCAGCCATAAATGAGCCACAGCCGAAATCACCGATCTGACCAGCTCGATGCGTCCTCCAAAGGACAATCGGACGGCTTGCCAACCTTCCACTCTTCGCTGGACGTACTCCACCAGACTATGGCAGTCCTGATCCCGCGCATACTTGACTGTGAGAGGCACTCCTAAATATCTCACCGGAAGATCACTCCTCTTAATTTCCAGCACATCGGCCCGCTCCTCCTTCTGGGGACAAAGGGGGCTGAAGTACACCCTGCTATTTTCTCTGTTCATCTGAAGGTCCGAGAGGGAATTCAACTCTCCCATAATCTTCGCAATCGTCTGCATACCCTCCGTCGATGGCTGCATGAACACCAAGAGATCATCTGCATAGATAAGGTGGGTAACTGGGGGATTCACCCTCCTGAACAATGGGACCAGCCTCCCTCGGTGTACTGCCGGGTCCATCAAACATGTGAAGTATTCCATGACAAGCGTGAACAGGTAAGGGGACAGAGGGTCACCTTGCCTAAGCCCACGGTTGCTCTGGAATTAACCATAAGGGATGCCCTGGATGAGAACCGAGAAGGTGGGGGACGTGATGCACTCCCGGATCAATGCAACCCAGTGGTCCGCGAAATCCATTGCAGTCATCAGATGACAGAGGAAGTCCCTATTGACCATGTCATACGCCTTCCTCAGGTCCAGTTTCACACATGCTTTCTTCCCTCCGGTTTGCTAAAGCCCCTCACCATCTCATGAGCCAGTAGGCTGTGTTCAGCGATCGACCTCCCCTTGATGAACGCAGCCTGATTCGGAGATACCAAGTCCTGCATGATCCCCTCCATCCGTCGGCACATAAGGTGTGTAATTATCTTATAAAGATAATTACAGCACGCAATAGGTCTGAAATCCGCCAATGCTGTTGCTCCCTCCTTCTTTGGCACCAAGGTCAGGAAAGTGTGGTTCAGCTCTTTCAGTAGCTTCCCTTTGGTGAAGAATTCCTGCACCACCTCCAAGACCTGATACTTCAGAATGTTTCAGTGGCGTTTGTAGAACCCACTGCTAAAACCATTCGGTCCGGGAGCCTTGTTGGGATCCGCCAACTTGACAATTGATTCCACCTCCTCCAAAGTAATAGGGGCAAGAAGAATGCTATTTTCATACGGAGTCACCAATCTCTTCGTAACAACCTCTGGAAACACAGACAGGTAGTCAGTCTGAAAATATAACTCAGAGTAGTACCTGACAGCCTCGCCCTGGATCTCAGCCGGCTCCCCCACAAGGTTGTCATCCACATCAAGAAGCTGGGAGATGTGATTCCTATGTTGTCTGGTCCGGATGATATCATAGAAGAACTTGGAACAACGGTCACCGTCCTTGAGCCATGAACATTTGGCACGCTGAGCCGTGCTAATCTCCTTCTGCAGCCGCAAAATGTTGACCTCTCCGATCAGCTCCTTCTCTCTCGCCGCCAGGTCACCGTTAAGCATGTCAGATTGCATGTCCTGCTGGATAGCCCGCAGCTCCACCTCCTTATCTTCTAAGGTAGACTTGGGCAACTCCTTCATCCAACTCCGTAGAGCCTTCTTCGTAGCCTTGAGTCGATGCACCAAGCGGAACTGGGCCGTCCCCTCCTGACAGCTAGTAAGTCCCTCTGAGACAGCCTCCAGATAGCCCTCCGAGAGATACCAACAGTTGTTGTACCTGAATGGGCGGGACTTCCCAGGAGACCGAGTAGTGAAGCCTACCCTGATGGGGGAATGGTCGCTCGTCCCAACAGCCAGGCCCTCAACCGAAGAATTGGAAAAATGTCGGAACCATTTCCCATTGTCCAGGGCTCTATCAAGCTGGCATGCAACTCTGTTCCGGATCGCTTTGTTATGCCAAGTCCAAAGGAAGCCTGAGCGCGACAATCCCTGGAGGCCCGCCTGGAGGAGACATCTCTGAAAATCATATAGTATAGAGTCTGGAACTGGGCGGCCGTCCGCCTTCTCCCCTCGATGCAGAAGGGCATTGAAGTCTCCGATCAGCAGAAGCGGAAGCGACGACGAATCAGCAGCGGCGACAACTCTGGAGATGTCGCTCCACAGGGACTCCCGTCTCCTCCTGTTCGAGAAGGAGATGGCGATCAACTGCTCCGTCATCAAGATCAAATCCCCTTCCCAGCTCTTCGAGTTCCATCTGACCCAAATCCTGGCCATGTCACAGAGAGCCAGGTTGTGTAGTTGGGCCCAATGAGGTGGGGTCCGCCGAGTAAGGGTCTTTTCACCTTTGATCTTCGATTCTAACAGTACAGAGATGTCACACTTCTCTCTGTGAAGAACCCCACAAATCTCTCTCCACCTCCCTAGCGAACACGCCCCCCTCATATTCCAGGCGATGATAGCCATTAATTAATGAGAGGATGAATCCCCTGAAAACATCCGGATTGGCACATGGGGAATGTACCGCATCCGACGCTAATAGATCCTCCTCCATCCCAGTCGGAATGGCCTGCTGGGGAACGACCTGAGAGAGCACCATCGCTCACGCAGGGTTGTCAACACACACCGCCTCCTCCCTGGTAAAAGGATGCCCCCCTCCCTGGAGGGACTGTCACTCAGCGGACCAACAGCACGTCGCTTCCTACAGTAAACATGTCCCTCAATCGATCCGCCACCCCCTCGCTCCTCTCTCTCCGCCGCCACCATGCCTCTGGTAATCATACCCCCTGCCCTGGGCCGGAGATCAAAGTCCCACTCGTGGGAGCTAGCTGGGTAGAGACAATGAGGCTCATTCCGCCATCACTCACTGGAGGTGTAGTCCCTCCCGCCAAGACCTCCTCTCCACTGTCATCTCTGAAATCCATGTCACAGGGTGAATCTGGAATCTCACTGAATGGAATATTAGGCTACACCGGGGGGCCTACTGACGAACAAGCATTGGCCAGATGTCCAAAACAAGTACATCGTGAACAACAGAACAAGTAGGTGGGATCCATTCGTATTCCACCTTCTGGGTTAGCACCTCTCCAGAAGGGATTTCATATTCCACCATCTTCAATAACTCCCTCCCAGCCCGAATCTCCACAAAAATTCGGGCATACATCAACCTCGATCGGAAGGCAGTAGCTTCATCCGCCTTGATCGGGTGCCCACCAAGCTCGCCATATGCATCAGCAATGGGATACTCCAGAACCGGACAGGAAACTCAGGGAAGCGAATCTATACAGGGATGACATTCAGGACTTCCCTCTCACATCTAAGTTCTGGAGTCCATTCCTTCAGAATTATGAGCCTGTCGTCGAACGTCCAGGGGCCGCCTTGCAGGATCCTTGCGACATCCTCCGCAAACCCAAACTTCACATAATAGAAGCCGTTCTCGCGGACAAAGAACTCCTTACTGCCTTTAGGCTGCCAGACTCGAGCAGCATAATCCCGGATCTGTCCGTAGAAAAGCTTGTTGCCTAGGACCTACAGAACCAGTGTATTCTCCCAGTAAGCGGTCACCTTCTTTATCTCCTCCGCAGGAAACGAGGTCCGGAAACCCCTCCCTGCCTTAATCGACGGCATGTACTCCATCGATGTGGGACTTTTCGGTCCCACAGGTTTGCAAATATCTGTCCAGGACCTTCCAATCGGCCGAGTAGTCGTCCCAAGTGGCCTGGGGACAACCCCCCCGGGGGGGGGGGGAGACCCAGACCCCTGACCGCCAAGTTCCATCACCTTGCTCTTTCCTTTATCCGCCGCGGTCGTCTTGGGCCACCAGCCTACCGATTTTCCAGCAGGCACCACAGGGCCACGAGCCGATGGCCGTGTCCCTTACCCGCCTTGTCGTTTGTCAGCAGGGTAGCGATCCCTAAAATGGCCCTGTCCTCCTCCTACCTTTCCCCCGGTCTTCGCCACGCGATCGACGACGCGTAACCGTCGTCCAGCCTCCTCCCTCCATCTGCCCCCCCCGAGATCCAGATCCTGCTCCGAATTCGAAATTCGGAGCGTTGGAGACACCCGGAAGGTTCCGGTTCCCGTCCGATCCCATTGTCGGCCCTACCGTCGACGAGCCCGTCGCGACCCGCCTGAGGGGGTGCGCCCGACCCCCCCGGAACCGACCCCAACCCACCCCCGGCAGGGGGGAGCACCGCTGCCACCACCGAAGGGGGTCCGCCCGACCCCCCCGTCGCTCCCCCCCCCCCCCCCCCCCCCCCCCCCACCGCCTGGGGTGTCACCGCCGGCTGCATCAGATCTGGGGGGGTCCGCCCGAACCCCCCACCAGCACTCCCCCCCCCCCCCCCTCTCCGCCTGAGGGGGCGCCGCCGTCGGCCTGGGGGGGCTGCCCCCCCCCCCCCCCCCCCCCCTTTTCTTTCCTGACTTCCTTCCCCCGCCGGCGAGGGGATCATGTGGCCGCGGGGGAGGGGGGTTCCTCGGAACCCTAGCCTGATCGCCATCGCCTGCGCCCGCTCCCATCTTTTATATATATATATATATATATATATATATGACAAGGGCTAGCTAGACCAGCAACAAAAGGCCTTCAACAGCCAGAAGGGGGCTAGCTAGACCAGCAACAAAAGGCCTTCAACAGCCAGAAGGAGGCCCTCCCATAACTCCAAAACCTTACAAAACCCAGAACGTTGAGGTCTGCTAATGACTGGATACAATCAAAGGCTCGTTTGGAAAGCCCTAATTTGGAGCCTGTAATGTTTCTTACCTTACCACGACAGATTGCTTGTCAGGCTCCAATCACTTGCAAAGGGCTCGACTCTTTCATAGGTCGAGATGGTTGGAACTCGACCTTTACTAATAACTCTGGCTGAATATAGTCCACTCTCGACTGATCACTCGAGGTTCACTATGTCAGCCCTCTAAGAATGTCGTGGTGAAAAATTCGAAAATGTAATCTCTCTTGGAAACTGAAATATCTCTTAAGATCAAATCGAAAAAGAAGGGTGCAAAACTCTCAAAAGCTTTCCTTCTCTGTTGATCAAAAGGAAAAAAAAACTCACATGATATTATAGACATGCCTGATAACCACTCTGACCGTGTGGGCAAGCAAGGTAGTTGGTAAGGTCCCAATCCTTTTATTTTAAAGGAGAAGTAACCAAAATTTGTGCGTGGGGGACAAGAACATTTTTGTACCAACTTCATCTATTTCCAAAACATATAGCCATTGCATAATGTCCCAATCCTATGTATCTGCTGATGCTTGAAATGATAGACTTAGTCATATTGAGCCGACTATGAAAAGGTTGTAGACTTCTAGTGTTTTGTATTATTGGTAATGAATTAAAACTAATAAGTCATTTCTTGACTATTGTGATCTTCTATTTAGAGCAGCAAAATTCTATCAATTATCTTGTAGTGGTTTGAAATCCACATTTTATTAAGATATTCTTGACTTGAAAATTTTACATTGATTTCAAATTGTTTTGTGCAGCTTTAATCCCATCGATTCATTTATATGGTTTGAGCTTTATGGTGCTCCATCAGATCGCGATGTTGACCTACTTGGTAGTGTAAGTGAATTTTAAGATTTATGTTTTAACTATTCAAGTGAAAGGTTGAAATTGGATGATGTCTGTCTTGCTGATATACAGGTAATCCAGTCATGGTATGTCATGGGCCGCTTGGGCGCCTATAACTCCTCAAATCTCCAGGTTAGAAAATAGATTACTGTCTTCTACACACTATTGACATTACTGGAAGAAACTTAAACAAAATAAATACGTTAAATTGCAAATATATTTGAGAAAAAGGTTAAGGAGCCTTGTCATTTTTTTAATTAAACCGTGAAATTATGAGCTTGTAGTATAATAGTGCTTTTAACTTGTTGCAAGGAAAGACTTTGTTTCACCCTTTAGATTTAATTGATCAAAATTCATAAGCTCTGAAAATCGAGAGCGCAAAAATAAAGTCAATGAATTCTCCATGCAAAATTCTTTATTTCATTGTTTCACATCATCTATGCTGTGTTGGGACATGTAATGATGAATGATAATGACCTACAAGTAGCAACCAAGAGCACAATAGGGCATCATTACTCATTCCAAAACACACTCAGTTTTGTGTTTATCAAGTCCAATTTAAAAGTCAAAATGAAGACGAGATGTTGTGTATGCAAAATCCTAGCATCAGTGTTTACTCTGTGTTGCAAGGATAGGTCAGTAATGACCGTCAATTAGCAATCAAGGGCCATCATTCATGTCAGACCCTCTGAATTAGAGTTAATCCAGTAAAATTCTAAACCTTTAAAAGTACATAATATATGACAGTAGAACGTTATGGACATACAGGACTTTTTGTTATAGTTAACTTTATGTCCTGCAAGTTATATCCGTAATGGCTGTAATTTGACATATTTGTCTATTGGGCACAGTTGGCAAATTCCTCTATGGATTACAACCCTTTATATGATTCTGATAAAGCAGCAATGGTAATGCCTTCCTCTTTCCATGATATAAGTGATGTGGAATTTCAAGACAACTGGGGTAGGGTTTGGTAAGAATCTCCATCTGCAGTTCTATATTATCTTATCACCAGGCACTGACCAAGACGAAAATCTATATGTGGTCTTTTATAACTTACATGTTTTGTATTCATTGCAGGGTAGACCTCGGAACATCTGATTTCTTTGCTGTGGACGTATTGCTCAATAGCTTAACTGTACTGAGTTCCGAGTAAGACTATTCTATAAAACTATTTCAACTTTTGTGTTGGCTTTATTAAATATTTCATTTATGGTGATTTGAGATTTGTGTCAAACTTCTGAACAAGGATTGGGTTTGGTGGGTTTTGCTAATTTTCTTTACCCTTTTACCTTACTAAGGGTATATGCCACTCCATCAAGTATCTGGTTTTCACGGTTTCTTCATCAACAACTTCATTAGCATAACCATCTGCTAAAATATCAATCTGTAGCAGCACTATCGTTTTGACTTAGCGTGCTTCTTTTGGCAGATATTTGGGCATTCAACAGGTGGTTTTTGGTGGGCGACGGATGGGTGACTGGGAAGAAGGCATGACAAGCTCAGAAGATGGATACAAGCACTTCAAGATATGAGATTACCATAGTGTTCTAGCAACATTTTATCTAGGACAAGCCGACTTCCTAACCTCATCACACGTATCAAATGACAATAACAGTCCTAAAGGAGCAATAGAGGACGCCAAAAGCATATTATCCTCCTTAGAATTGCATCCATCCACAACAGCGAGCAAATCAGACTGAATGGAATTGTGGCCATCAAGAAACATTCTTCTCAAAGAAACTTCGTGTAATCTCTCTTATAATTGAAAGCTAAATTTTGAAATGATATGGGTTCAAGTACATATCTGTATTTATGATCTTGAGTTCCCTACATTGGCTACCCAATGTGCTTTCGAGTGAACAACTTTGATTTAATATCGTGGAAAGTTTTACAAAGCAATTTGCTCAACTGCTATAGACACTACGATAGTGGTAGTTAAAAAATGAATGTTTTCTATAACAGATGCGCTTACAAGTATTCTCATTGAACTATAGGTAATACCGATAATGCATCTGTAGAACAACATAAAGATATATGATTTATTTTGTTTTATCTGCATAAAACTGTATTTGCAAAAATAGTCTGTAATTATACAATTCTTTCAGACTCAGGGAAGGGAGATGCAGTACCCTTTCCCGCATTTTTCTGCCTTAAATGGGAAAATTCTCAATGACACAAGGGAAGGACGTATTTATAAACTTGTACAGCTGTACGCGTTTGTAACACTCTGAAATCTACATTGTTATGGTACCTTTCCTTTAAGGCTCAGGCATTCAACAAAAGTCTGATGTGAAATCTAAAGGTCAAGTACTTGCATTTGCAAAAAAAAAAAAAAAAAAAAAAAAAGAAAGGAGTGCAGCTATACGCACCCTATGACTTTCTAAGCACACCCAATATAACTTAAGTTGAAAATTAGATTAATGTTAAAAGATTCGTATACCCATATGACATTCCTATCACATCCCACCATCCTCACTTTCCTCCTTTTTCCTTCTTTCATTTTCACATTCTTCTCCAATCCAACCCCAAAATCCTAAAAAAATCCTGCTTTGAATTGTGAAGAAGGCATCATGGAGGAAGGAAGTCCACTTCAAAGACAAAATCCTTCTTTCTCGGTTTGAAGCACTGTATATGAATCGTTGAACCGAAAAAAAAAAAAAAATCCGCGATAAGCACGATCAACACAGGTCGAACGGAACACTGTTTGCTCGACCTGTGTCGGCCGAATATTACATGTTCTGTTCGACTGGTCGAACTGAACAAAACATGTTCGATCGAGGAAAGTCGAACATATATAGGGCAGTTCGACCTGTAATGGTCGAACAGTAGAGCTTTGTCCGACTAGTTGTGGTCGAACATTGTGTTTTTTCATTTAATTTTTCGTTCGACCAGCTTTGGTCGAACGTTAGCAAAGAAGTTCGACTGTCGTGGGTCGAACTCCAGTCCGAGCGCTCGACAAACCAGGCTCGAACAGAACCGTGAAAACCCAAAAAAAATTCGAATTTTTTTCCGTTTCCACACGATTGAAGGGATTCGAAAAATCCTAGCAGTGATCCTAAGCGAAAAATCCTAACAGTGATCTTGGGATTGGTCTTGGGAGCAGAGGGGATCGGAGAGGAGAGGGGGCCGATCGGTTGGAGAGAGGAGAGTAGAGAGGTTAGAATGATTTGGGGTGTGCTTAGGAATGATAGATATGTTTTATGTTAGAATAGAAAAAGAATATTTTAGTCATTTGATGGAGTGTACTTAGCATTTATGCTAATTTTGATTAATTAAAATGTGGTATACTTAGCACTTGGGGTATGCTAAGTCATGGGTTACGAATAGCCGCACCTATTTTGTTATGCTGAACATAAATATTCAAGTCACTTTTTCCACAAATAATGTGTAACGAGCTCTAATACATTTGATCAGTCAAATTAAACAGTACTGTAAGAGCATCTCCAACCCTATTGTGACTTTGGAGAAAAGTTGTTGCCACATAGGAATGACAAAATTTTATTCAAAAGATCTTCTCCAATGCAATTGTCAAGTCAATTGTGAAGCTTATGTGGCAAAAATTAAAGAAGACATTGTGAAGTTGATTGTCTTGTTCTAGACAATGCACTTGACAATGTCTTCTCTTCCATGTCATCAATTATGACTAAAAAAATATTAGAAAAAAGAAAGAAGATGCGTAGTTGTCTTAAAAGTTGTCTTAAAAGTTGAAAAAAATACTTTTTATTGCATTGGAGAGAGTTTTTTTTTACCTCATTGTCTTTTGAGATATAATTTTGCCACATAAACAAGACATTGTCTTGTGGCTCATGCCACATAGGAGCCACCTAAGACTCACAACACTTAACAAGACAATAGGGTTGGAGATGCTCAACACATGCAGATATCCACAAGCATAAGTATACCCAGAATTCTCAACTCTTCTTAATCCCATGAACTATAGATGTCGATGTAAACTCTCAACGTGAAATGGCTACTGCTCATTCCCAGAACTTGTGAACGAGGCACACTCCCTATTCGAATTAATATGCAATGTTGATGCAATGTTATTGTTCATACATCTGATATTAGGCTTTTAACACAGGTCTCCCGTAACATGAAAAATCAAACTTTACAGGAGGCAAACAATGCTCACTTTTACAAGAGTAAGTTCCAACTTCGGATTCACTATACAAGAACTTCGTACATATCGGTCACCTGCAATAGGGCTCGGATTTTATCTATAGAACCACTTGAAACTGGTCGACACCTCTACAGAAGAAAAATCATGATACATAAACTCGTATTCTCTATACATCACGACTTTGCTTTTCTCGAATTCTTTCAACAAGATGCCTGCCCCTTTCCCCAAAATGCCTGCCTTTTTCCCCGATGCTACGCTTCTGCTCTTCAAACTTCTCTCCCAACCTCTCTCCCATCTTCTTCCCTAAATCAAACATCTTTCTCCTACTACTACCCATCCTCTTTGGCTTTAAATCCTCCTCTGATATCACAGTATCCTGTTCTGTTATTACCATTTCCTCGGACGATGATGAAGTCTTTGGAGACTCGACAGCGATCTGTTCCTGGCTCCGTTGTGTTTCCTCTCTTTTTAATAGAGGTTGCCTCAACTCCCCGCTTTCAGTATTGCATAAAACTTGATTGGTAGAAACCAGTGCAAATGAATCACTGTTAGAAGCATTAGTAGAAACCAGTGCAAATGAATCACTATTAGAAGCATCAGATCCTGAGACACTCTGTTCAGGTGGCTGCTGAGATACAACATTCTTTGTTCCTTCAACTTTATTATTGGAATGAGGTGCAGTAGCATTTCCATTACTACCACCAAGTTTCATCTTACCTTCCTCAGGATGCGAAATAGTTGATTCAAGCCCACTTGTGTCTGTTGCTTCTTGACTGGCCCACAAGAATGGAGCAACCTTTCGTGCAACCCAATCATCCTTCTCTGCTAGCATCCATGGAATAGATATGTTCTCATAGTTTGGAAGTACTAAATATTCACGAATTGCAGCCTGCGAAATATAAACAATGTGAAAGTTCATGGTGTGCATGAATGTTTTGGTACTACAAAACCACAATATCATTTACTTCCATGATTGCAAATATCCAAAACAATTGCTATCAGAATTTGCAACCCATTTAGTTGTAGATTCTATGGAGTTATAAAATGAAATAAAACAATGAATAAAATCATGAAATTTGGAACTTCTTTGAAACAGCTCAAGTTTACTGTAAAAAAAATTCTTCAAAACCAAGAAAATAGTTTGAAAACTCGCAACAATGTCAAGTTACAAGTAAACAATAGGGTAAAACGAAGGTCACAATAGTGGTTCAACCTAATGCTCACTACCCTTGTCCTCTTGGACGCTGGCTTGGTTACATGAATAAGCCCCCCAAGAATCTGAGAGTTCAAAGCAACTATAGAACATGGGATGAGGAAGGCACAACAGATGCATGGCAATGGAGGGGCCTTAAAAGTACTGGTCTATATCCAAAGCCTTCTCCCATGGAAAAGGGGTGGATTGTGGAGCATAAGAAAGTTCCATAAAGGATTTGACAAAGTTTTCTGACCAATTATCAAATTGGCGTCAACCCTCTTAATTTGGTGCCATATTCCTAGCCAAGGTGGTTATGGCGAAGAAGGTCATGTCATAAAACCTAGATAGCCATTTGGCACGTAGGTTGACCTTTTGCTATGCAGTTTAAGCTCATAGAACTAAGGAGCAACCTCTCCAAGTTCCAGCTAAAGAAGATACAATTTGCTAAAGGAAATTGCATCCATCTCTGACACATTAAGCCAAAGAGTGAAAATGAATGGCATTCCAAGACGTAGGCCAGATATCATGTACCTTAAATGACCCTCAACACTAATTCTATCTATAGTTGAATTTGGTTCCAGAAAATATTCACAAAATGGGCATTACAGTGCCACGAGGCTCCTGCTTATACAAGATCTGAGGAGGGGTCAAAATGTGTGCAGTCTTATCCCCATTTCAGGAGTGGCAGAAAGAAGCACAAAAGTTTGCCCGTTGTGCCTAACAATTCTTCCAATTGTTTATAGAAAAGAAGAAAATAAAGTGAGGAGAAAAAAGTATATAAAATGGAGTTCAACATTTTTTACACATAATAATGTTGAAAAATATTACTCCTACTTTTATTTGTTTTACCTGCATTTGATGACCAAGCAAAGACGAAAAAGAAACTTTTCAAATTTCTTTGTTTTTTATCAGGTCCATGGTATGCGAATTGTTACGAGGATCAACAAGGAGGTGGCTAGTTGACTTCCTTTCATTTGGAATGTATTACTGTATAGGAATTTATACAAATCAGAGGAAAACACTTATTTGCACCTTAAAACGATTGCCAATAAGCAAAGCGACGTGGGCACTGGTGATTTTCCTTTCCCCAATTGAAGAATCAAAGTTCCAATCAATTTCTGGCATCGATGTGAATGCAAACCATAGCTGATCAGAAGGTGGTGGTTTTATATGTAGACGCAGTGTCCCCCTAATTGATGCAATCCGTATCGCCAAAGACAAGGGAACCTATATAGAAAACAGTTTCAGTATTCCATATCAGCTTATAAATTAGTTATGATTTAAAACCAATAGCAATAGATCAACATGGCATAACAAACATTGGACCTTGATATCAGATACCATATTCCAATTTGCTTTCACTGATAAACGTCAAATGAACAACAAAGAAAATGAGTGATCTAATTCTAAAAAATAAAAATGGTGAAAAAAGAAGCAATAAAAATATCTACAAAAGTTTTGTTCCGTAGATCTGGTACACAAATGAAGGTAGATACCATAACTACAGCATAACAAAAACATATTACAGCTCTGAAATGAGATGTCCATAATGATTTTGACTGAAGATCAGCACTAATGAAAGCAGGGAAGGAAAAACAGAAGTTTGGAATTATAGCCTATGGGAAAAATGGTAAAACAAAAAATACAACTATTGTAGACAGACAAATACATGGTAGTATACTTCCAGTAACAAGAATCTATTCATTGTTCTGTTGATCAAGATAAGTTGTAAAGCATCAAAATGGAGAAATAAGTCTCTTATATCAAAAAGACAGCTTGGAGAAGCAATGGTAATGATAATATAGTGTACTTCTAGTAGTGGCAGGAATATAGCTGGAACTTTTCAACCAAAGCAGAAGCAGATATTCAGTTGTACCCTCAGTGCAGCAAGCCAAACCCAAACAACCTATGATAGGTAGAATTTACATGCTGCATGACAAGTATCGCATCATTACCAATTGATTGTATAAAATTAGTTACAAAATCCAAAATCAATTTGGGCAGTGCTACATGGACCGCGGTTTGCGCCCACGGTCATGGCCTGCAAGCCACGTGTCGGCCCCCCATGGGAGCGCCCCCACCCCCGGAATTTCGGGGGTGGGCCTGCGGGCAAAAAGGAGTTTTCGAATCAATTTCTGGTAAATCACCAAACCTGGAGAAATTTAGATGCTGAACAAAGTTGGTGGACGCAAATGTGCCATACTCTAGGATGAACCTCACTCTTTTCATTGTGCCACATTCAGCATCGAAATCAAAATGGTTGCTGAAATTAAGAAGTATGCCACTTCCCAGGCCCCAACTAGTGTAGGGACTAAACAACCACAAAGCTTTTATCCCAAAAAATTTAGGTGAGACACATGAATCAGTATTTTCCAATAAGCTTCGTCAAGGGTCGTGTCTTAGCAAAATCTATATCCTTTATCATAGCATAAAGCCATCTTTAGAGGGCATTTGGTATTGTTGAGTATATAAATATTTCAAGGAATATATAGTTCATATAAAAATATATATCATTTTTTATTGATGATTAAAGATATTTAATATTTGATACTCTTCGTTTGTGACTTTTTAGTGTGGTTGGCTAAGGTGATATGTTACTTTTGAAGTGAACGTGGCTCAAATTCTATTGCCATCATAATCTTTTCTACTTATAAATTAATTTTTACTACCCGATCCGTACTGAAGCTAACCCAAACTCCCCTTGACGTTATCTCAAATTCTATTGGCAAATTAACTTCTACAGAAAAAGTACAGAAAAAACAAAAAAACTATTTTTTAAAAAAATTTAAAAAAAAAACCATAAATATGAGATTTTTGAAAAAACCAAAAACCACCAAAAAAACAAAAAAAAAACAAAAAAAAACAAAAAAAACAAAAAACAAAAAAAAAACAAAAAAAAAACAAAAAAAAAACAAAGAAGACAAAAAAACAAAAAAAAAAAACAAAAAAAAACAAAAAACAAAAAAAAAACAAAAAAAAAACAAAAAAAAAACAAAGAAGACAAAAAAACAAAAAAAAAACAAAGAAGACAAAAAAACAAAAACAAAAAAATAAAAACAAAAGAAAAGAAAAAAAATACCAAAAAAAAAAAAAAAACAAAAATGAAAAAAATGAAAAATGAAAAAACAAAAAAACTGGTAAAGGAAAAACTTCAAATGAAGTATTGAAAAATTTAAAACAATAAAAAAATTGTTCTAAAAAAATAGAAGAAACAAAAAATAAAAAAGTGCAAAAAAAACAAACAGGAAAAAGATAAAAGGAAACCCAAAATAACGAGAAAAGGAGAAAAACGGAAAAATAAAAAATTTCAAATAAAAGAATAGAAAAAGAAAAAAAAAGAAATTTCTTTTAAAAAATGTGTTTTAAAAGAAATGGAGAAAAATTAAAAATACAAAACAGCAAAAGAAAACAAGAGAAGAAGGAAAAAAACATTAAAAAAGTATAGAAATACCAAAAAATAGAACTCTGTAAAAAAGAAAAATAATTTAAAACAAACGAAAAAAATGAAAAATGAAAAAAAAAAAACTAAAAACCAAAAATATTTCTTAAGAACAAATGAAAAAAAGATTAAAAAACGAAAAAAAGAGACAAAGATAACTTTAAGAGAAGTATAGAAAAACAAAATAAGTGAAAAAAGAATATATTTTTTTTACAAAACAAAGAAGATATTAAAAGAAGCCAAAGAAACCAAAAAAATTGAAGGAAAAAAAATCAAATGAAAAAAATTTAAAAAAAACGAGAAAAAGAAAGAAATAGGAAAAACAGAGAAGGAAAACATACAAAAGAGTATAAAAAAACAAATAAGAACACTTTTAAAAAACTCAATTTTTTTAAAACGAAATAGATAGAAAATTTATATCTTTTGAAACATTTTATTCCCATGGCAAAAAATAAATATACCCACATATTCTTAAGAGATAATATTTCCATGTTTTGTGGGCAAATTATACCCGGACATCCAAATTACCGGAAATAATTTTTTATAAGCCAAACCGAACATGGAAATAAGTTTTCCACCCTAAATTTGCCTGGAAAGAAAAAATCTGCATACCAAACACCTCCTTAAAGTCTACTCCTAGCTCTAGCAGATCCTTTGAGTAGCATGACATTCCCAACTCACAAATCTATTTGACTATATTTCTCACGTCCAAATCATCACAAATATAAATCATTCTCTCTTACCGTCAATTGACACCACCTCCAACTTTCCATCAGTGAACTGGTTTCTTGTCCTATCTTTTAACGTATTCACTAGAAGATCTCAGATATGCTCATTTTAAAACCTTTTGATTTTAAAAGATGAGCTTGTAACATTGTAGACCATACAATTAGAAAGACCACAACACAAATGGGGAGAAGGAATTAGGATTTACTTGGATGGAACTTTTAGCATGAACAAAATTGAAAATTCTCTATCAGGTTTGTTGAGCATAAGGTAGGCATCTAGAAATAGTGACACTTCTGGAGGATGAGTAGGAAGGAAAAGAAATCGATTACTTTCCCATTTGATTATGGGTAAATGAGGTCGGAGACTTTCTAGTTGAAGGCGTCATCAAATATATTGGAAAAACAATCAAAATGGTCACCTGTTGAAGTCAAAACATAAGCTAATAAGAATTCTAATGTTGCAAGAAATGGTCCTTGTGAAATGAATCTGGTGATAAAAAATTCAATAATTTGCGCCAACCAAGGTTAAATATGATGAGCAAATGAAATCAATAAAGGCGTTTTGAGTTAGCGATCGCAATGACCGTAAATGGATCAAGTAGGCACAATTCAGGCTTAAATATGATGAGCAAATGAAAGACTTGCAAATTGAGTGGGAATAAAATTCCCCAACATTCCATCAGAGATAATTAACTAATTTACGAACAAAGACTGAAAAGATACTAACTCAAATTAAACAAAGAAACGATCTCCCAGCTAGTCACATGTCATGACAGCTAGAATCTGTCTCTATCATTGGTACGAGTCCAGAACAAAAGTGAAAAGCTTGTGAATTGATTGCAGAGTTAATAAAGTTTAGGACTTCGAGCTAAACTGAAGGATCAAATCAAACAAAGCTGAATTTGTGTTATCATCCATCAAATGTAAATGTAATAAGCAGCTTAGTATTTATTAGTAATATAAGCCTCGTCAAAGGGAGTCTGCAAATGGATCTTCATAAATAACACCATGACCTAAAAGATAGCAAGCCAACCCCCAATGCAAAAAGACTACTTCTTACGTTACAAATTGCATTCTCCAAAACCAGCTAATATGACTGAAAGATGGTAGATTGTAGTCTCTAATGCACTGCCACAAGCACCCATATAGATTAACATGTAAAAACAACCTGAAAGTCACTAGGAATCTAACAAACTCCCAAGGTACTTTATGCAAATCGCTAGAAGCAGTATATAGCCATAATGCATGCATTCCTGCCAGTTAGACTAAGCAACATATAGAGAAAAATTAAAGTTGTATGAAACTCCAATTTTAGAAATGTTTGTCATAGGAGGTACACAGAAATTTCCCTATTGAACAAAACTCCGTGTAATTTAGCAGGTGAAGAGCTAGGAACGGAGATAACGAGAAGAAATACATCAAAGCCAATACTAACAGTTGATCAACGACCCATATCTCATTTATTACAACTCAGCTTTACTTATCATACCTCATTTTTTTTCCTACCAATTTTAGATCATCCTCATGTATTGTTAGTGTTCTCAAATTCTTCATCATATTAACATTTTCCGATACTCGCACACTGCATCAATCAATCAGACAGAATACAAGCTCTGTTCTAAGAGGCGGCCGCCTAGGCAGCGCCTAGGCGCTAGGCGTCGGGTGCCCGCCCAATGCCCGCCTAGGTGCCTGCCTAGTCCCCTCGACGCCCGACTATGCATGTATTGGGGTTTTATTGATTTTTTCTGCAATTTTTAGTATATTTGTTTAGATTATTTTTATCATTTTGAACCGCCTAGGCGGGCTAGGGGCTAGGCGCTAGGCGGAAGGTGCCTGCTCGACTAGCGCTTTTCACAACCTTGAATACAAGTTAGCCAATAAGTTATATACAGACCTGTGAGACCTGGTTGGCTATAGAATGTACAGCGGCCTTCCATCTCGATGCATAACCTGACGCCCATTTTGTGCTCTTTATTTGTTTCAAGCCATCTAAAGCAAAAGGACGATAAATTTGTAAATATAGTATTAATGGCACAAATAAGTTGGCAATTGCATAAGGGTGAAGTGTGTAGCTGTGACATGTTCACAAGAATACTAAATGTACTTACAACAGACTGTATGATGCAGTATTATAAAGTGTATACTTGATAGGAACAATATTACAGTAGCATGTACAGTATGACAAGTCGCATAAGCAGTCAATGACTTGAGGATCTTTAAGTCAAACGCACGTGAAGACAAATACACTTCCAATGACGTAGAACAGAAAACTTGGTCATGGCTTCTATAAAAATGTTATATATCTAGAAAATTATTCACCAACTAGTAAAGATTATATTAAAATACTTATCAGTCAAAAGGTATAATTGCTATTTAAGAACTAATCGACCGGTATAAGTATAAATTGTCAGTAAATGATGACTTTAATTTGATACTTAGGGTTATCAAAGTCTTTGAATTATGTTGTCTGGGTTCTGGAATCAACTTGGTAGATAACAGAAAATAGCAGCCACTGAAACGTCCTGTTTGAATATAGACATCTTTACATGAGAATGCATTTAAGGAAAAGAAAAGGAGTCTATTGGCATGGTAATTGTATACAGATCAGTTGCTCACCTACTTTGTCCACTTCGTCACTATTCTCCATTAGACTAGGAGAACTTGAAGATCTAAGTTGGTTCTCATAATACTCGATACCCTCCAGAAGATCTGAGGTCACCTCCCCAACAGAACTTGGTGCATAACTGGTACCCATAAAGTCCTTTTCAAGCTCTGGTTCACAAATTTCAATTCTTGTTTCAACATCCAATACTAAGCCACCTGAATATTCAATATCAACTTCCACTGTCCATGCTTCATTCAAGTCCACAGGGAGAACCCTAATTTTATGAATAATAGGTGGAAGGTTTCCAAGATCTAAGCCAGTGCATATCACACCACCAATGTAACTAGGGGTTCTCATATTTAACAAGGACCTCTGTACATAGAAAACAAAGAAAATAAAAATACTTTATACATGTCCAGAAGAAATTAAGCTATTAAACTCGGTAAAAAGCAACAAAGAACAGACATCATGGTAGTTACCTGAATGCGTGCTTTTATGGCATCATTCAACCCTTTGCTTCTTACAGCATCAAAACACAGCCGTGACAACAATAGATTCCAGGAAAGAGTACCTTCACCGTTAACAATTTTCTCACCAATATCTGAATCAGGAATGATATGAAGCATATTTTTGCCAGAGGTAGGAGAACTAGATTGCACCACATCTTGCAAGGAATTGTTCAATGAGTTATCTTCTAAAGAATTTCTAGTAGATCCATCAGAAGATGATACAGCAAGCAGGGAACGAGTTTTGACAGGAAATTTTCTTTCAACGTTTGATGATGAAACTGAAGTCTTTCTCTCAATGCCATTCTTCGTGGACTTCTTCGTGGCCTTCTTCGTGAACTTTTTCAGAAAACTCCGAACCCTTGAAGATGATCCATCGACCCTGTTGCTCTTATCTGTAGCTTCATCAAATAGCATTGCAGGAGGTTTAAGAAATGAAGGGTCTTCTCCACTTAAGGACACTAGATACTGGTGAAATTCTTTGGTTAAATGGGCAAACCAATTCAACTTTTCTTTGTCAGAACAGGAGGCAAGGCGCAAAGCTTTGCACCATGATTCCTTCTCCCAAGAAGTCTCAAGGTATATATAACATGTTTTGCTTCCATTGTAGATTATTGAGCTCTTGCTTTCCAGTTTAATCGGATACCTTTTAGCCCTACAATATGATGTATAAAAAACAAGTATTAGATCTCAAGCTAACATTTTATAGATTGACAGTATATTTAATCTCTACACTGAAACAAAAGCATTAGCAAGTAAACCATTAAACAAATGGAGGTATGGAGCTCGTTTCTAGCTTTTAAAAATCCAAACAACCAGAACACATTTTGTTAATAAAAGAAAATGTATCCAGTGGGATTTGATACAAGTATACCTGAAAGAACTATTTATTTTTACAGGTCTCAGTTACAACTTTTTCATATTCTAGAATTAGGAATAGGTAGTATAAATAATGGCATTATAAACTAAGTACAGTTATATCTGAATGTAAGTATAGAAATTGGAGAATCCATCAGCACCAATGTTCATTATTAGTACATTATAGAAGTATACTAAGAACTTACCTGCAAAGGCAGAATAATATTCTAGGATGAGAGAATAAATGATCATGGTGTAAGCATGGACACATGTCAAAGTTACAGTCTTTACATTGCTTACCATTTCCTTGTAGAAAGATCTGAACCAGAGACGGCTAGTATTGTACAATCTGAAAGTTTAATATCTGCTTGTGATCCATCTAAATCTGATAAGCCCAAAGTCCCACCTTTAATTTTGGCATGTTTCTTTTGTGGGTACACCTCTATGATACCCTTCTTGTTTTTTACCTCCTTGGGCCCTCTTGTGGAAGGTTCTTCTAGTACCCAAACTATGCCCTGAATATCACATACAATGATAATTTAGAAAAGAAAAAAAGTCGGTCCATTTCTCTTCAGATACAGCATATAGAAACTTGGCCCTTTATTTAAGAAAACTTTGTAATCATTGGCGAAAATATAAATCATGAACTAATTCAGTGAAAAAATTGATACGAACAACTAACCCAGAGAATTATAAATAACACATGCAAAGATGCACACAGATATCAAATAATTACATAATAAAATAAAAACATAATATCTTAATCACAAACTTTTGGGAGGTCGATTGACTAGATTCTTAAAGGGAATCATAGAAATAAGATTATACAAATGCAGATCATAATATCCTCAAATAATGCTAAATAAAATGTATTAGAAACTTCATATCATAGTTATTGGGATCCCCTAACCCCCCTAGGAATTGCGTTTTGGATCCATTGACCCTGATTTTGGTGGCTCCCGATCCATATCACTAAAAGTAGCAATCCTACTCTTACTAGATGAAGTTCAACAAAGATATCAATCAAATGATAATAAAAAGACAGTAAAATTAATTATCAAAATAAAGCATACAAAGAGAAGGTTTTTGTAGGATCCAATACGAATTCTTCCCTAATAAACACAATAATATACATACACGCACTAAGAACCCACTCTTAAGCGAACTGCATACTGGTCGTGCCTACCTCCCCTTAGACTATGTACCATGAAAAGTAGCGTACCTCGTACCCATACTCATACCATGTAACAGAATGAACCGTGATCCATGTAACTATACTTCATATTGTAACATGCAAGGTTCTTATGAGATGTCACCTCAGGTTGAGGGAAAAAGAGGCTCAACAGACTTTGAAAACCTTTCCAAGATCAAAATTTCTATAATTGCAGAAATTTTGATGGCGATCAAGACAGATCGGATTGTTTCTCGACCGTTCGATAGATCGAATGGTCCAAAATGATTGGTGTTTACATTTAAACCTTTTTTTTCTCTCTATGCATTCTGCCTTTCCTTTTCATTCATTTTCATATTCATAGCCTTTATCCTTCTTCCTAGTGTTCTAAACGGCGGTCAAGGCTACTCTCCTTATTGCTTTTGCCTTTGACGGTGGAGTAGGCGTTCAGCAAAGGTTTCGCGGTGTAAGCAGAGGTGAAACGACGTAGGCAGAGGCGAGGCGGCATAGGCGGACGCCTAGGCGGAGCAATAACTGACTAGATGTTTTAACAAAACAATTTTGCAAGCATTATGGACCTATGGTTCACTTTTACAAGACTAAAACTTTATAAATCTTTGTTGTACAACTTAATTATGCATAAAACACCCTTAATATATATATATATATATATATATATATATATATAATGCAAAAAGATGGTGGTAAAATAGTAAAAATGATCAAAATGTATCAACCACCTAGGGGCGCCGCACCCGCCTACCGCCGTTTAGAATCTTGTTCTTCCCTAACTGCTAATACTTCAGATATTACTCTTCATGTGCCCCGACTATTTGCAGGAAAACATCTCTCCATCTTGTCCTAATTTGAATTTCTTTCTGCTACTGTTGTCTCTATTCTTATTCTTTGACCTTTTCCTTTCATCGACAATCAACCCCCATGACTTCTCCGATGGATTTGGCCTTCTCATAATTTTACTATTAAGAAGTGTCACTGTAACCTCTTTCATCTTTCGAGTCTCCTTTTCATAAAGGATCATTGTCACCAAATGGTAATAAGACCCCGAAAATGAAGATAAGAGCAATAACGCTTGGTCCTCCTCCTATAATTTTACTTCAATATGTTGAAGATCGTTGGCCACCTTATTAAAGTTGTTCAGATAATGTAGAATTTGAGTCTCTTCCTTCATACGAGGGCTGTAGGATTGCTTCTTGAGATACAACGTGATAAACATAACTTTATCATATACAAGTTCCCTAGCTTCAACCATAAACTAGCCGCATAAGTCTCAGTCATGATATTATACATCGCCTTGTCTGCCAGACAAAGCTTTATCTTACATTGTATCAACCATAATGTCGACATGCCTTTTGTCCTTATAGACAACAACCTTGAACAACCTTCTTTGACGAGGATTGCTTTGACTTTTCTCTGCAACATCGAGAAGTTTTCTTCACCGTTGAATTTCTCTACCTCGAACCTAGTGCTATAATCTTGTATTCATCATTCTAAACAACCAAAATAGAGAACTTTTCCCTTCTGACCTTTATGAACCAACAATTTCAAGTATCAAGCTCTAAGAAGACAGGGAGCATACCAATGTCATCACCTACCGCTAACCTAGATCAAATAAACTAAAATTCCTTTGGTTCTTAGCTCTGATACCAATTTGTAAGAAATATACCCTCCTTAATGACGAATATAACAAAGCAGAAAATAGCTGAACAAATAGCAACCAACAACACAAACACAAATCTAATGTAAATCGACCAAAACCGATCTACATCCACGGGACAATGGGAGAATACTTTATTGAATCAAATGAGAGAAAATCTTATAAGAATTAAGTAAACAAAGATTGTATTGTGAAACCCTCCTTTATGGGAGATCTCCAACGAGCTCTCTTCTTCTCTCTCTAGATACCTTAGAGTTACAACTTCCTCAGCAAAGCTCAAGATTAGAGCATCTCCAATACAATTGTGAGTTTGGAAAAAAGTTGTTGCCACATAGGAATAACAAGTTTTTATTAAAAAAGTCATTCTCCAATGCAAATGTCAAATAAGTTGTGAAGTTGACATGGCATGACATGGCAAAGACATTGTGAAGTCGGTTGTCTAATTCTAGACAATGACTTTACCTCCACATCATCGGTTATGAATAAAAAAATTTAGAAAGAAAGAAAGAGGGAAGAAGTTGCCTTGGAAATTGGAAAAAAATAGATTTTATTGTCTTCTCAATATTCTTGCCACCTAGAGAAGACATTGTATTGTGCCTCATGCCACACAAGATATTAGGGTTGGAGATGCTCTTAGTCTCTTTTTTCTCAAGCACGCCCATCTAGGGTTGGAAAAAACCTTAAATAAGCTCTCCTGACTTTTCCAAGTTGTTAGAATTCTAGACCGTCGAAAACATCATCTTGAATCTGACTCATTCAGCCTGAACTAGATGCAGTGGCATACCAACGGTGTGCCGGCAGTATACCGTTGGTATGGTTGATGCGAAGATTTTGATCCCCAAAACTTGCTGGAATGAAATCACATTATTTCGGTATGTTGGTGCTATACCGCCAGTATGCCGATCTCAACTGCAACAATCTCAACTGTTGTTGCAGTTCAGCTCTTTCGAGCCGCATCTTGCTGTTTCGACACCTAGCGGACCTATCCGATTACCGGATGGCACATGTAGCTCTCGGTAGTTGAACACAAACCATATTACAATAATGTGCCCGTTAGCAAGTACTCACAATTTTAGACTGATGTGCACATCATCGTACAAATACATATGAGAAAACACATATTCTGGCTCGATAAGCTAAGAAATCAAACTACAACATAAAACTTCAAATAATCCATAATCATCTAGCATCTAAAAAATTAGATGTTTAGGGGGGAAAAAAACTAAAACTACAATTTAACCACAAGAACATTCTACTAAAGCACAATTTCACCAATTATAACATACGAACACGAAATCTTAATTCAATTCAAGAACAGCTTAAGCTTGTAACTAAAGAAAAAAAACACAGAAATTTAAGACTAAACCGCGCTTCAATTCAAGAAGCGCTCAAAAGGAACGGACCGATCGGTCTCCGGGATCAAGAAACGGGCTCACCTCCTTGCTGACCGGAGAGCCGAGCGGCGGCTCCGCCCCGTCGAGATCGGCACCGGCCGACGCCGGCGCCGCCTTGGCCTCCGCCTCCGACCGGCGGAGGAGGGTCCCGAGGAGCCGGTAGAGAACGAATCCCTCCGCCGCCGCGAGGGAGAACGCCCCGAGGAGGAAGCCGAGCGCGAAGAGGAAGAAGAGGAGCATCGCGAAAGAAGAGAGAGAAAAGGGGCTTGGAAATAATTTTGCTGGGGGAGAGAGAGGGAGTAGAGTGGAAATTATAAAAAAATGGGGAGGGGCGGCGATTCGAAATTTTTCGGTAATAGAGAAGAAGGGGATTGGACAGAGAAGGGGATCGTCGGTTCGGTTGTCGGGGGAAACGCGGAGGAGGAGGTACAGGGGTTGGGAATCTTGGGATGTTATTTTTCTACGTCTGATTTTACTTTGCGTGCTTACAATCCTGCAATAGCCGCCAAATTGCTTCTTTATTTGCTACATTTTTAGACAAATTTATAATTAAATACTATAATTTTTTCAACTTGCTACACAAACTTTGTTTTAGGCAATTTATAGGGGCACCTCCACATTTACTAAGGGGCAACCCAAAATTTTTTCCAAAAAATTACAAGTTTGCCATTGTGTTTTTTTACGCAGCCCAAAAAACACTATATAAGCCAATTTCATTTTAGATTTCATCTCTCTCTTTCTTCCTCCCTCTACTACTTCTCTTCCTCCACTCCTTTTTTCTCCTCCTCATATAAACCTATAATTAACCCTAGCTAGGTGAAATTGTCCCCCAACCTAAAATTTATGGTAGAATACAGTGTCAATCACTTCTCCCATTAATTTGTAAGTCGTCGAATTTATTTTTGTGTAATATTTTTAGTTTTAACCTAAATTTTACATATAAAAGTTGAATTTTGTGTTTAATGTAAAAAAAAATAGAAAATGGAACAATCGGGACCATCAAATGCTGGATACTCTCCTCCCACAACTTTCGAAGAACACTTCGACGCATCGGAAACCCTCGTGGTAACTACACTTAACATTTACTTCGGGTCAAAAATTGGACTGACACAGAGGACTGCCACAAATGTGGCAGTCCCTCACATATATAGGACTGCCACAGATGTGGCAGTCCTATATATGTGAAGGACTGCCACATTTGTGGCAGTCCTATATATGTGAGGGACTGCCACATTTGTGGCAGTCCTCTGTGTCCAAGGAAATATGACAAGGAAATATGAAAACCTTTCAAAGTTAAATTCTCATTTTGCACTCACTAGGTTGAAAAGTGAAAACATAGCAACAGAACCAAACATATAATACCACGTTAACATTTCTTTATATCTAAAATTGAAACTGAGAACTTGTAAGCTTAATGTAAAATTAAGCAAGAATTTCATTATGTCAGATATATGTTAAAGCAAAATTAAGCAAGAATTTCACTATTTATGGGTTCACCATCGTTTGTGTCTGGGCATTATGATGTTACTTTCAAGTAGCAACTATATTACATTTATAACTAAATTTTAGAGAACTAAGGATAACTATATTACATTTATAACTAAATTTTAGAGAACTAAGGATTATATGTTGCAGACAGATACGCTTGAAGTGTCTCAACTTGTGACCAAGTACAGACTCCTCTATAAATAATAATACGCTTTATGTAGTTGTTTAGTTTTGACTTTTAACTTCTATTGTAGGACTTGCGATCTTCCGAGGTTGCGGTACATGCTCCAATTGCAATCGATGTAGGGCATTTATTTTGGACCGATCTTTCGTTTCAATCAAGCGACGAAAGGGCAAGCTTGTCATTCGCCGAAAAATGGAGAAAATGGACCGCCCAAGAGAAGATACCGTTGCAAGCCAAACACTGAGTTTGTATATTGATAAATTCCAACCTGAGGTTCGCTGATACATTTGGTCTATTGTCGATGTTCCCGGTGATGGCCATTGTGGATTCCATGTGCTTGCAAGACATCTTGGCTATGATGTCAAAGACGGATGGAGACGGGTGAGGCAGGAGCTGTACGAGGAGTTAGAGACTCGTCTTCCATTCTACTCCCGTCTCCTAAGCGAAGAAACGGTTGCAAGTTTGTTGTTAAGTATCCCTTGCACCGACAGTGTTACCGGGACATACCACTACATGTCAGTCCCGTCTGCCGGCTATTTATTTGCCAATAGGTACATGATACCTCTCGTAATTTTCTCGATGGGTATTAGAGAAACATTCTTTCCGATGTGCGCACCTCCGCCGGACCACGGACATTCTAACCTATGTACTATAGGTCACATCGGTGATCACTTCGTCATACTAAAGATGATCGGTCATTCTCCGATTCCTCCACCTTCAACAGTTTGGTACAAAAGAGCACCGGTCGAAGCCAGAGCTTGGACCACACCTTTCGCTCATCAAATCGACCATTGTAAGAAGTTGTTGAAGTTTGAGGAGCCAAGAGACTTACCTGCTGACCACTGTGACGTCGAAATCGACTGAGTATCAATGTGTTATATGGAAGACCACTTTTGTATACATTTTGGCATTTTGGTTATAGAGGACCACTTTTGTATACATTAAACTATGAAATATGAAGTCCAATATATGTTTCTTACTTTTATCCATGTGTTATATGTCTTTTATCTGGGTGTTATACATGTGTTTTATTTGGGTGTTATACATGTGTGTCATACATGTGTGTTACTTTTATCCAGGTGTTGTCTTTTCTAGGACTGCCACACCCAGGGCAGTCCTTCACATGTGCTGGACTGCCCTGTGTGTGGCAGTCCTTGCTAAAATGTTCTGTGATCTGATCACAGAACAATTTATCTAGGACTGCCACACACAGGGCAGTCCTTCACATGTGTTGGACTGCCCTGTGTGTGGCAGTCCTAGATGAATTGTTCTGTGATTTGATCACAGAACAATTCATCTAGGACTGCCACACACAGGGCAGTCCAACACATGTGAAGGACTGCCCTGTGTGTGGCAGTCCTAATTGAAACTTGTTGTTATATAAATGGCCATTCTCCTGTGTTTTAACATGGAGAATGGACATTCTCCGTCTTAATTTACACGGAGAATGGTCATTCCAGTGTTAAAATGCAGGAGAATGACCATTCTCCGTCTTAATTTACACGGAGAATGGCCATTCTCCGTCTTAATTTACACGGAGAATGGCCATTCTCCGTGCTAAATTACACGGAGAATGGCCATTCTCCGTGCTAAATTACACGGAGAATGTCCATTCTCCGTGTAAATTAAGACGGAGAATGGTCATTCTCCTGCATTTTAACACTGGAATGACCATTCTCCGTGTAAATTAAGACGAAGAATGTCCATTCTCCGTGTTAAAAACACGGAGAATGCCATTCTCCGTGTTAATTTACACGGAGAATGGTCATTCTCCGTGCTAAATTATGGTCAGTTGAAACTTTGGAGGGCCATAACTTTGACTGGGAGGTCGAAACGAGGTCCCGTTTGTCCCAAAACGAGCGTATCTTCGAGGAGGCTGAAAGTAACCGTTTTACAGTTAGACGGCCTTCCGGAATTTTAGAATCGCAAAAAAAATGATGTTTGGACCCCCGTTTTAGCAGTTTTGTCAAAATTTTAGAATCGCAAACAAATATTAATTCAATGACTCACAAATAGGACTGCCACCCCCTGGCAGTCCTACGCTTATGAAGGACTGCCAGAGTGCTGGCAGTCCTAATTAAAACTTGTTGTAACAGCAAGTTTCAATTAGGACTGTCAGCACCCTGGCAGTCCTCCTTTTGTATAGGACTGTCAGGGGGGTGGCAGTCCTAATTGAAACTCTCTGTGCCAGGGGGGTGGCATATTCAACAGAAGTATTTCAACACAAGTATCCAACACATAACCAACACAAGTATTTCAACACAATTATCCAACAACATGTTCGACACCCAAAAATATCAACATCCAAAAATATTTCAACACAAGTATCCAACAACATGTTCGACACCCAAAAATATCAACATCCAAAATACCCAACTTCAGACAATCAGACAATCATACTACATATCATGGCGGACCTTCGAACGAGACTCCGCATTACGCATGAATGGGAACTCAACCTCGTCGTCGATGCGCTCAAGCTCGTTGGCGACCAAGGTACTAGTGTCGACCAAGACACTAGTGTCACTTTGGCAAGCGCTCCGAAGTGTCTTGGCCAGTTCCTTCGCCCTTCTAGACTGTAAATGAAAGTATAATTGAATTTCATATGATTTCTTGAAGCCCGGGAGAGTTGTAAAACTAGTTTCCCTCAAGTCCAAGATTACTTGAGACAAACTTGACGATCTTCGAGTACCATTTTGTCGATTTTTCATCTCTGTAATGTTCTTTGGTCATGACACGACCGGTAACTGGTAGCTCCAGTATCTGGTACAACGTCGTGTCACGACCCGCTACCCAAATTGTTGGGCCAGGCCGAGTCATGTCCAGCCTACGTTGAGATAAAACGTAGTAAGCTGTTCTAAAGACAACAGGATAAGACTAAATGTGCTAACAGTTCTATAAGTGAAGAAGAATCATAAATGCTCCAAACACAAAAGTCGTCGTATATAGTAAAATATCCAAGTACAAGTAAACTGAAATATAAAACTGGATACATGTCCAGTTACAAAATGATATAGTCTAATACATGTCTACTCTCAAAAGTCTAAGTAAACAAAAGACAACTAGGCGAGGTTCCCCGCAGGAACATCCTCGTAAAGCAGAGCCGGGTCCTCGGCAGTAATCCCATAATATGAGTCGCAGAGTAACTCCTCCTCAATAAGGACACCTACAACGTTATCCTGTCAGGACGGAAGCAAGCACTAAATCTAGCAAACTAGCATATGAAACATGGAAATGAACATGAGAGGAATAACTGGAAAGCATGGCATCACATAGTCTATCATGGCAAGGATACATATGTCATAGAAACAGCTGTATATGTAATGTTTAAAACTGGAGCAGGTACGTGATCGGTCAATAGATGTACAATGTACCGAGGTACAATGTAAATAAAATGTACATACGTACAAGTAAAATAAGCGATAGATGTACATACGTACAAATACAGCTGGTGCGCCTACGACAAGGTATACATAAAATGTCAACCTTGCTCGGTACGTACGTACGAGTAAGGGGCATGATCACGTACGCTACTAACAGTTTCCCCATAAACCATATCCTAATCATGTGAGAGATACATCAAGACTGTTCTAAGCATGGTAGTAACTGAAAGTACAACATGTAGAGATCTAACTTGCTACCCCAAGGATCAGCATTCAACATGGTGGGGTTTGCAGTTCATTTATGTGACAATATGTAAAGTTCGTAGAAAGTACTTGCCTCTAGCAAAGTAAAATAAAACAAGCTGCGATAATAATGCTATGGATGTCCAGTAACTCGTCGCTGTAGAAGTAAATATAACAACTTAGTTTTACACTAAGCTAAAACACTAGGACACTAATTGGTGAAATACGACTTGTGACTGGGCACCTAGCCAAAATGATGACTTGGCATAGAAGACCAATGTGGGGTGACACACTATGTTTAACTAACTTTCCAGGGTCTTTATACTAGTGAGGGATGGGGTTCAACACGACTAAAACTCCAAATAACACAAAAAGCTACAAGTCGTAATTAATCAATAAATAATCAAAAGATCATTGTGTTCTAACAATTTTTGAAGTAGACAAAAAGCCTAGTTTTTCTTAAAGCAAAGTATCAAAGTGATCCTTGTTAATCATAGAAATTTATTATAATTTTTCTGGAATTTATTAACCAGTACAAATATTTTATAAAAATCAGTTTTCCTAAGTATACAGAATATGAGTTTTGGTTTCATATGCCAAACTAGTGGCAAAACAGTAAATTAAATACTACAAAAATTATACTAAATTAGCTAACTTAACATAGTATCTAAAAACTATTTTTTTCATAATTTTAGCAATACTTTAAGTATTTTTAGAAAATCAAAAACAGCAATGCACACAATAATTAATTATCTGCGTATTTTGTCCATGTATATAATTTGAACCAAAGTTCAAATACAGGACCCAAGGCCATGAATCAAGTCTAATATGACTTGTACAGGTCTTGAATGTGTGAAAACACATTTGGGCCCAAATACCCATGCTAGGCTTGGACACCAAATGGTTGCAGTAATTTAAATATACAGAAAATACTAGGTGATAGGACTGCAAAATAAATATTAATATTTTAATAAGGTAAAGTTTTACATAGTAACTATAAAAGTATGAACATTATTTTATATAAATAATTTACACTAAGCTAAGTAAAATACATATAGGAAATAATATATATATATATATAAATATAGGGATATTTATATATATAGGAAAATGCTCAACTATATATTATATATATATATATACAAATATATGTATATATACATACATATAAGAAAATACTTAACTATATATATATATATATATATATATATATATATATATATATATATATATATATATATATATATATATATATATATATATATATACAAAATAATGTATACATATACATATAATAGTATATATATATATAGTAATATATATATATACACAAGGAAATATATATACATAAATATATATGTATACATAATACATATATATATATATATACATAGAATAATAAAGTATATATACATATATACATAAGAAAAACAGTAAGTATATATACAAAAATACAGTATATATAATTATATATATATATATATATATATACAAAAATATGTATATACATATATATATAAATAACAAAAGAAAAAGAAAAAAGGAAAAAGAAAAGAAAAAGAAAAGGAAAACGCAGCAGTGGCCGGGCTCGAACCCGAGCCAACACAGCGCGCGCGGGGGGAGGGGGGGGGGGTTTAGCTTAGGATGGGCTGGCCAGGGGGTCAGCCCATCAGTTGTGTTAGGGAAAGGGTTGGGTTTATTTTATTTCGTTTTAGGTTAGGTTAATAATAAAAAAAAAATATAAAATCTGTCATGTGTCCTGACAGTTAAGGACACAGGTATCAACGTGTCTTCGCTTAGCACGACACGTACGACACGAGCTTCGTGTGTCCTCGTCTGCGTTCGTGTTCGCCAGGACACGGCGAACACTTTCGACCCAACACGAGACACGCACGACACGTCGTGACACTTGCAACTTACGTGTCCGGCCGTCGTAGGGGGTTTGATGGTGCTGACGGGCGGTGGAGACGTCGGGGTCAGGGCGCTCCGGTGGCGACGTGTTCGCCTCACTGCGGCGAACCTTGTGACGGTGGTGGTAGGTGGTGGCGTGCGTCGTAGGGGCAGCGCTCGGGTCTAGCCAGAGCTAGGGTTCCGTGGGGTGAGAGGTGGTGATAGGACGGCGCTGGCGGTCGTGGGGGAAATTTAGGGTTAGGGTTTGGTCGAGGGGAGTGAAGGGGATTTTATAGGGCCTCTGGAGGCGGTGGGGGCAGCCGTGAAAGGCGGGGGCAGGGCTGGTGATCGGTCGGGGCGTCGTCGGGTCAGCGGGGGTGGGTGAGCGAGCTGGAGAGAAGAGAGAGTTGGTCGGGGGGGGATTTGGTAATTTGCACTAGGGCCCCTAGAGATTAGGAAATTACAAAAGGGGGTTTAACAGTATTAAGTGCAAAATATTATTTACATTCCTCAATTAAGAACAAATTTTATTACAACTGATATAAATAACATTTCAAAATTGCAAAACCTATTTAATAAATTTCAAATAATTTGCAAAGTGATATTTTTATATAAAAAAAACTCATTTAAAATGATAGAAAATTCCTAAAATCATATTAAATAATTTTAAAACCAATAATGACATTTAATAATTAATTAACACTAGTTTAATACTTTTTGGAAAATCAGGGGTTTACACGTCGTCAAGTGTAATGGTCATCTCCCCGCATGGGAGATGAAACGTGTTGGTCTCCGGTGCCATCTCTCCACAAAGGTGCTCAGAAGGACCGCCTCCTCAGATGGAGCAGAACCAGCTTGACGGGGTGGCAGAGTTGGCTAATTGGCACGTCGTCGTCATCACTGGAAGAAGGAAAGGAGTACGAGCTCGTTGCTTCGAACCGAGCTTGTGCAACCGGTGGGGGTCTCCGTGTCCCAGCCCGACCTTGGCGCTCCGGTTCGGAAATTGTAATCGGACGCTCAAGAGGTCGTTCCGCGCGTTCCTTCCGCTTTGACGCGGTGGGGCGTATTCTTTTTGGTGCGTCCGAGACTGTTACCCCCTATAGAACATTGGATTGTGCGACCGTACAATTAATAACTAATGCAAACTAAAAGAACTCTTACCCCCTATCCCCCACCCCCAGAACGAGTACAGTAGACTGCCAAGCATGTGGCAGTCCACTTGTAAACAAGGACTGCCACAGTCCTGGCAGTCCTCTATTGAAGAGGACTGCCAGGCCTGTTGGCAGTCCTTGTTTACATGTGACTGCCACCAGCTTGGCAGTCCTACTGTACTCGGCCAACAGACAAACGACTCGCTAGTTTGTCGTTTTCTAGGGTTAGGGTTTTAAGAGAAATTGTGGTTTGGCGTGTTCGAAAATGGCATTCATAAACCCTAAAGACATTCTAAACCTAAATTATCAAAAGTTTTAGACAATTAAAACTATTCTAGGGTTTCGAATAAATGTAGAAATTGTTGAAGAAATTAGGGGAAAACATACCGAGAATCCGATTTCTTCGACTTGCGTGTCATCTCGTCGAATGTGGTAGTGTTCTTGAAAGAAATTTGGTGGAGGAATTAGGATTAGAGTGGTGGAGGAGAATTTTCTAGGTTTAGTGAGAGGGAGAGAGAGCTCTTCTTCTTTTTCTTTTGGAGGAGAGAGAAGGAATGATGAATAGGAAATTTGAGTTTGGGGGTTGGGCTGCCCCCTAGTAAAATTTGGGCTGCCCCCTAGTAGAATCTCCACCAAATAGGCTGCCCCCTAAGTAAGGGCTGCCCCTTAGTAAATGTGGAGGTGCCCCTATAAATTGCCTTGTTTTATTACTAGTAACTAGCCAATGTGCATAGCCTTCCAAAAGGTTGGAAAGTTGTACTTTATTGTTTGGACTAATAATATCGTGTTTCATCTCAACACTCACCATATAGTAGTTTAGATTCTAAATTACCTAATCTTATTGAAGCCGAAAAAATAGAAAATAAATTTGGATGGGACATGATATACCAAGTTGAAGGTAAACATTTTTATTTCAAAATTCATGAAGGTCGTTTCGAAAGAAAGAGATTTTTTGTGCTCCAAAAATTAAAGCTACGAAAAGTACATATATAGTCATTACCATTTTAATTAATAATCTTGAATTAACATATTTGGAAAAGAAAAATTTACGATAAAATCCAACTTTTTATTATTATGTAGTATTACAGATAGATATAGTATAGATCTGTAAATATTAACTTATTAGCTGCTACCATCTTAAGATTATTCTATTTCACCATGATGGTATAGCGATTGAGACCGATGAACCTATTAGGTGACAAGTAGGGAGGGGACCATTTACGTTAACTATTTCTATATTTCGGACTTATTGCACAGACCACCCATGTGCAACTAATTACCACGATGAACCACTATGTATTATATTTTATATAACTTATAACACTAATCGTCCATATTTTAAAATAACATAAAGTAGAGGAGTAGTCCGTGTCATTATTTTTAAAGTAAGGGTGGTCATGTAATACCCATGAAACATAGGGAGGGTTAATGTATTTATTTTGGTAGGGAGGGGTGTAAGGTTCAACCTATTTTGCATATTATGAACAGAAATTTTCATATATAGAGTAAAGAATTTTAACGAAATTGTAAAAAAAGTAACAGTTTGAGAAAATTCAATTTGGGTAACGAAACTACATTTCTCATGCGTGCTGGGGTTTGGGTACGGTAAAGAAGGTGGTGGGGACACGTCATGAGTGATGGAGTGTCATGGGTGGCTCCATGAGTAATGGAGTGTCATGAGTGTGCTCCATGAGTAATGGAGTGTCACTCCAGTGGCCCATGAGATGAGATGGGGAAAGGCCAGCCTCATGGCGTTGAGGGGGAAAGGCCACGCCTCAACGGTGTCCTCATGGCGTGGTGTGGGGGTGGGATGGGATGTTCCTCTCGGGAAGGGCCATGGTTTATGGCGCGTGGCCGAAGGAAAGGCCATGCCTCATGGCGTGTGGGCGGGGAAAGGCCACGCCTCATGCGTGTGGTGGGGGTGGGATGGGATGGTTCCAAGAGAGAACCGAGGAGGGGGGGGGGGGGGGGTGAGCTGAAATGCCATCAGTGATGGCGTGTGTCCTGAGAAGCTGCACACGCCATCAGTGATGTCGTTTCGTTACCCAAATTGAAATTTTGTCAACTTGTTACTTTTTTCACAATTTCGTTAAATTTTTTTACTCTATATGAAAATTTCTGTATTATGAACTTATTACCTATTTTGCATACAATATGCCTATAGGTAGGGGTGTGCATTTTGACCAAACCGACCAATGAACCAAACCAAACCGAATCGTCGGTTTTTAAACCGAATCGATGGTCCAGTCGATTGGTTCGACTTGACCATTTTAAAAAAACCGATCGATTTGGTTCGGTTCACGGTTTGGTCATTCCAAACTGCTTAAACCAAACCAAACCGCACCAAGTTAGTAACAACCTAAGTTTGGTTTATATCCGATCCAACCTATCCATCTCATTGTTTATTTATTTCCATCTTCAATTCATAGATCTATTATAGTTTATTTTTGAGATCATTTTGGATTTGTGGAAGAATTCATTATGCAAGTGATCTACTTAAATTATTGTTCATTTTTGGAATCTCATACAAACTTCCAAACAAAATGGTTATAATTTATTTTTGTGTGAATTACTTCGTGAAACACTTTTTATAACTTAATTTTTTGTCTGATCAAAACTGATCCAAACCGAACCAACGGTCGGTTTCAAAACTGAACCGCCATTGGCTGGTTTGGTTCGGCTGTGATTATTTTCAAACCGATTAATTTCGGTTCGATTTCGGTTGTGACCAAATAGATCTACCACCGATCGATGCACACCCTACCTATAGGACATTTTTGTTATGTCTTGGCACGAGAGTGGTTTCCAAGGGGTTGGGAGGAGAGGGAAGCAAACAGATAGAGAGGTTTAGAAGCGCGAGCCTGAAAGGAGGGGGAGGGTATTTGTAGAGGGTTGAGGGAGTCAAAAGGGTGAGGGACACATGGGGGGGTGGCAGACCAAAGTAGGGAAGGGGGAGAAAGGGTTGAGAAATTGAAGTTAACTTAGAGACAAAATAATCCAAATTATAGTTGAGTGCCAAAAGTAATGCAGTTAACGAGGTTTTGATTGAGCTGGAAGTGAGTCAAAATTTCATAAACGAAAAAGTGGCCTCAACCTTCTATCTTACATGTTTGGCTCAGAGGAGAAAGTGTCAAGCCATACTTTCTCTTTGACAGGACTAATATGTTTGTCCCCTACATTTCTCCTTCCAAGTTCCTCCCAAAATGAAAAAATGTGGCATAACTTAGTAATTTGAGTTCGTGTAGTTCTTGCCCAAATTTATTTGCTCTCCTCCTTGACGCTAGTCTTGAGGTACTATCAATGATTCCTCATGTAACTCCCTCTTTTCCAAATTTTCTATATATATATTTTTTCAATTCCGAATTTCTAATATTATTTTTCTATAAAATATTATTATTATTAGTAATTATGGAGAAGGAAATAATTTGGTAATTAGTTAAGAGGGATGGCAACATTATAAATATTAAATAATTAAGAGTGGAAGGTTCTAGATGTCAATTCTAACTAATTTTCCTAATTAAGATGTGACTAATAATCTAGTTTGGAGATTTCTTCGAACTAGAGAATTCCTACGTTTAAAGCCAAGAAATGCTAAGACTTCAAGACCTTGGACCTTTAGACTTATGATATCGAGAAGAATTCTCTATGCAGATGAGTGGATAGAGAATGAGATCGACTTCTGAAAATTGCTCGATCCCTGAAGACCTAAAAGTGGAATCTGCCAATACGGTTATTTGACATTGCTATAACTTGGTTAGAGACGAGTCGCAACTGTCAGCTCTAGTAAACTTATGTGGAAGGACTTCAAAGAGTTGTTCAAGAAGAAGTTTTAATTCTGAGGTTGTTCGAGAGGTCCTTGAGAGTCAGTGTAAACCCCACAAATTTTAAGATTTTTTTTTTTGTATTTATTTAAATTTGCTTCTTCTTATTAATTTTTTATTAAGATGTTTCCATCTTTGGTATTGTACCTGTGTACGTATAGAAATGATGTTTTAGTAAGCCCAACTATAGATGCTTATACTCTATAATTATACTTGTACGCCACTTTTGTGTTGCATCAACAACCCCATTCTACACTTGTTTCCCAAGATGTCATCTCGTTGTTTTTGGTTTCATGTGTTTCGTTTACCTCTCATCTCTTGGTAGGGACAAATTTTGTCGAATATAGTGAAAGAGATCTTCTT
>JANAVB010005599.1:19205067-19312744 GCA_029216955.1 Iris pallida
CAAACACAAATCTAATGTAAATCGACCAAAACCGATCTACATCCACGGGACAATGGGAGAATACTTTATTGAATCAAATGAGAGAAAATCTTATAAGAATTAAGTAAACAAAGATTGTATTGTGAAACCCTCCTTTATGGGAGATCTCCAACGAGCTCTCTTCTTCTCTCTCTAGATACCTTAGAGTTACAACTTCCTCAGCAAAGCTCAAGATTAGAGCATCTCCATACAATTGTGAGTTTGGAAAAAGTTGTTGCCACATAGGAATAACAAGTTTTTATTAAAAAGTCATTCTCCAATGCAAATGTCAAATAGTTGTGAAGTTGACATGGCATGACATGGCAAAGACATTGTGAAGTCGGTTGTCTAATTCTAGACAATGACTTTACCTCCACATCATCGGTTATGAATAAAAAAATTTAGAAAGAAAGAAAGAGGGAAGAAGTTGCCTTGGAAATTGGAAAAAAATAGATTTTATTGTCTTCTCAATTTCTTGCCACCTAGAGAAGACATTGTATTGTGCCTCATGCCACACAAGATATTAGGGTTGGAGATGCTCTTAGTCTCTTTTTCTCAAGCACGCCCATCTAGGGTTGGAAAAAACCTTAAATAAGCTCTCCTGACTTTTCCAAGTTGTTAGAATTCTAGACCGTCGAAAACATCATCTTGAATCTGACTCATTCAGCCTGAACTAGATGCAGTGGCATACCAACGGTGTGCCGGCAGTATACCGTAGGTATGGTTGATGCGAAGATTTTGATCCCCAAAACTTGCTGGAATGAAATCACATTATTTCGGTATGTTGGTGCTATACCGCCAGTATGCCGATCTCAACTGCAACAATCTCAACTGTTGTTGCAGTTCAGCTCTTTCGAGCCGCATCTTGCTGTTTCGACACCTAGCGGACCTATCCGATTACCGGATGGCACATGTAGCTCTCGGTAGTTGAACACAAACCATATTACAATAATGTGCCCGTTAGCAAGTACTCACAATTTTAGACTGATGTGCACATCATCGTACAAATACATATGAGAAAACACATATTCTGGCTCGATAAGCTAAGAAATCAAACTACAACATAAAACTTCAAATAATCCATAATCATCTAGCATCTAAAAAATTAGATGTTTAGGGGGGAAAAAAACTAAAACTACAATTTAACCACAAGAACATTCTACTAAAGCACAATTTCACCAATTATAACATACGAACACGAAATCTTAATTCAATTCAAGAACAGCTTAAGCTTGTAACTAAAGAAGAAAAAACACAGAAATTTAAGACTAAACCGCGCTTCAATTCAAGAAGCGCTCAAAAGGAACGGACCGATCGGTCTCCGGGATCAAGAAACGGGCTCACCTCCTTGCTGACCGGAGAGCCGAGCGGCGGCTCCGCCCCGTCGAGATCGGCACCGGCCGACGCCGGCGCCGCCTTGGCCTCCGCCTCCGACCGGCGGAGGAGGGTCCCGAGGATCCGGTAGAGAACGAATCCCTCCGCCGCCGCGAGGGAGAACGCCCCGAGGAGGAAGCCGAGCGCGAAGAGGAAGAAGAGGAGCATCGCGAAAGAAGAGAGAGAAAAGGGGCTTGGAAATAATTTTGCTGGGGAGAGAGAGGGAGTAGAGTGGAAATTATAAAAAAAATGGGGAGGGGCGGCGATTCTAAATTTTTCGGTAACAGAGAAGAAGGGGATTGGACAGAGAAGGGGATCGTCGGTTCGGTTGTCGGGGGAAACGCGGAGGAGGAGGTACAGGGGTTGGGAATCTTGGGATGTTATTTTTCTACGTCTGATTTTACTTTGCGTGCTTACAATCCTGCAATAGCCGCCAAATTGCTTCTTTATTTGCTACATTTTTAGACAAATTTGTAATTAAATACTATAATTTTTCCAACTTGCTACACAAACTTTGTTTATTAGTAACTAGCCAAATGTGCATAGCCTTCCAAGAAGGTTGGAAAGTTGTACGAAAAGTAAAGACTTCGACTTTATTGTTTGGACTAATAATATCGTGTTTCATCTCAACACTCACCATATAGTAGTTTAGATTCTAAATTACCTAATCTTATTGAAGTCGAAAAAATATTAGAAAATAAATTTGGATGGGACGTGATATACCAAGTTGAAGGTAAACATTTTTATTTCAAAATCCATGAAGGTCATTTCGAAAGATGGACATTTTTTGTGCTCCAAAAATTAAAGTTACGAAAAAGTACATATATAGTCATTACCATTTTAATTAATAAATCTTGAGTAATAACATATTTGGAAGAAAAAAATCACGATAAAATCCAACTTTTTATTATTATGTAGTATTACAGATAGATAGTAGTATAGATCTGTAAAATATTAACTTACTAGCTGCTACCATCTTAAGGTTATTCTATTTCACCATGGATGGTATAGCGATTGAGACCGATGGAACCTATTAGGTGACAAGTAGGGAGGGGACCATTTACGTTAACTATTCCTATATTTCGGACTTATTGCACAGACCACCCATGTGCAACTAATTACACGATGAACCTCTATGTATTATATTTTTATATAAACTTATAACACTAATCATCCATATTTTAAAAATAAAACATAAAGTAGAGGAGTAGTCCGTGCCATTATTTTTAAAGTAAGGGTGGTCATGTAATACCCATGAAACATAGGGAGGGTTAATGTATTTATTTTGGTAGGGAGGGGTGTAAGGTTCAACCTATTTTGCATATTATGAACTTATTACCTATTTTGCATACAAATATGCCTATAGGTAGGGGTGTGCATATTTGAACCAAACCGACCAAATCGAACCAAACCAAATCGAATCGGTCGGTTTTTAATCGAACCGATGGTCCAGTCGGATTGGTTCGACTTGACCATTTAAAAAAATCGACCGATTTGGTTCGGTTCACGGTTTGGTCATTCCAAAAACCGCTTAAACCGAACCAAACCGCACCTAGTTAGTAACAACCTAAAGTTTAGTTTATATCCGGTCCAACCTATCCATCTCATTGTTTATTTATTTTCCATCTTCAATTTATAGATCTATTAGGATTATAGTTTATTTTCGAGAATCATTTGGATTTGTGGAAGAAATTCATTATGCAAGTGATCTACTTAGAAGATTATTGTTCATTTTGGAATCTCATACAAACATCTTCCAAACAAAATATGGTTATAATTTATTTTTGTGTGAATTTACTCCGTGAAACACTTTTATATACTTGAAATTTTTTGTCTGATCAAAACCGATCAGCCGAACCGATCAAACCGACCAAGTCGGTCGATTTCAAAACCGAACCGACCAATTGGCTGGTTTGGTTCGGCTGTGATTATTTTCAAACCGATTAATTTCGGTTCGACTTCGGTTGTGACCAAATAGATCGACCACCGATCGATGCACACCCCTACCTATAGGACATTTTTGTTATGTCTTGGCACGAGAGTGGTTGTCCAAGGGGCTGGGAGGAGAGGGAAGCAAACAGATAGAGAGGTTTAGAAGGCGAGAGACTGAAAGGAGGGGGAGGGTAGTTACGTAGAGGGGTTGAGGGAGTCAGAAAGGGTGAGGGACATGGGGGAGGGGTGGCATACCAAAGTAGGGAAGGGGGGAGAAAGGGTTGAGAAATTGAAGTTACTTAAGAGACAAAATAATCCAAATTTATAGTTGAGTGCCGAAAGTAATGGCAGTTAACGAGGTGTTTGATTGAGCTGGAAGTGAGTCAAAATTTCATAAACGAAAAAGTGGCCTCAATCTTCTATCTTTACATGTTTGGCTCAGAGGAGAAAGTGTCAAGCCATACTTTCTCTTTGACAGGAATAATAGTGTTTGTCCCCTACATTTCTCCTTCCAAGTTCCTCCCAAAATGAAAAAATGTGGGCATAAACTTAGTAATTTGAGTTCGTGTAGAGTTCTTGCCCAAATTTATTTGCTCTCCTCCTTGACGCTAGTCATTGAGGTACTATTCAATGATTCCTCATGTAACTCCCTCTTTCCAAATTTTCTATATATATATTTTTTCAATTCCTAATTTCTAATATATTATTTTCTATAAAATATTATTATTATTAGTAATTATGGAGAAGGAAAGTAAATTTGGTAATTAGTTAAGAGGGGATGGCAACATTAGTAAATAATTAGAATAATTAAGAGTGGGAAGGTTCTAGATGTCAATTCTAACTAATTTTCCTAATTAAGAATGTGACTAATAATCTAGTATTGGAGATGCTCTTCGAACTAGAGAAGTCCTACGGTTAAAGCCAAGAAATGCTAAAGACTTCAAGAACCTTGGACCTTTAGACTTCTATGATATCGAGAGAATTCTCTATGCAGATGAGTGGATAGAGAATGTAGATCGACTTCTGAAAATTGCTCGAGTTCCTGAAGACCTAAAAGTGGAAGCTGCCAATATACGGTTATTTGACATTGCTATAACTTGGTATAGAGACGAGCCGCAACTGTCAGCTCCAGAACTTATGTGGAAGGACTTCAAACAGTTGTTCAAGAAGAAGTTTTATTTCGAGGTTGTTCAGTGTAAACCCCACAAATTTTAAGATTTTTTTTTTTTGTATTTATTTAAATTTGCTTCTTCATTATTAATTTTTATTAGATTGTTTCCATCTTTGGTATTGTACCTGTGTACGTATAAGAAATGAAGTTGTTAGTAAGCCCAACTAATAGATGCTTATACTCTATATATATTATTACTTGTACGCCACTTTTGTGTTGCATCAACAAACCCCATTCTACACTTTGTTTCCCAAGGATGTCATCTCGTTGTTTTGGTTGCATGTGTTTCGTTTACATCTCATCTCTTGGTAGGGACAAATTTTGTCGAATATAGTGAAAGAGATCTTCTTGGACTATTCTCACTTCTCAGCTCCAGAAAGATTACATGCGTTATTCTCCAGATCTCCACAGTGCATTTGTTTCTGCCAGTATAACCTTCTGTGAGTCTAGTCCTTTCATTTCTTTGATGACTCTATTTCTCCTGTGCCAGAGTCTACGATCTCAAGGTACTCCCTCATTCCCATATCTTTGTCAGAGGCTTGTTTAGAGGGAGAAATTATTGGATGGTCCGGCCTCACCACGTGGCAATGGTGAATGGTGAGCCCGGCCACTAATTTCTTCACACCTGGCATAATCTATTATATCACTACATTTCTCTTATTTTGTAGGTCAATTTTTTTAAATGTTTTTGAAAGAAAAAAATTCTATTTTTTTTAATTATATGCCAAGTGAATTTCTATATATTAAATATATTTTTTACAATTTTTTGAAAAATTTTATGCCAAATATTTTGCCAAGTGTCAAAAGATTAGTGGCTGGGCTCACCATTCACCATTGCCATGTGATGAGGCCGGACCACACAATAATTTCTCGTTTAGAGGGAGTAAAACTTTGATACAGAAGGCTGTAACAAGTGGCCCCCATTATATATTTATGTTTACACGTTTTACGAAAAGAGAGGGGAGCCCATATTTGTCATACAGAGGCTGTATCAAAGTTTTGATACGACCTTATGTATCTAAGTTTTCTCCGTTTAGAGGTGGCGGTGGTGTCGAGATGGTGGTTGTTACTTGTTGGTAACGATCCGACGGTGAAGGCTTAACCGTTGAGAAAAATGACCTCGAACATCGTGTCATGTTGTGTCAAACACCAAACCTACTCTACGTTTGAAAGCGAGAAGCACTTACACTCCAAAATCAGTACCATTCATGTCTTCGGGCTATGCCGTGTCGAACACTCATTGGAGACAAAAGATGTTCTCTCCAGAAAACAGTAGGGCAAGCTAACAAAGGAAAATTCTTAGTACCCGTGCAGCATATATAGGAAAAGTCTTGGTGAACATGGGCAAACTATAGAACTTATGGTCCCAAGAACTAGCTCGAGTCAATAATATGATATCCAAATTCCAATGGCTCCAAAAGAATCTCAATGAGGTCTATCTCGCGTGTGGAAGAACTGTAAATTGGAGAAAAATAATAATGCGAAGAAAAGGAAACAAAATAAGTCTTTGCAAAAGCAAGAAATCTGAAGACTGTTTGATCAACATTACTAACCCCTGCTCTTGGAAGGAGGTCGAATGATGGTGGATCAACCCCTTTGAATGGGTAAATCAATCATTTGTCAATGAGGGTCCCGACACTAATCCTCTCGTACCTACTGATTGATGTACCTGGGATGCAATTCCTCTAGCTCCCGAAAAAGGACATTAGATGGACTGGATTAGAAAGATCTGTGGTCCGAAAATTAGGATTCATTTCTTATCTCAAATTTTCACTTGTAGCATACCGGTCAATCACAACAAAATTTGTAGCACTTCCTGATTAAACCTGCAAATAGTATATTAAAAAAAAAAACTGATGCAATTGTTTACAAGTGGAAACGACTCACTTTAAGCATATTAAACACACCCTGCTTAACCCTCCCTTCAAACCAAGCAAGGTTATATGTATTAACTCGCCTTCCCCTCACTTAACCCCACTTAATTATGCTTATATTCCCCCCCCCCCCCCCCCCCCCCCCCCCCCCCCCCCCCCCCCCCCTTCACCTCAATCCAAGCAGACCCTGAGTTCAATGGTTTTCCTAACTGTTTCATCAACTCGACACCTTTACCGACAAGTAGTCTATTTCTTCTTGTTGCACAAAAGTAACAGACTTATCTATCTATACTACTATATAATGAGAAAAGTTGAACTTCAACGTGAAACTTTTTTTTTTTCAAACATACCCTTGGATATGTTTATTTATTAAAGTAAACAAGGGCAGCTAGGTAATTATGGGAGGTATCCTTTGGTCTTCCTAAATACTCTTACATGATATATTAATATAATAATAAATTTAGAATAATTAAGATAGTTGTTTTCTAGTCTTCTTAAGTGCTGTTAAAAAAAATTAGAATAACTATAATAATTTTATAATTATAATCTATAAAATACATACAACGCACTTACATATATATACTAGTGATAAATAAAACGGAGAGAAACGAAGTCTGGATTTTCGAGACTTTGGTTTTAAAATTGAACAGTTATTGAATATTACGACAAAAATGAAAATAGAGAAACTACCAACTCTCTTTCACAGTGCAGTTGGTTGGCAGCCTCAGTACCAAGAATAAATCTGCAGTCATGTTTCAGAAGTAGGCTTGATGGAAAATATGGATACCACAAGGTCTGCGCAAGCAGCCAGGAATCAAGCACCTGGTGGGCACCTATATTTAGGCTAACCAGGTAATGCACCTTAATAGGAGGAAAAAAAAACATGGTTAACATTGTTACATTAATAAATGAAAACAGTGTCGTTTTCGTGTCAGGCAGTGTGATTGAGACAATCCAAAATACATTATCAGGACACGCTAAAATTGGTATCGTGTCCATGTCTCTGTGTCCGTATCATGTTGCGTCACATGCTGCTGACCATAGGCTATATTGTACTATAGATTCTAGCTATGGTGAAACAAATTTTATTTCTAGCTATTACATGTTTTCTTGTAACTTTTAGAAGAAAAACATATATCATTCCAAGAAGCAGTCTACTCTGCGTTTTTAAGCAAGTTATTAACTATTTCTAACAAATCTTGAAGTGCGAAGGTACCTGTTATCCTAATAATAAAGCAAAATCCCATGTTAGGGTTGGTTACAAAAGCTTTTTGACAATCACTTGTTGTAATCGGTGCAAAAACCTATTACTAAATACTGATCACTCTTCTAACAAGAGCACAACCTTTTTTTTTTCTTTTGAAATCACATGCGCACACACAATTGGGAAGCTCGAACCTTGCCGGCCCCTCCGGATGTCCGCTCTAATGCCACTAGGCTAGAGAGCTCCGACAACAAGAGTACATCTTGGTTCGCGGAAACTTGCACCCCCTAAATGCACAACCCTATGCTCATGTCTACTCATATAAATGACATCTGATTTGAATGCTCATCTAGCAGAAGAAAGGGACAAAGAAATCCCATAGTTTCTCATCGTCCACATCTCCATCCTTAAAATTGAGCGAGACACCCTTTCATGTATTGTCCATGTTGAACGTACAATGTATTGAATCAATGTTGTGTCCGTGTCGTCGTGTCCGCACTGTGTGGTATTAATGTAAGGGGAAAAACTAAAAAAGGAAGATCACAGCACAGATGCATACTCTGATGCAGTTTGGGGACAAACATGTTAGCAGATAAAGTGGAGCATAACTGCCTAAAACCACCACCACCACCCCCTTTTAGCAGTTCTTTTTTCAAACACATCCTCTCCCCCTCTTTTTCCCAACTCCTCTCTCTCACACACACACACACATCACTCTCGCTCTTTCTCACCATGCTCCCCAACCCTAACCCTAACCCTGACCCTAACCCTAATCCTAATCCACCAGCGAAGAGGAAACTCCCAACGCCTACAGCAGCAGAGGGCGATCTCCCCCCGTGCACGGAGTGCGGCAAGCGGTTCTCCTCATGGAAGGCCCTCTTCGGCCACATGCGCTGCCACCCGGAGCGCCAGTGGCGCGGCATCAACCCCCCTCCCCGCTTCCGCCGCCCGCCGCTGCCACCCGCGGTGGGGCCCTTCACCGCCGACGAGTACGACGTCGCCGCCGGCCTCCTCCTCCTCGCAAACGGGCCCCCCAAGGCCAGGCCCAAGAGAAGCGCTCCGGGCGTGCAGGCGCTGTCGATCGCCGCGACGAACTCGAACGCTACTCCTCCTTCTTGTTCGTGGACGGAGGCGGCGGCGGCGGCGGCGGCGGCGGCGGCGGCGGGGGAGGATAGTCATCATAAATGTAGCGTCTGCGACCGGGGGTTCTCGAGCGGACAGGCGCTCGGAGGACACATGAGGTGTCACTCCGATGGTACCGCCGCCATCGTCGTCGCCGCCGCCGCCGCTGCTGCAAATGCTTCTACGTCGAGGAGGAGGAGGGCGGAGGCGGGATACGTGTTCGATTTGAACTTGCCGCCACCCGCGGAGATTACGAACGAGGCTGCTGCTGCTGGTGGTGCTGGTGGGGACGGGACTTGTTTGGACCTCCGTCTGGGGACCTCCACGTCACATTGACTGCATGCGTGTGCACACACGTGCCAGCCCCTATAGTCTACTGCAAAGTGGGACTTGTTCGTTCGTTTGTTTGTCCTGCAAAGTGGGGCAAATGATAGATAAATAGATAGTCCTTGCTGGATTGAATTCGTTATATTCATGACAAAATGTAATTGGGATGAATAATTGATTCGTCATTATCAATACTAACATACTTTTTTTCGTTTCGATTTGGTTCGATTCGTGTGCGTAACTGCTAGTAAGACAACCGCCTCCAACAACGGAGGGCCTGCTCGGATCCGGTTCTAGTTCTCGTCGTTGTCCTAGTCGCCCATGTTGCTCTGGCTTGTTTGATTGGATTATGAGAAACTACAATAAGAAGCTGTTTGATATCCATGAATCTGACAGTAAACCTAAATTGGGCCCAATCCGGAACGGGTTCTTCGATCAATTTTTTGGCCCATGTATCGGTCTGGTCTGATTAATCTTAAGTCTGAACTGGTCCGACCCACTATAACATGGCGTATTGGACTTTATATCTCGGTCCATATAAGAGTGGCCCGAAATCCATGTTCAACCTGACCCAAGGTCCAGCTCGGCCGAAGGTTGGTTAGTTAATCACCTTAGATATAGTAAAAATAATTCTTTTTATATTAGCTAATACAATATTCTTTGTATTGATCAATTAATAACCTCTATAGTAAAAATTATTTCTCAAGCTAAAATATATTTGTTGGATAAAAACTAATTAATCATCTAGATATAGGTAAAAATAAAAATTTCAAAGTATAGTAAAATAGGTTTTTTTAATTGATACATTTTATTTTATTTGGTCCAAATTCGATCCTGTCTAGACCAGTCCAATTCAGCCCACTTGACAGCTCTAGCGGTGGTCTGTATGAATTGTTCAAGTATCGTGGAGTGGGGATTGACAAAGGGTTGCATTTCATGACTGGATGAGTTGGGCCACATGAACACGGAAGTATATCCAGTGGGGATCCTCAAGGTTGGAGTTTTCAACAATTTGAAGGCTCAATTGTGGGCCGACAAAGAGGAATGGTTACATGTATAAAATGTTGAAGTGGACAATTTGTCACATGCCTATACATTGTTTAAATGGGTATCTTCTCTTGTTACAATGGGCTTTTGTAGCACGGGAGCTAACAATGAAAGATACTTCAATGGAACATTGGTGTTCACTTACCTAAGAGCATCTCCAACCCTATTGTGAGTTTGAAAAAAATGGTTGCCACATAGGAATTACAACCATTTTTTCCAAAAGTACTTCTCCAATGCAAATGTGAAATAAAGTGTGGAGTTGACATGGCAATGACATGGCAAAGACAATGTGAAGTTGGTTGTCTAAATCTAGACAATGCACTTCACAATGTCTTTATGTCCACATCATCATTTGTGAATAAAAATATTTATAAAAAAGAAGTAGAAGAGTAAAAGTTGTCTTGGAAGTTGTAAAAAATTATTTGTATTGTCTTCTCAATACTTTTGCATTGGAGATGACTTTTTAAACCCATTGTCATTTGTGAATATAACCTTGCCACCTATACAAGACATTGTCTTGTCCCTCATGCCACATAGGATTCACAACACAAAACAAGACAATAGCGTTGGAGATGCTCTAAGGGCCAGAATACAATTACAGCTGAAATCTCTCAGAGAGAGAGAGAGAGAGAGAGAGAGAGAGAGAGAGAGAGAGGGGTGAGCATTATTCGGTTTTGAACCGAAAACCGAATCGAACCGAATAAGATCGGTTTTAAAAAAATCGGTTCGGATTTGAAAATACTAAATTTTCTTATTCGGTTTCGGTTTTTGGTTTCGGTCCAAAACCGAAAACCGAATAAAAAAATTTAGTTTATATATATATATATATATATATATATAGGTATATGCTATAGGTATATATATATATTATTACTATAGGTATATAATAAATATATCTAGGTATGTTTAGTTATTATATATATTAACAAAAAAAAAACAAAAAAAAATTCAAAAACCGAATAAACCGAAAATCGAACCGATTTAATTCGGTTCGGTTCGGTTATTGACCAATTCGGTTCGGTTTCGGTTTTGCTTATTCGGTTTCGGACCAATTCGGTTTTCAGTTATTCGGTTCGGTTGGAACCGAATAAACCGAATACTCACCCCTAGAGGGAGCCCATGCTATTGCACAGGGTTAAACACAATCGGATCCGACTCGAGTCCATCGGTTTTCTTCAGGCCCGACTCGAGTAGACCTGGTTTCAACAAAATAAAACCCTTCTCACTCACAAACACTTCTTCTTCAGCTAGGTCGAATAGTTCGGACAAAGAGAGATTATCTCAAGATAAAACCTACAATGATTATGTCAGTGACGAGAGCGAAAATATATAATCGATTAACGAATGTTTCCGTTTATTTCAATTTAAAGTTGGAAATCATTAAACAAAAATGCTTCTCGAACAAAAGGGAGTTGGACCACGCTAACGTGGTCCTCCATGTCGCCTACAGCCTCCGTGTTAGCACCGAACCTGTCTTTTTGACGGAGGACGTCACGTCAGTGTGATCCGCCGCATGATTTCCTCTCGGTTCGAGAAGCAGTGCTGATCATTGAAATGTCCGAACGCTATTTGATTGTGCTACTAACCAAGCTAAAGCCAAAGGAAAGAAAAAGAATAAAATTGTCTGTTCTATGTTCTGATAACTTGTTAACTTAAGAGAGAAGCATTTTAAACCTAGAGGCTAGAGTATCATGTGGGGTTCTTACTAATTTTAACAGAATGAGTGCATGGCAACATACAATCAATGGCTGAACTTAGAGAGATGAATAGTGTGGGAACATGGTGATGAATATGAGAAATCCCTAAGAACCACTGTGTTTTTGTCCTCAGTAAGTTCTCAGTATCTATAAAAAAAAACTGAATAATAAAAAAAAACTCAAAAAGAACAATCAATTCTTTGTTCTTTGAAAATTTGAAATTTACATCAATTTTCTTTTTCTTTTTCTGGAAAGGTCATGAAAGTTGAAAGGAAAAGTGAATACTTAGGCTTGGAAAAAAAAAAAAAGAATACTTGGGATGGGTGGGGGGAATCATTTTCACTTTATTTTCCTTTCTTTTGGAAATTATTTTCCTTTCCTACTATTTTTCTTTTACATCCAAACACATGAAATGAATCACTTTTCTTTCCTAAGGTTCTAATTCGTGAACAAAAGGTTGTATGTTGAATCAATGATTGTAACAATATAGAGCAGATCATGAAAACTTTTTCAGTAGAGACAAAAAATAATTGAATTAAGAAGACATTCAAAATTAAACTTGAGACCCCTAAGCTAAATTTATCAACAAGTACCAACTAAACTGAAACTTAGTTGTGACTTTTTCCCCCCAAAAAATTAAGTATATAGTAAGATGACTCATATATGGGTCTAAGGTGGGTCAGCCTCTGAGTACATAAAAGCCCATCCAGTGCAAGAAAATTTCTAACCTTCAAGACATGTGGCCCATACAGAGAGAGGCATGAGGCATTCACTGGGAGAAGTGGATGTTAGCCACTTACTCACACCAACATAAGTTCCTACTTAACCTAGGGACATTGATTTCCTAATCCACTTACAAAGACCACTGAGGAATCTGGTTGACTCCAATGCCTTCAATCCCCTTCTATAATGCTGGCAGTGCCCATTCCTTTCTGTAACAGCATTTTGTCACTAGGAATCTGGCATGCCATAAACTCCCTCTAAAGTCACTCAATTATTGTTTTTTTTATACAGAATAATCTTGCTTCCACCATTAATCAATTCATGGAGGAACATCCATCTAGCACAAGCATCACTCTTGAGACAAGAATCCCCATATATGCTGAGCCATCCATCCATAGAGAATATAGCTCCAATACCATATACATGTTAATTGTCATTCAAAATAAATTATTATGACCTTCTCTTTCAAGTACCTCACAAATGTTCTTTGATAAGCAAGACAAGGATCATCTTTTGCTTTAAAGGATTGGCTACTATACTCCTCTCCTTTCAACAACAAGATCTAAAAAAAAATAGCTTCTTTAGCCGAACCCATTAGCTGGATTCCCTTGACCATCATAGTATAATAACAAACAGTTAAATGAGAAACAACAATCAAACAAAGCACCAGATATGGATTTTCTGCAAAAAAAAAGAAAAAAGAAAAAAAAAAAGACTTTAACGCGTGTCCTTATCGTAGGTAACTTGCAAAAAGATAAGACGGCGATATATCTAGTCCAAAAGGAAAATACAGACAGCTCTCATCTTCTAGTCACAGGAAATCTACAAGAAAGCGACGGAAACTGTTCATAAATTACCAAAAAGGAAAAGGGTTACTGAAACCAAAACTAAACTATCCTCAAGTTTCACTCATCATCAGACTGGTTCCACCACAGTCGAGGTGGAGTCAGACGATGTACCAAGTACAAAACGGATGTTAGATTCACATGGTGGAGTGAGTGCTGAAGAAGCTGAAGTCGTGGTGGTGGACTCTCAGCTGCTTCAGCCAGGAGTCAGCAGCACTGTACAGGGTTGCAAACTGCTCCTGATCTTCGCTCTCAGGATTTAACCAGAAGGTCCCCTGCGCTTTGTAAGTGGCCAAGCCGAACGGAGGGAGAGGGATGCGGTTGACAGCTTCTGTAGACCCCTTTCCATTCTTTCCACCTATGTTACAACACCCCTCTTTCTCCAAATCCCCTGGCATATTGTCTGCATAAGTCGACACCACAAGAAAGAAAAATGACTTAAAAATTGTGGACACATGAAAACCAGAGGGCAAAGGAGAAAGTAAATTTTCTTTTGAGATGAACCTTTATGTACATTAACAACGCTAATCATCTCACATGATTATAAGTGGAAGTAGTTCTCGTATCTGACTACGTACATGTCCAGCTATGTTTCAATTTGATTCCAAATAAAGTTGTATGCAAACACCTCAACAAACCATACAAAAAATAGTTTGAATTCTAGCTGTCAACTTTTTCACCCTAAAATTTATATTAATACTTCTTCACCAGGAGCTGTAGGTTATAAAACACTAGGAATCACAGACATTTTTCAAAGCTCATAGCCAAGCCTGAATCACAAGTGCTCGACACAAATTAGACACACAAAGGATACTACAAAGTACACTAGGACACCCAAAAGAGGGTGCAGCATCCTTGTCGCCATGTTCATATTGTATCGTGTCATACTCGTGTCCGTGCAAAATAGATGAGCCATCTTCACTAGAAAATCTGTTCACAACATTAGATACAAGAAACATTCTCCAAGCACTATCATTTAATCAAATTCTACTTTGCTTACATTTCCCCCCCTTAGTTTGTGGTCTAATTCTTGACAAACAAAGGGCTGATAATATTTTACTTTCAACAGGCTTTCAGACGTCCTTCTGATGGCGATTTTAGTAACGGTACATATTATCTTATACTGTGGAAAGCATAATAAAGATAAATGCAATTGATACTGCAGTAGTCAAGAACACTACCAGGATAGGGTTGTTGGAGTGCCACAATCAGATTTTAACAGAAATTGGTCTTCGTTCCAGTATTCATGCAGCATAGGTGGCTACTATTGTGCCTACTTGAAAATGTCCATATCCATGTCATATCCTTATCGCATTCGTGCAACAGAAAATACTGACCTATACCTTACACCTTTGGAGTAACTAAAAGTTCAATATACACAATTAAGTATACCTACAAGAAAATTAGTCCAGAAAAAATATACACCAATTGAATATGAATATGACATTGGAACATTGGACTGTTGAATATATGTAACACTTCACCAGACAAACTATACCCATTTGCTAATGTTGGTGGAGCATCAAAAATTCCACATCTGTTGATGAATATGATACAACCAATTTATCTACTTGTCAATACTGGATAACATTAACAATGTATCTGTTGGTGGAGACAGTAGCAACAGTAATTTGTTTTCATGATGACAGTGGACAGCGTAACAACGCATCTGTTCGTGGTGACATTTGCTAATGTTGGTGGAGCATAAAAATTTCCACATTTGTTGGTGAATATGAGACAACTAATTTATCTACTTGTCAATACACGTTAACAATGTATCTGTCGGTGGTGACAGTCGCAGCAGTAATTTGTTTTCATGATGACACTGGACAGCATAACAACACATCTGTTGGTGGTGATAATTAGAGAAAAATATATCTTCCAAATAACAATAAATAACATTTACAACACATATCGTATGGAAGCCTTTTCCTGAATATAAACAATGGTGATCTGATATGGTATAAAACCAGGCTAGTGAACTTCCAGTACCCTGGGGCTTCCATCTTGGTTTCCAAAGGGTGAAGATTATTTTGCCATTTCGGCACTATTAGTTCCCAATCACCTCAACCACAAGGTATTGAGCCTATGCTACAGGAATGCACAGCAGGATTTGGACGAAGGATGCCAATTCTACAAGTCACCAATATGTTTAAATTGGTCATTAAAAATGGTTGACAAGTTTGGGGATGAAAACTGAGACTGAATCTCTCGCACTCATGTAAGTCTTCAATCTCTCAAATTTAAACATGATACCTCTATGGATGGAAACTATTAATCTCGTTCAATCAGTAAAATACAATTAATCTCGTTCCAAATTTTTATTTGTCATGATACCTCTATGGATGGAAACTATTTCTATAAAGTATCAATTTTATTAATACCAAACAAGTGCACCAAAGATTGTACTTGTTACTCACATTGGGTTTCTTCTATATTGAGGTCTTTATAAATGCTCGATATTGGAATATCGACATGATTCCTTATATTTCGGTACACTTATGTTTTTATGTAATGTTTCTACAATGCTAATTCAATCATGAGATACTGATAAAGTTAATGTAGGAAAACAGAACTACCTTTCCTGATTTTTCTCGAAACATACCTTGGAAAGAAGAGGAGATGGTATGGTAAGTAAGAAAGCATGCAGATAAATCCTTCACATTTCTCCGGAACGGTATATGATATATTGGGTACCTAACAGTAGAAAAGAAAAATATTTATTTCCTGTCCGAACAACAACAGCACAAAAACAAGCTAACAAAAGGAAAAATCCATATAAAATTAAATATTACATTCGCTATTGTTGGAGAGGAAGTGAACTGTGAACATGAGCCAAGCAGAAGGGAAGAAAAGGATGATAATATCAATTTCCAATATTGCCATGTTCAAATTGATACTTGATTTCAATGGTTAAAGTTTATAAATATATCCGTTAGATTTGAATCCTTGGTGCAGTTCTTAACTTCCAATAGAAATTGAAGAATGTAAAAAGAAAGGGCATACCAGGAAACAGACATCCAACTTGCAGGAGAAAGATCTTCGCTCTTAAATGATGTTAAGCCAGGATAAGTTTGAGCTAGCTCGGTTACCTAATAATGTAAACAATAAGGACTCATGACAAATGAATATAATAAAAATAGAACAAATGAAAGGAAAAAAAAACTCGTCATAAACTTATTGGTACCTTCTCCATGAGTGGTACCCTTCCATAGGGAGGACAATACTCAACGTACTGGAAATACAGGTGACCGAGGCGGTCCCTTGCCGGCCAAGAACCATCCGGTTCAGACAAGGACTCCTCCGATGTCGCATCCCACGACTTAGATTGTTTCTCACTCTCGCTATCGTCGCTCCAAGAATCGCTCTCGCTATCTTCTCCCACATTCCTAACACAAAAATTCGATTAAAATGTAGCTCAATAATGAATCTCCCTATAACACGTGCCGACACCAAAAGATCACAACATTTAATGCGGAGGATATGGTTCAATACCTAAGAGCAGTAGTAGATTTGCTGGTGTAAATTTGGATAGCGGATAGATACGGCACGTAGTACTGGACCGCGGTCTCGCCGGTGGGGAGACGGACGGGGACGCCGAGACCATAGGCGCTCGATTCGTAGTATTGGTCCCAGAGTTCTCTAAGGCTGAAGCAGTCAACTGTGTCCTTGCCAAGGGCTTGCCAATGGCTACTCTCTCTTATGGAAGACTGTTTATGTTGACAAGTTTTTTGGGAAAAAAAAAGTGTTATCATCTAATCTAATTATAATTTAGATTCAAAAGGCTGTTCTTAACTAAAACAAGAAAAAATGATTTTTTTGGCATTTCCAAAAAAGAAAATCAATATATATACCATAAAAGGGACTGTATCCAGCAGTGCAGAATTCATGGGTGATTCAACTCCCACAGAAAGGGGAAGTCTAAGAATACAAATCAATTTCATTATTTCCATAAAAAAATTATACATATTTCCATAAATAGCTATAAATCTCCTAAATAATTAAATACAAAAAGGAAAATATATCAAAAAAGAAAGAAGGAACAAACTTTGAGAGGATTAAACACTAACAAAATTACGCCATAATGATCTCAACACAAACCAATTTCTAAACAAATTTCTTCCAAAAAAAAAAGAAGAATGTAAAGACAGACTGTATTAAGACAATAATCCTAATAAAAAGCAGTCCATATTTATACAAATCAACTATTTCCATAAATATCAATATACATCCTAGCTAATAGCCACAAAGGAAATACAGCCTAAATTAAAAAAAAGAAGAAAAATACAACATAAATATTAATCAAATTCACATACTTAGAACAATATAAAAAATATCAAAAAAAAGGGAAAGAACAAAGGGATTTAACTTGAAGAGGATTCAACACTAGAAAAATTCCAAACAAGAAAAAAAAAAAAATTTAGAAGAAGCATAATGATCTCAATAAGAATTACTTAAGACAACCAAATTATAAAAAAAAAAAAAAAAACTATTTTGTTTTTTTTTGAAACATTGCATATGAAGAACAATCAAAAAGCAAGGAAAAAGAACAAAGAGGTTTACACTTTAAGGTGACTCAACACCCAAAAAATGAAAAAGAAAAACAATTCCAAACACGACAAAGCTTGAAACAAACATAATGATCAATCAATGCAGAATCAAATTGAAAAAAGAAGAAGATGAAAACTTTTTTCTTGCTTGAAGCATTACATACAGACCAACATCTCAAAATCAACAAAAAGAAAAAATGAAAAAGTAGGTACCTTTGGGAGGGATTGGGAAGGCACAAAGGGGGTTGTTTTGTGGAGGAAAGACTGGAGATTTGACATGTTCCTCCAGCTTTCGCAAGAATCAGAACCCCCCATATTGCTCTTCTTATACGAAGAAGGAGAAGGAGAAGAAAATAATTGATGGGTCACTCTTTCTTTCTTTCTCCCCCAAATATAGAAACTCCAGTCCAAAAATCTCTTCCTTTTCTAATTTCTTTTCAAGGTCCTTGGAAGAAATTTTGTTTACTTATAGGGGCTTGGTGGAGGACTTGGACAAGGAAGATGAAGAGTGAGAGAGGAAGGAGACAGATTGTTTGTCACGTTCGCTTCGCCGCGTGGTCTCGGTTTGTTGTGTTGTTGAGTTCGGCTCTCTCTCTCTCTCTCTAAATAGTTTTCTTCTTTGTAATTGTAATATCATGGGTGACGCGGTAAATTTAGATTTACATTTAGTTGGTAAAAATAAAATTTAATAATTTTTTTAGATGCAAAATCTAATAATTTTGATTACATTATCCTCCATGATTATGATGACGTTGACCAGAATACGAAGACAATATTACCTTACATATTTTGGCATGGATTTGATAGGATACTACAATATTCATATTTATTTTGTGCTAGCTAAATTATGAAATATGAGAGAGATGAGCCAAAAAGAGTCAAATTAGGTGTTTTTTTTTATTATTACTTAGAATAGTTTGGGGTCACTAGTTCTGAGGGATGATGTGGTAAATTAAAATTTGGACTTAAATTTCAATTTAGTTAAATAAAATAAAATAAACCGTCATATGTTGTGTTTTGAGTCACGTTCATAAAATTACGTCACACCACAACATAGACAATACCAAGATACCATAATGTATCAACTATTTTGACATGTATGTTGTACATGTTCTGATATATTGTAATATATTTTAGTATTATGTCTAATATATTAGAGGATTATAATATTTATATTTACTGGATCATCTTGAGCTAGTTAGGTTTTGAAAGACACACGCGACTTGTGAGAGTCATTGAGTCGAACTAGAGACGGTGAAAATGAATCTATACTAGTGGTTGAATATTATTCGATTTTGGACCGAAAACAAAATCGATTCGATCAAATCGATGAGAATTTCGGTTCGGTTTGAAAAAAAAAATCGGTTCGGTTTTGATTTTGAAATACTAAACAAAGTTATTCGATTTCGGTTTTTGGTTTCGGTCAAAAATCCAAAACTGAATATGACTAAAGCAATTATGAAATACCCTCAATTCTACGCATATATTATAACTAAAATATGTATATTTTGAAATCAACAATTATATTTATATATTTGAAACTAAACTTTGCTAATGTAACAATTAGTCTTGTTAGGTTTTGGCCTCTTTTGTTTAGAACTTTAGTCCCACATCGGCTAGGCCAAAATAAATGTATCTCTATATATTAGCTTTCCTATTCTAGAGATGCACATGTGGTGTGGAGGTGCACATGGGTGTGCTATGTGGGATTATTTTTCTAATGGAAAAAAGGCTAAATCAACAATAGAAAGCATTCATGCTTTTTGCTCTTGGGAAATTTATTTCCATGGGAGCTAAGTCCCGTAGGGGCTTAGCGACTCGTACTCGGACTCGGACTCTGTCACGCCCCAGAACCAGAATACTGGAGAGCGGAAGAGTGACTCAGCCAGCTACGTATTACGGGTAGATGAATACCGTATAATACGATCAATGCTGTCTAACCAGACGAGGGGGTGCATACTACATAAAAGTCTTACTATGGTTATTACACATCTATTGTCTCAATCATTCAAACAAGAAACAGAAATATAGAACATGTAAGGTAAAGCAGTAAGGCGTCCCAAACGCTCTGTCAAAATGTTCTTGATATCTGGCTTTACAAAACATAGCCAGATTGATGTAGCAAAAGTATACACAATTGTTATCAGCTGCAGTCTGACTTAATTACAATTATGCAAAAGTAAGTACAAGACAATCCGACTAACATGTCGGTGCCAAACGGCAAGGTATAAAGTAGATAACAAAACGAGTGGTGAAGTTAAGGAACCCACTCGAGGCCTCCTGCGATCATTCCTCTGGTATTGACCATCCTGGAGGTGGAAGTACGCTGAGTCCTCGGGAACTGGCTCTAAATCTGGCCATGCAAAACCAGAGAGGTTAGACCTCTAATAGCAAGTACCACAAGGGAGCACGACATGAGAACTAAAACCAGTAAGTAAGAGAATATAATAATAGATCTCTGGTTCCTACTAGAACTCACATCACATCAAGACACTTCGAACCAACCTCCCAACCAAACAAGAACAGAAGTTGGCCCGTCATGTCCTGACATTCTGATCATCCCAGTTAGATAACAGAGTACAGTGCACAAACAAATCATCTTGAACGGCCAATCAACTCCTACGGCTTGCTATTATGAGTCCCAAGTTATCCTGGAATAATGCAATTAGGGATTCCTCAGTTCTTACTATGTGCAAGCAAGGCTAGTCTATCCAGTCGATCAATTGGCCCATGCATGAATTAGACGAGTCCTAGCAGGACGCCCGTCAATATACAATATACAATAATAATAAAAGCAGATACTGTTCCCTGCCCGTGTGGCAGATTACAGTATCTGTGGGAACCAGCCGGCCCGTCGGGTACTACTCGTCCCAAAGGGGGCTGCCATGTAAGAATTCGGGAATCCATTCTCTCCATGCAATCATTATTTTATTTAACTTAATAGTCTCTACGTTGAGTAAAATTCTATGCCGTGGATCATGGTCATTCAAATGAGTACTTTCGTACGGGGTACGATATGCACAACTCTACAACGATACCAGTGCGGTTAGGTTGCAGGTCTTACATAGCGTAATGCAACAATCAAATCTATCCACGGTAATCATGCCTTGACCATAAAGTGCACATGCTTCTTTTGTAGAAAAATAACTAAATAAATAAATAAATAAATAGATTAAAGCCTGCATGTGCATGTATGTCAATATTCGGGATCAGCCAGTCGAGTACAATAGTTCATAACATGAACGTGTCTCATTCATTTCATTCAATAAGACGACTAGCCAGTCTCTTGGTTCCAATTAGGAATGCATGATCAATTTAGTCAAGATCACAATCATTATCAATGGTGGCAAGGCATGAAAGTCAACTAGCATTCAGTGGGGTCGAGTCTACAACTCTCAGGGTTTAATTCTAGTTAATCCGGATATCTATAACTCAATTCACGACGCATGGTACATCCCACGTAACAATCTATATTTAACAGAAATATTAACATATCATGATTATATCAGGTTTATGCAAAAAGGCGTAAGGATATAAAATGGACGTTAAACATCTAATAAGATATCAATATACAGGGCTATAGAAGATCCAGGGTAAGCAGGCTACTCTCATGTCAGCGTACGCTTATGCCAGCGTATGCTCAGGTCAAGCTACGCTCAAGCCAGCGTACGCCCAGGTCAAGCTACGCTCAAGCCAAGCTAGCGTATGGGAGTCATACGCTTCCAAAAGGCAGCGTATGAACTCCATACGACTCCTTACTATCCAAGTGAGTGTATGCAAGTCATACGCTCCCCAAAGGCAGCGTATGGACTCCATACGACTCCTGACCATTCAAGTCAGCGTATGCAAGTCATACGCTCCCAAAAGGCAGCGTATGGACTCCATACGACTCCTGACCATTCAAGTCAGCGTATGCAAGTCATACGCTCCCAAAAGGTAGCGTATGAACTCCATACGACTCCTGACCATTCAAGTCAGCGTATGCAAGTCATACGCTCCCAAAAGGTAGCGTATGAACTCCATACGACACACGCTTCCAAAAGGTAGCATATGTAAGACACACGCTTCCTAAAAAGACAGCGTATGGACTCCATACTGTGCTGCGCTAAAGAGCGCGCACAGCTCAGTGACGCAGCTAAAAAGCTAGCATATACTGCTCACTGTCTTCTCCAAACAGCAAGAACTCCATGGTTGTACCCCAAAGCTTTAAAAGTCCATAACTTGGTCCAAACAAGTCCAAATCCAACTTTCCAAAGGTCAAAATTGGGTAGAATGAACTGCTCTACGACATGGAACCATCAAATCTTGAGAACAAAGGAGTTTGCTAGATCAAACCCATAGACAACCAAAAATACAATAACTTAGATCTACAAGAAATGAACCAATGAAATCAAAAATAATAAGCACTAAACTCTCTTAGAATCATGAGAGGAAGAATATTGAACCGTAAAATATGGTCCACATGTAGAGCAAGATGTACTTGCCTAGTTGGTAGGTGGAGAGAGTAATGAAAGGAAGAAGAAGAAGTAATGGTGAAGAAGGAGTGAATGAGGAGAAAGAAGGGAGGGGGTGGCTTTAAATAAAAGGTGGTGGTAGGTGGGAGTTAGGCCGGGTCCAATGGGTCCAATGGGTCGGGTTGCACGGGCCCAACAAGGCTAACCCGAAAGTAAAACTAAAACAGGAATTAAAATGCAGGTAAAAAAAATTACAGGAAGAAATGCAGAAATAAAATTGTAGGAATTAATTAGCATGAAAATTAAAGAGCAGCTAATTAATTAATATGAAAATTTAAAGAGCAGATAATAGAATTACAGAAAAATAAAGTGCAAAAAATAAAATGCAGATAATTAATTAACATGAAGTTATAGGAATTTAAATACAGGATACTACATGATAAATACTAAATAAATACATTCAGGCAATATACGTATTAGAATACGCATTCCGGGAACGGGGAGTGACATCTCTACCCTCCTTGAAAAAATTCCGTCCTCGGAATTTCAAATTCAAGCAAGATAGAAATATCAGGGCTAAACTAATCTAAGTACAAGCAATTCAATGAAGCAATTATTTTACAATGTCCATAGCAAGTAACATATCCATATTTAACAATCTACGTTATCTAGCAATTCTACCCTTAAGGTGATAAGCATGAGGAATCAAGACAATCAGGTACACAGAAAAAGATATACCTTGTGAGTCAAACAGATGTGGATACCGTGATCGGATATCATCCTCACGTTTCCACGTTGACTCTCCCAAAGAGTGATGACCCCAAGCAACCCGGACAAGGTTAATTGTTCGGTTCTTGAGTATCTTCTCTCTTCGGTCCAAGATGGACACAGGTTGCTCCTCGTAAGACAGGTTGGTACCAACAACCAGTTCTGAATGATCGAGGATATGGCTTGGGTCCGATACATACCTTCGCAATTGAGATACATGAAACACATCATGCACCTCTCGTAACGAAGGTGGAAGGGACAAACGATAAGCAACATCGCCTACCCTATCAAGAATAGCAAATGGGCCTATGTATCGCGGACTCAACTTCCCGCGAACGCCAAATCTAATAACCCCACGGGTAGGTGAGATCCGCAAGAACACGTGGTCCCCAACAGAAAACTCTAGCGGCCTACGATGCTGGTCCGCCCAATGACGATGCCGATCCTGCGCAACACGAAGTCGCTCTCTAATTCCCTTAATCACTTCAACCGTCTGGATAATCATTTCTGGGCCTAGCATCTTCCTTTCCCCGATATCATCCCATGCTAGCGGCGATCTACACTTCTTACCATATAGTGCCTCAAATGGCGCCATCTGGATACTGGCTTGATAACTGTTGTTGTATGAGAACTCAACTAAGTGCAGGTAGCTTTCCCAAGATCCTCCAAAATCTAACGTGCAAGCTCGTAACATGTCTTCTAAGGTCCGAATCGTCCTTTCTGATTGCCCGTCCGTCTGTGGATGGTAAGCCGTGCTAAGTTTTAATTTGGTACCCAGACTATGATGCAAGCTCTTCCAGAAATGCGATATGAAACGGGTATCTCTGTCTGACACAATACTGACAGGGACTCCATGTTGCCTGACTATCTGTTGTATATACAACTCTGCCAACTTTTCTATAGATTGCCCTACTCTGAAAGGAAGAAAGTGTGCTACCTTTGTAAGTTGATATACTATCACCCAAATAGCATCTTTACCACTTGGTGATCTCGGTAAACCGGTCACAAAGTCCATTGTAATATGCTTCCATTTCCATTCCGGGATGGGAAGCGGTTGCAATAATCCAGCTGGCCTCTGCTGTTCTGCCTTTACTTGCTGACATATCAAGCAACGGAAAACAAACCTAGCTATCTCCCTTTTCATCCCGTTCCACCAGAAGTGCTGCTTGATATCTTGGTACATCTTGGTCCCTCCAGGATGTATAGAATACTGGGAACTGTGAGCTTCTGCCATAACTTCCTATCTGATATCTCCACTAGGCACACATAGACGTGATTCAAACCTAAGTGTACCATCTTCATGAATTCTCATCTCCTTTCTGAGTCCTGACTCACATTCTGCCCTAAGCTTCTGAATCCTTGGGTCTTGTGCCTGAGCTGCCTTGATCCTATCTACCAAGTCAGATTGGACTTGTAGACTCGCCAGAATTCCTACATCACTAGAAAGTATAACTTCAATGCCCATCTCCTGAAGGTCTTCTAAGATGTGCTTCTGCGTTGTCAACATAAATGTGCCGCCTCTTCTGCTGAGAGCGTCTGCTACTACATTAGCCTTGCCTGGATGATACTGCAGCTCCACGTCATAATCCTTGATCAGCTCTAACCATCTTCTCTGCCTCATGTTCAGCTCCTTCTGAGTAAAGATGTACTTCAGACTTTTGTGGTCTGTGTACATGTCCACTCGGTCACCATATAAATAATGTCTCCATAGCTTCAAAGCAAATACTACTGCCGCCAACTCCAAGTCATGGGTTGGGTAATTCTTCTCGTGGTCCCGAAGTTGCCTAGATGCATATGCTATCACCTTCCCATGCTGCATAAGGACACATCCAAGTCCTTTACCTGACGCATCACAATATACTGTAAAACCTCCGGGCCCAACTGGCAATGTAAGAATAGGCGCTGATATCAACTTCTGCTTCAAATTCTCAAATGATGCCTGACATTCTGTCGACCAAATAAATGGCACATCCTTCCGTGTCAAGCGGGTCATGGGTGCTGAAAGTCTTGCAAAATCTGACACAAATCTTCTGTAATATCCTGCCAATCCCAAGAAACTCCGTACATCAGCTACGGTCTTGGGTACTGGCCAACTCTCTACTGCTTCTACCTTCTTGGGATCCACTGCTACTCCAGCTCCTGATACGATATGACCCAAAAATGAAATGTGATCCGTCCAGAACTCACACTTGCTGAGCTTGGCATACAACTGGTTCTCTCTCAGAACCTGTAACACTTTTCTGAGGTGGTCTTCATGCTCCTCTTCACTAGCAGAATATACGAGTATGTCGTCAAGAAAGACAACGACAAACTGATCTAAGTATGGCATAAAGATGCGGTTCATCAAATCTATGAATATTGCTGGAGCATTGGTCAAACCAAACGGCATTACCAAGAATTCATAATGCCCATACTTCGACCTGAATGCTGTCTTAGAAATGTCTTCCTTCCGAACCCTCACTTGGTGATACCCTGAACGAAGATCTATCTTGGAGAAAACTCTAGCCTTGCTCAACTGATCAAATAAGTCGTCGATCCTGGGTAGTGGGTACTTGTTCTTTACTGTTGCCGCGTTAAGCTTCCTGTAGTCAATGCATAATCTGGACGTCCCATCCTTCTTTTCCACAAGTACCACTGGTGCTGCCCATGGTGATACGCTAGCTTGGATGAACTTCTTCTCCTTCAATTCTTCAATGTGCTCATATACCTTGGCCTGCTCCGAATCTGCCATTCTGTAAACCTGATCTGATATCGATTTAGTTCCTGGTGCCAATTCTATACTGAACTCAATATCTCTAACCGGTGGAAGACCGAGAAGTTCTTCGGGAAATACGTCTAAAAATTCTTCAACTACCTTCGGAACCTGAACTTCTTCCATTGCCGTTACTACTCCCTGCTCTTGCTGAGTTGCCTCTGATCTGACTAAGGTGAATCTCTTCATGCCTGGAATATCAAAAGATACACTTCTACTACGACAATCTATTATCACATGACTGTCTTTCAGCCAGTCCATGCCTAAGATAACGTCAAAATTTCTAACAGGAAATTCTATCAACTGGGCAGGAATGCCCGCAAACTACAACACTACACGCTAGAATAACTCTACTAACTCCTACGAGCCCATTACCGGTGAGTATATTCAACCTCCCTGGCAATGCCTCGAACTCCACTCCTAGTCGTGTCACAAATTGTGCAGAGATAAATGAATGGGATGCTCCCGAATCAAACAATGCTACTGCGGGATATGAGGCGACGAGAATGTTACCTGCCACAGCATCTCCCGATGCCAATGCCTCTTCCAAGGACAGTGTGAATGCCTGCCCTCGACCTCCTTGCTGGTTCCCATGCTGTGGCCTAGCCTGGTGTTGCTGCTGGCCCCTGCCTTGATGATGCTGGGGTGGTCTATGCTGGTGTTGCTGCATCGGCGATCCCTGCTTGCCGAAACATCTGAGCCTGTGATACTAACGGACGCTGCGCCAACGGCCTCACTGCCAATGCTGGTCCTCGATACTGCCCTGCCCCTGGTGCTGGCAGAGCAGGAAACTGCTGCCCTGGTCCTCCTGACCTCGAATTCATGGGATATGTGGTAACCCGATGATCTGGATTTCCACATATCAGACACAGTCCATTCAATGTCCGACACACATCTCTAGTGTGTCCCATCTTCCCACAATAAGTGCAGCCCGCCGGGGGTTGCTGGTTCTTCCTCTGTTGCTGTTGCTGCTGCCTGGATGGTGGTGCTGGCCCTCGTATCGCCACATCGTGGATACGAATGCCAGGGGATGGTGCTGTTGTTCGGGGCGCTGCTCCCCCTCCTCCTTCAATCTGACTGTGGGATCTCTTCTGACCCCCAGTCCTTACTGCAAGCCTCTGAATGGTGATCTCATGCCTTCGAGTCGTCGTCAATATCTCATCAAAAGTTTGGTAATTGTGCCCTTCTATCAATTGCAAGAGCTCAAGATGAAACCCTTGCTGGAACCTCATCGCCCTTTGGCGCTCCGTTGCTACCATCTCTGGGGCAAACCTACTCAATCTGCAGAACTCCGCTGCATAAGCATCTACGGTCTTGCCAGCCTGTCTGAGGTTGATAAACTTCTGTTGTAGCTCAAACTGTGCCATAACTCCATAATACTTCGTCTTGAACCTTACAGTAAAATCGTCCCAAGCAACAGGACGCCTGATGCCCACTTCCTCTGATTCCCACCAATCACGTGCAAGATCCTGAAGTAACAACTTCACTAGATCCACACGCTCTTCGGCCGGCACCTTAGCGGCTGTCAGGATAGCCTCAATATCCTTAAGCCATGCATCTGCTGAGATGGCATCCTCCGTGCCCTTGAAACGACGGGGGTTGTACTTGCAAAACTGGGCTGACGCTCCTGAATCTGTCCTCGCCCCTCTTTCCAATGCCGTCTGTAATCCTTGGTTGAGTAGTACATTCTGCTCTTGCAACTGAGCGTGCATGCGCTGCTGGGCCAACATCTGGTGTTGCTGAGTAGCCATCATTCCTCTTATGATCTCCAGAAGGGCTGGTGTGTCCACTTGGGTAGGTGGAACTGTTGGTGGGGGTGGAACATCCGGATACTGCGATCCAGCTGCTGCTTCCACGATCACTTCTTCCTGAGTAGCCTCCTGAGGTGAGACTGGCCCTTGTTGCTGACCAACAGGGTCAGGTTGTCCATGTTGCTGTCCATGTTGTTGTTGTCCAGCTCTGACAGATACGGACGAGGTGCCCCTAAGAAAAGGGACAAGAGAACAATCAAATGACCGGACATGAAGGATCAATGAAGTCAAGGGATACTGGAATGTCAAGCTGGAGTTGAGAATCAATAAATCATGAGATCAAGGGGGAACATGTGTGATTGAGACATCCTATAAATCAAAACACCCCACAAGTCTGAAATCAGACCTGCATGGGCCACCACTAAAACCTTGTCACGCCCCAGAACCAGAATACTGGAGAGCGGGGGAGTGACTCAGCCAGCTATATATTACGGGTAGATGAATACCGTATAATACGATCAATGCTGTCTAAACCAGACGAGGGGGTGGCATACTACATAAAAGTCTTACTATGGTCATTACACATCTATTGTCTCAATCATTCAAACAAGAAACAGAAATATAGAACATGTAAGGTAAAGCAGTAAGGCGTCCCAAACGCTCTGTCAAAATGTTCTTGATATCTGGCTTTACAAAACATAGCCAGATTGATGTAGCAAAAGTATACACAATTGTTATCAGCTGCAGTCTGACTTAATTACAATTATGCAAAAGAAAGTACAAGACAATCCGACTAACATGTCGGTGCCAAACGGCAAGGTATAAAGTAGATAACAAAACGAGTGGTGAAGTTAAGGAACCCACTCGAGGCCTCCTGCGATCATTCCTCTAGTATTGACCATCCTGGAGGTGGAAGTACGCTGAGTCCTCGGGAACTGGCTCTAAATCTGGCCATGCAAAACCAGAGAGGTTAGACCTCTAATAGCAAGTACCACAAGGGAGCACGACATGAGAACTAAAACCAGTAAGTAAGAGAATATAATAATAGATCTCTGGTTCCTACTAGAACTTACATCACATCAAGACACTTCGAACCAACCTCCCAACCAAACAAGGACAGAAGTTGGCCCGTCATGTCCTGACATTCTGATCATCCCAGTTAGATAACAGAGTACAGTGCACAAACAAATCATCTTGAACGGCCAATCAACTCCTACGGCTTGCTATTATGAGTCCCAAGTTATCCTGGAATAATACAATTAGGGATTCCTCAGTTCTTACTATGTGCAAGCAAGGCTAGTCTATCCAGTCGATCAATTGGCCCATGCATGAATTAGACGAGTCCTAGCAGGACGCCCGTCAATATACAATATACAATAATAATAAAAGCAGATACTGTTCCCTGCCCGTGTGGCAGATTTACAGTATCTGTGGGAACCAGCCGGCCCGTCGGGTACTACTCGTCCCAAGGGGGCTGCCATGTAAGAATTCGGGAATCCATTCTCTCCATGCAATCATTATTTTATTTAACTTAATAGTCTCTACGTTGAGTGAAATCCCATACCGTGGATCATGGTCATTCAAATAAGTACTTTCGTACGGGGTACGATATGCACAACTCTACAACGATACCAGTGAGGTTAGGTTGCAGGTCTTACATAGCGTAATGCAATAATCAAATCTATCCACGGTAATCATGCCTTGACCATAAAGTGCACATGCTTCTTTTGTAGAAAAATAACTAAATAAATAAATAAATAAATAGATTGAAGCCTGCATGTGCATGTATGTCAATATTCGGGATCAGCCAGTCGAGTACAATAGTTCATAACATGAACGTGTCTCATTCATTTCATTCAATAAGACGACTAGCCAGTCTCTTGGTTCCAATTAGGAATGCATGATCAATTTAGTCAAGATCACAATCATTATCAATGGTGGCAAGGCATGAAAGTCAACTAGCATTCAGTGGGGTCGAGTCTACAACTCTCAGGGTTTAATTCTAGTCAATCCGGGTATCTATAACTCAATTCACGACGCATGGTACATCCCACGTAACAATCTATATTTAACAGAAATATTAACATATCATGATTATATCAGGTTTATGCAAAAAGGCGTAAGGATATAAAATGGACGTTAAACATCTAATAAGATATCAATATACAAGGCTATAGAAGATCCAGGGTAAGCAGGCTACTCTCATGTCAGCCTACGCTTATGCCAGCGTATGCTCAGGTCAAGCTACGCTCAAGCCAGCGTACGCCCAGGTCAAGCTACGCTCAAGCCAAGCTAGCGTATGGGAGTCATACGCTTCCAAAGGCAGCGTATGAACTCCATACGACTCCTTACTATCCAAGTGAGCGTATGCAAGTCATACGCTCCCCAAAGGCAGCGTATGGACTCCATACGACTCCTGACCATTCAAGTCAGCGTATGCAAGTCATACGCTCCCAAAAGGCAGCATATGGACTCCATACGACTCCTGACCATTCAAGTCAGCGTATACAAGTCATACGCTCCCAAAAGGTAGCGTATGGACTCCATACGACTCCTGACCATTCAAGTCAGCGTATGCAAGTCATACGCTCCCAAAAGGTAGCGTATGAACTCCATACGACTCCTGACCATTCAAGTCAGCGTATGCAAGTCATACGCTCCCAAAAGGTAGCGTATGAACTCCATACGACACACGCTTCCAAAAGGTAGCGTATGCAAGACACACGCTTCCTAAAAAGATAGCGTATGGACTCCATACTGCGCTGCGCTAAAGAGCGCGCACAGCTCAGTAACGCAGCTAAAAAGCTAGCATACACTGCTCACTGTCTTCTCCAAACAGCAAGAACTCCATGGTTGTACCCCAAAGCTTCAAAAGTCCATAACTTGGTCCAAACAAGTCCAAATCCAACTTTCCAAAGGTCAAAATTGGGTAGAATGAACTGCTCTACGACATGGAACCATTAAATCTTGAGAACAAGGAGTTTGCTAGATCAAACCCATAGACAACCGAAAATACAATAACTTAGATCTACAAGAAATGAACCAATGAAATAAAAATACTAAGCACTAAACTCTCTTAGAATCATGAGAGGAAGAATATTGAACCATAAAATATGGTCCTCATGTAGAGCAAGATGTACTTGCCTAGTTGGTAGGTGGAGAGAGTAATGAAAGGAAGAAGAAGAAGTAATGGTGAAGAAGGAGTGAATGAGGAGAGAGAAGGGAGGGGGTGGCTTTAAATAAAAGGTGGTGGTAGGTGGGAGTTAGGCCGGGTCCAATGGGTCCAATGGGTCGGGTTGCACGGGCCCAACAAGGCTAACCCGAAAGTAAAACTAAAACAGGAATTAAAATGCAGGTAAAAAAAATTACAGGAAGAAATACAGAAATAAAATTGCAGGAATTAATTAGCATGAAAATTAAAGAGCAGCTAATTAATTAATATGAAAATTTAAAGGGCAGATAATAGAATTATCAGGATTCTATTAGCGCACCTTCGGTGAAGTATTTGCGTTGGTATTATCAGGATTCTATTAGCGCACCTTCGATGAAGTGTTTGCGTTGGTATTATCAGAATTCTATTAGCGCACCTTCGGTGAAGTGTTTGCGTTGATATTATCAGAATTCTATTAGCGCACCTTCGGTGAAGTGTTTGCGTTAGTAGCAATCTGTGCACCTTCTGTGAAGTGTTGTATTAGTGGAATTTCTGTTACGTATCTTCTGTGAAGTGTTACGTAATAACGATTGTTTTTATAATTGTTACGAATTCCCTGTTTTCCATAAAAAATTGTGCCCCGGCAATAACAATCTCAAAGCTTTATTGCTACGATGGAAAACGTTAATGTTTCACTCTTCAATTCTGACTTTTGTAAGTTAGAAAAGTTTGATGGAGAACATTACCAAGTCTGGAAGAGGAAGGTTTATCTCACCCTTCAACTCAAAGACGTAGATCACGTGCTTCTGGAGGAAGAACCTACTGTTCCAGATGTTGGGTCTGCTGCGACAATCACCGCGGCTACAAAACTTTAAACAAAATAGAGGAGGGAAAATAGTATTTGCAGGCTGCTTATCCTGAATGCTATGGAAGATTCCCTTACAGAATCATATTCTAAGAAGACTATCGCTAGAGACATATGGGAGTCTCTAGAAAAACTCTACGAAGAAGACAAGAACCGCAGTAAAATCTTTGTGGTTGAAAGATATCACAAGTGGTTCTTTGAGGACGAAAAGTCTATGCTTGCCGTAGGTAAAGGAGTTCCTGAAACTGCGAGAAGCTGGAAGACGAGGCGATGCCCCTCCCCGACAAGTTTGTTGTTGGAGGGATTGTCTCAAAGCTCCCCGCTGGGTGGAGCAAGTTCTATGCAAACATGCATAGGAAGAAGCTGAAGATCACCCTTGAAGATCTCCTGCAGGAAATCTATGTTGAGGACCAGATGCAAGCTCAACTGAAGGTGGACGCACTGTCCAAGCAATTGGCTAACGCCAATATGGTTCATACCAAGGAACCAAGGGAAAAGCAGGCAGCTTCCCACAGCAAGAAGAAGGACTCTGACAATCTAAAAGTCAAGGGAACTTCTTTCAAGAAAAAGAAGCCAAAGTCTCAAATGCCTTGCTTCAAGTGTTACAAGAAGGGCCACTTTAAGAATGAGTACAAAGCAAAAGCCAAGCAATCGGAGCAAGGAGAGCCTAGTAAGGTAACTATGATCACTGATGTTGTTGCTATAATTGTGCAGGTTGATGCGGTAGGAACTGATGCTGACTGGTAGGTAGACACTGGAGCCACCTGCCATGTTTGCTCCAGTAAGGAGTGGTTCACCACCTACACCCCTACTTCTGATGTGGTTATGGTGGCAAATCAGGCACAAGCTGAAGTGCTTGGGATCGGGACAGTGGTATTGAAGCTGACTTCTGGCAAGTCTCTTACACTTCAAGGCGTGAAGCATGTACCTGCTATCGCTAAGAATCTGATCTCAGGAGGCCTACTCTGCAAAGCAGGCCTCAGGATGGACATCATGCTGGCCAGATGGTGATGTCTATTAGGGAAACATATTTCGAAAAAGCTTTTTATACCGAAGGAATGTTCAAAAATTAGCTTGTAAATCATTTCAATGTTGTTAATGCAATCACTCATTCTGCTTATACTTTTGAGTTGTGGCATAATAGGCTAGGACATGTTCATTCTAAACGAATTAACATAATGTCTAGTCTAGGGCTTATCTCCAAGTGTGGGGGTAAGGTAGAGAAATGTGAAGTTTGTGCTCAAACTAAGATCACAAGAAAATCCTTTCCTCGGGTTAATCGAAGTACAGATCTTCTGGAGTTAGTACACTCAGATATCTGTGACTTCAAACAGTTCTCTACAAAGACCGGGATGAAGTATTTCATAACTTTCATCGATGACTTCTCAAAGTATGCGTTCGTCTACTTGCTGAAGGCTAAAGGCAAAGCATTCGAGAAGTTCAAGGAGTTCAGAGCCGAAGCTGAGCGGCAGACTGGACAACAACTCAAAAGAATAAGAAGTGATCGAGGTGGGGAGTACAGGTCTCATGAATTCGCATCGTTCTGCAAAGAACATAGAATTGTCAATGAGAATACGGCTCCATACTCTCATCAATCAAACGGAAGTAGCAGAGAGGAAGAACAGAACGTTAACATAAATGATTAACTCAATGTTGTTGACTGCTGGCCTTCCTAAGTGCTACTTGGGAGAAGCTGCATTGACGGCCACTTTTATTCTAAATAGAGTGCCTCATGCAACTTCAGACGTTACTCCTCATGAACTCTGGTTCAAGGTCAGACCTAACTTGAATGTCATTCGAGTGTGGGGGTGTCTGGCATATGTCAAGCTTCCAAATCTGAAAATTCAGAAGCTTGGGACAAGAACTACTAAGACAATCTTCTTGGGGTATGCCGAGAAGAGTGATGCTCGGAGATTTCTTGATATTGAGTCAAATCATATCATTGAATCTCGCGACGCAAAATATTTTGAAGACAAATTTGTAAGGCACAAGAATATTGTTCTTGCGGATGTACCGGAGAACAATGAGGGTGCGCAGCAAACTGAAGTCTTCAATGAAGATATGGTCCAAGAAGATGTTGTTGAAACAACGATTGAACCAGAACAAGCTGAGCCGTTAGCTAAGCGTGTGAGGAGGCCGAAGGACTTCGAAAGTGACTTTGTCACCTATCATGTGGAAGCAGATCCACTTACCTATGATGAGGCGATGAAGACCAGAGATACAGTTTTCTGGAAGGAGGCGATTGACAATAAAATTGATTCCATCACCTCAAATAACACTTGGGTGTTGGTTGATCTTCCTGAAGGAGCAAAACCCATCGGATGCAAATGGATCTTCAAGAAGAAGATAAAAGCAGACGGAACTATTTACAAGTTCAAGGCTAGGCTAGTAGCCAAGGGGTTTTCTCAGAAGCAGGGAATCGACTACTTTGACACGTATGCTCCAGTAGCCCGGATGACTACCATCAGAATGTTGATTGCTCTCGCAGCGATACATAAGATGGTGATACATCAGATGGATGTGAAAACAGCTTTCCTAAATGGCGAGCTGACCGAAGAGATATACATGCAACAACCAAAGGGATTTGTCGTCAAGGGTCTTGAAGACAAAGTCTGCAAGTTGGTAAAATCTTTGTACGGTCTTAAACAGGCTCCCAAGATATGGCATGAGAAATTTGACAAGGTTATAAGGTCAAATGGCTACATGGTCAGCGAGACGGACAAGTATGTTTACACAAAGTTCGCTGATAGAAGAGGTGTGATCGTTTGTCTGTATGTGGACGACATGCTTATCCTAGGTACGGATATGAGCTGTGTCACGGAGACAAAGAGGTTCATCTCGAGCAAGTTCAGTATGAAGGACTTGGGGGAAGCTGATGTGATCTTAGGGATCAAGATCATCCGGACAGACACTGGACTAGCGCTGTCACAGTCTCATTATATTGAGAAAATAATCACTTGTTATGGGTATCGGGATCTTCCAGGGATCGATACGCCGTACAGGTGTGATATGAAGCTGAAGCCTAATTCAGGGGAAAGCGTCAGGCAGCTGGAGTATGCAAGCGCAATCGGGAGTTTGATGTATGCTACTACTGCCACAAGGCCTGACATAGCTTTCGCCGTGGGAATGCTGAGTCGTTTCACGAGCAACCCTGGTGTTGAACATTTGAAGGCTGTGAAACGGGTTATGAGATATCTCAAGAAGACTCAGACATATGCACTGTAATACAGCGGAGATCCACAGGTAGTGGAAGGCTTCAGTGATGCCAGCTGGTGCTCAGATTTGGAGAGCGAGAGGTCCACAGGTGGATATATTTTTACAATGGGTGGAGCTGCTATATCATGGAAGTCGAAGAAGCAGACAATGCTCTCGCGGTCATCCATAGAATCTGAGTTCTTTGCACTTGACACCGCAGCCGATGAAGCAGAATGGCTTCGGGAGCTCATGTATGATCTTCCAGTGGTTGGGGCACAAATATCGGCAATACCGATATACTGCGACAACCAGGCGACTGCGGCAGTGGCATCAAATGACCTCTTCAACAAAAAGAAGATGACTGTGCGGTTAAAGCACAGGGCAGTACACGATCTTATTAAGAGAGGTGTAATTGCAGTGATTGATGTTCGGAGTCAGAAAAAACCTGGCGGATCCGTTCACCAAGGGCCTCAAGCGCCAGCTGGTCGAGGTCGCAGCATGTAAAATAGGCTTGAAGGCATTTTGATACTAGTTATTGTATTCCTACCATAAAATTTTATGCTATTAGTTCAAGAATTTATCTACTAGGCATCTAGCTTTTGGTTCAAGGGAGGACCATTAACTGGAAGAATATCAGGAACGGTGGGTACATGTTCTATTGGGCATGGAGAAGTTACGGACCTATAACCACTGTTGTCTACTGTTGTTTTCTGCGAAAAAACGGTTCCTGTGGGAAGGTTGGCTTAATTGCCTTAATGAGTTCTTAGGCAGAGTGAATGCCTGGTGTGCTTTACAGGAAGCACGGTAGAGCAGCACTAAAAGAAGTGAAACTCCATACTACAGTGGGGTGACTCCACAATGAGGTTCCTATATGTGGGGTGCTGCCCAGGAATAGGATAAAGCCTCGGCTTAGCAGGTCAACTCACAGCGGCATAGCACCGCAAATAGGCAGTTAGCCTAATGTTGTATGTTAAAAATAAAGAGGGGTGTAGTCAGCACTACAAAGAGGAGGAGTTCCTCATGTTACAATGGCACGAAACCACGATGAGGTATCCGGTTAGGGATAAAGCCTCGGCATTGCAAGCCATGTCGTTGCGGCGTAACACCGTAAGGGAGCCTAAGGCTTCATGCTGGGTAGTTTGGCACTACAAAGAGGCGGTTGCCTCATGCTACAGTAGTATGACACTACGATGAGGTTCCCGGTACGGGGTAAGGCCTCGGCTTTAAGCCATGTAATAGCGGGGTAGCACCGCAAGTGTCACGACCTGCTACCCAAATTGTTGGGCCGGGCCGAGTCATGTCCAGCCTGCGTTTGGGATAAAATGCAGTAAGCTGTTCTAGATATAACAAGATAAGACTAAATGTGCTAACATTTCTATAAGTGAATAAAAGTCATAAATGCTCCAAACACAAAAGTCGTATCATATAAAAATAAGTCCAAAGTACTAGCCTAAAATGTAAAACTGGATACATGTCCAGTTACAAAAATATATAGTCTAATACATTACTACTCTCAAAAGTTTAAAGCAAAAAGACAACTAGGCGAGGTTCCCCGCAGGAACATCCTCGTAAAGCAAAGCCGGGTCCTCGGCAATATCTCCATAATATGAGTCGTAGAGTAACTCATCCTCAGTAAGGACACCTACAACGTTATCCTGTCAGGACGGGAGTAAGTACTGAATCTAACAAACATATAATACTGATCATGTGATGAAAAGAAATGACATATCATGTTTGTTCAGTTTTAGGTACATTTTATCATGGCAATAGATATTCATTTTAAAGTTTAAAACTGTAGTAGGTGAGTGATCAGTCAATAGGTAATCAGGATGTACAGCGGTACATATCAATTTTCTGATGTGCACATACGTACACATAACGACATCGGTGTATATCTATACACAAACGCGGGACCAGACATACGACACAAATACATATAGAATGTAACGGTGCTCGGTAAATACATACGGAGAAGGGGGTCATGATCACGTACACTTACTAGCAGTTTTTCCTTAACCCGTTGTTTAAACATGTGAGAGATATGAAAACTATCTTAAACATGGCAGAGACTGAAAGTAATATAACATGCAAAGTTTTAACTTGCTACCCCAAGGATCAGCATTTAATATGGTTGGTAAATCACAGTTTATGGTTTATAGCAGTATGTAAAGTTTGTAGAAAGTACTTGCCTCTAGCAAAGCAAAGCAAAGCAAGCTGCGATAAAAGTGCTATAGATGTCTGGTAACTCGTCACTGTAGAAATAAATACATAAACTTAGTTTTTACACTAAGCTAAAATACTAAGACACTAATTTGTGAAACACGACTTGTGACTGGGCACCTAGCCAAAATGATGACTTTAGCATAGGAGACCAATGTAGGGTGACACACTACTATAACTAACTTTCTAGGATCTTTACACTAGTGAGGGGTGAGGTTCAACACGGCTAAAACTCAAAATAACACAAAAAGTTACAAGTCGTAATTATTCAATAAATAAATCAAATGAACATTATTTTCCAACAATTTTTGAGATAGACAAAAAGCTTAATTTTACATAAAACAAAGTACCAAAATGATCCTTGTTATTTATAGAAAATTATTATAATTTTTCTGGAATTTATTAACCAGTACAAGTATTTTATAAAAATCAGTTTTTCTAAGTACACAGAAAATGAGTTCTGGTTTCATATGCCAAAATAGTGGCAAAACTATAAATTAAATACTGTAAAAATTATACTAAATTAGCTAAATTAACATAGTATCTAAATACTATTTTTTCAGAATTTTAACAACAATTAAAGTATTTTTAGAAATTCAAAAATAGTATTGCACACAATCTGAAATTAAATAATTAATTATCTGCATATTTTGTCCATGTACATAGTTTGAACCAAAGTTCAAATACAGGACCCAAGGCCATGAATCAAGTCCAATATGACTTGTACAGGTCTTGAATGTGTGAAAACACATTTGGACCCAAAAACCCATGCTAGGCTTGGACACCAAATGGTTGCAGTAATTTAAATACACAAAAATATAAAGACGTAGAAATGCATAATAAATATTAATATTTTAATAGGGCAAAATTATACATAGTAGTTATAAAAATATGACAATTATTTTATAAAGATAATTTACACTAGGTAGAGTGAAATATATATAAAATGTATATCTACAATATTTATATTTACATATAAATATATAGACATTTACATAATGGATATATACATACATATGTTGAAAATACATATATATATATATATATATATATATATATATATATATATATATATATATATATATATAAAATATATATATATATATATATATATATATACTTTATAGTTAAGTATTTTCTTATATATATATATATATATATATATATATATATATATATATATATAAGAAAATACTTAACTATAAATATTATATATATATATATATATATATATATATATATATATATATATATATATATATATATATATATATATATATACAAATATTGTATACATATATATAATAATAATATATATACACATGAACATATATACATATATGTACATAAATACATATACATATATATACATATACATATACATATTATAATAAAGTACTAAATATAACATATATATATATAAATACAGCATATATATATATATATATATATATATATATTATATATATATATATAATACAGTATAATAATACATACATATATACAAATATATGTATATACATATATATATATAAATATATATATAAATAACAGAAAAAGAAAAAGAAAAAGGAAAAGAAAAAGAAATAGAAACAGCAGCACAGGGGCTCGAAGTCGGCCCACTGAGCGCGCGCGCGCGCGGGGGGGGGGGTGGAGGGTGGGGGGTTCCTGACTGGGTCGGGTTGGCCAGGGGGTCAGCCCGTGGCTCGTGTTAGGATTAGGTTTTAGTTCATTTTATTTAGGTTAAGCATTTAATAAATATATAAAAATAATAATAACAATCCTGTGTCCTGACAGTTAGGGACACATGAGTCTAAGTGTCCGGGTCGATTTTGACACGCACGACACGAGTTTGCTGTGTCCAGTCCTACCCTCGTGCTCGCCAGGACACGGTGAACCACATACGTGGACACGAGATACGCACGACACGTTTCGACACTTGCCACTTACGTGTCCGGCGAGTCGGGAGAGTTTCGGGAGCCGTGGACGGCGGAGAAGACGTCGGCGAGGCGGCGCTGGGCGTAGCTCGTCGGGGCGAACTCGTCGGTGGTGGTTGGGGGCGGTGAAGTTCGCTGTGGGGGGTGGCGCTGTGGAGTGGTCGGAGTTAGGGTTACGGCGGGTGGAAAATTAGAGGAGACGGTGGTCGTGGGCGGTCGTGGTGGTGTTTTAGGGTTAGGGTTAGGTCTGGGGAAGAGGGAGGAGTTTTATAGGCTGGTTAGGGCGGTGGATCGGCCGGAAAAAGTGGAGAAAAGTGGGTCGATGGTCATCGTCGGCGTGGCAGTCGGCCAGTCGAGTCGTCGGGGGTGGGTAGCATAGGATTTACAATTAGGCCCCCGTAGTTTAGGAAATTACCAATAGGTCCTAATAGTTACTGAATGCAAATTAGAATTTGCATTCCGCATTAAAAACAATTAGTTAATTGCAAACTGAAATTATAACAATTCAATAAATTACATAACTATGTAAAAACAATTCTAAAAATTACAGAATGATATTAAAACATTTAAATTAATTGCAAAATAATATTTTTGTATTTAAAACTCATTTAAAAATCATTTTAAAAATTCTAGAAAAATTCCTAAAAATTATAATAAATATTTTAAGGCTAAAAATGACATTAATAATTAATTAACACTAATTAAGTAAATTTTGAAAAACAGGGGCTCACAAGTCTTCCCTCCTTGAAAAATTTTGTCCTCGAAATTCACAAGGATTGAAGACCCTACAATAATCTAATATAGCAAGCAATGCAACATATGACTAAGGCTATGATCGAAACTAAGATCTAAGGTATCAAGCGGGAACGGGTGGTTCCCTCGCAGCGGTTGGATCGAACAAGTAAGGGTATCTCTCCATCATGTCCGACTCCCTCTCCCAAGTAGATTCACCCGGAGAGTGACGGCTCCAAGCTACTCGTACTAAGGGTATAACCTTGTTCCTTAGCCTCTTCTCCCTCCTGTCTAATATCTCCACTGGCTACTCAGAAACTGTAAGGCTCGGTCCGACCTCCAACTCTGAATGATCTAGCACATGGCTGGGGTCCGAAACATATCTCCTCAGCTGAGATACGTGAAAGACATCGTGAACTCCTGCTAGATTGGGTGGAAATGCAACCCTGTAAGCTACCTGTCCGATCCTGCCAAGTATCTCGAACGGTCCGATGTATCTGGGTCTCAGCTTCCCTCCTCGTCCAAACCGGATCGTCCCTCTAGTAGGTAATATCTTCACTAGCACCATATCACCGTCTGTGAACTCCATCGGCCTGCGACTAGCATAAACCCAGTGTTTCTGCCTGTCCTGAGCTACTCTGAGCCTGTCTCTGATCATCCTGACTTTCTCTGCTGCATCCGTGATCATCTCTGGCCCAAGCATAACTCTGTCTCCAACATCATCCCAAAAGAGCGGTGTGCGGCATCGTCGTCCATAAAGCGCCTCGAAAGGAGACATACCGATACTGGCTTGGTAGCTGTTGTTGTATGAAAACTCTACCAAGTACAGATGGCTCTCCCATGATCCTCTGAAGTCCAGCACGCAGGTCCTCAGCATATCCTCCAGTGTCTGTATCGTCCTCTCGGACTGCCCATCTGTCTGCGGGTGGTACGCCGTACTGAACTTGAGCCTACTGTCCAGCTCCTCCAGTAGTGGGACGTGAATTTGCTGTCTCTGTCGGACACAATGCTCACCGACACTCCGTGTAGGCGAACTATCTGCTGCATGTATAGCTCTGCCAACTTCTCGGTGAAAAGTCCCACCTTGAAGGGTATGAAGTGCGTACACTTCGTCAGCCTATCCACGATGACCCAAATAGCATCCTTTCCTCCTTGGGAACGAGGAAGCCCTGAGACGAAGTCCATCGTAATATGTTTCCACTTCCACTCGGGAATGGGTAACGGCTGCAACAAACCAGCTGGCCTCTGGCACTCTGCCTAGACCTGCTGGCAAACTAGGCATCTCGAGATGAAACGCGATACATCCCTCTTCATCCCGTGCCACCAAAGATGTTTCCGCAAGTCATGTTATATCTTGTTAGCACCAGGGTGAATAGAATATCTCGATCGGTGCGCCTCCTGCAAGACTGCTTCTACTAGCTCTCCCTTCGGCACGCACAATCTGCTGCTATGCCTCAAGGATCCATCCTCTGCTATAGTGAAGTCATCCAGCAATCCAGCTAAAGCCTGGGCTCGAAGTCTGCGAAGGCTCTCATCTGTAGACTGTGCCTCCCGGATCTGCTCCATCAAACCTGACTGAATGTCAAGCACCATCATCTGTATCACTGATCCTGGCCGAACTAGATCGATACCAAGCTTCTCCAGATCCTCCCGCAAATGCCGATCTATCATCAGATACCATGCCATCGGATGCCTGCTCAGTGCATCCGTCACCACATTTGCCTTTTCGGGGTGATACTGTAAATCGATGTCGAAGTCTTTCATCAACTCCAACCATCGTCTTTGCCTCATGTTCAGCTCTTTCTGCGTGAACACATACTTCAAGCTTTTGTGGTCAGTAAAGATTTCCACATGCTCTCCGTATAAGTAATGTTTTCATAACTTGAGTGCAAAGATCACCGCAGCTAACTCTAGGTCATGGATAGGATAATTCCGCTCATGAGTCCGTAATTGGCTAGATGCATAAGCAATCACTTTCCTATGCTGCTGTAGGACACATCCTAGCCCCTTCCAGAAGCATCGTTGTATATGGTGAAACCTCCAGAACCTGAAGGTAATGTCAGAACTGGAGCGGTCGTCAGCCTCCTCTGGATCTGCAACCAGACTAGGAGCAAAACGGCTCAGGCGACTAAACTCTGCCGCATACTCGTCAACAGAACGGTTTCCCTGCTGGATGTTCTGGAATCGTAGCCCCATGGCTACTCTAGCAGTGGTCGAGAAGAATTTCTTCTTGAACTGGGTCTTGAACTGATCCCAAGTGGCCCTTCCTCTCGCAAACAATGGCTCATTCCGGAACCAGACTCCTGCCAAGTCTATCAGCAAAAATCCTGCTGCCTCGACCTGGAGGTCATCCGGCATCCTAACTCCAAGGAGCTTCCTCTCTACCGTGTCTAGCCAGTCATCTGCTACTACTATGCCCTCAGTCCCTGAGAACTCCTTGGGATTTAGACCCATGAAGTCCTTGATCGTCCCCGCTCTCTGTCGTGGCTCTACAGGTGGTGGGACCACGGTACATTCCTCAGAATGCTCCATGCTCTGGCGGAGTAGGGTAGTCTGCTCCTGATGGATTGTTAGGAACCCCTGGATCATAGTGAGCAGTTGGTTCCCGTCGAGTGTGACGGAAGCCTGGGTAGGTATAGTGATAGGGGGTGGTGGAAGTATTGGGTTCTGCTAGACATGTGATATGGAAGGTGGTGGAGGCATCTGGGTTTGTGGATCTGTGGAGTGGAAGAATGTGGTAGGTGGAGGTGGGGGTGTATCAGTCAACTGGTCATCTGACTGGATATGGAGTGCGCCATTCTCAGGTGTGACAGACTGGGATGAACGAGTAAGCACCATCTAATTATAATAAAAAGGACTTATAAGGACTTGTTAAAGTAAGCAATCATAGGCAAGAAAATCTAATTATAATAGCGAGCATGTGATGTATTTCCTATGTTGCAATCCTAGCATTTCTCTAGGTGTTCTAAGCGTTATTCCTAATATTGTCTAATTACCTTAAGTTTCTAATTGCAGGCATGCTTGGTACAATAACGTAACCAAACAATTTAGTCAGGACCTGCATGGGCCACCACTAAAAATATGTCACAATCCGCTACCCAAATTGTTGGGCCGGGCCGAGTCATGTGCAGCCTGCGTTTGGGATAAAATGCAGTAAGCTGTTCTAGAGATAACAAGATAAGACTAAATGTGCTAACAGTTCTATAAGTGAATAAAAGTCATAAATGCTCCAAACACAAAAGTCGTATCATATAGAAATAAGTCCAAAGTATAAGTCTGAAATGTAAAACTGGATACATGTCCAGTTACAAAAATGCGTAGTCTAATACATGACTACTCTCAAAAGTCTAAAGCAAAAAGACAACTAGACGAGGTTCCCCGCAGGAACATCCTCGTAAAGCAAAGTCGGGTCCTCGACAATATCTCCATAATATGAGTCGCAGAGTAACTCCTCCTCAGTAAGGACACCTACAACGTTATCCTGTCAGGACGGGAGCAAGTACTGAATCTAACAAACATATAATACTGATCATGTGATGAAAAGAAATGACATATCATGTTTGTTCAGTTTTAGGTACATTTTATCATGGCAATAGATATTCATTTTAAAGTTTAAAACTGTAGTAGGTGAGTGATCAGTCAATAGGTAATCAGGATATACAGCGGTACATATCAATTTTCTGATATGCACATACGTACACATAACAGCATCGATGTATATCCATACACAAATGCGGGACCAGACATACGACACAGATACATATAGAATGTAACGGTGCTCGGTAAATACATACGGAGAAGGGGGTCATGATCACGTACACTTACTAGCAGTTTTCCCTTAACCCGTTGTTTAAATATGTGAGAGATATGAAAACTATCCTAAACATGGCAGAGATTGAAAGTAATATAACATGCAAAGTTTTAACTTGCTATCCCAAGGATCAGCATTTAACATGGTTGGTAAATCACAGTTTATGGTTTATAGCAGTATGTAAAGTTTGTAGAAAGTACTTGCCTCTAGCAAAGCAAAGCAAAGCAAGCTGTGATAAAAGTGCTATAGATGTCTGGTAACTCGTCACTGTAGAAATAAATACATAAACTTAGTTTTTACACTAAGCTAAAACACTAAGACACTAATTTGTGAAACACGACTTGTGACTGGGCACCTAGCCAAAATGATGACTTTAGCATAGGAGACCAATGTGGGGTGACACACTACTATAACTAACTTTCTAGGGTCTTTACACTAGTGAGGGGTGAGGTTCAACACGGCTAAAACTCAAAATAACACAAAAAGTTACAAGTCGTAATTATTCAATAAATAAATCAAATGAACATTGTTTTCCAACAATTTTTGAGATAGACAAAAAGCTTAATTTTACATAAAACAAAGTACCAAAATGATCCTTGTTATTTATAGAAATTTATTATAATTTTTTTGGAATTTATTAACCAGTACAAGTATTTTATAAAAATCAGTTTTCCTAAGTACACAGAAAATGAGTTCTGGTTTCATATGCCAAAATAGTGACAAAACTGTAAATTAAATACTATAAAAATTATACTAAATTAGCTAAATTAACATAGTATCTAAATACTATTTTTCTAGAATTTTAACAGCAATTAAAGTATTTTTAAAAATTCAAAAACAGCATTGCACACAATCTGAAATTAATTAATTAATTATCTGCGTATTTTGTCCATGTACATAGTTTGAACCAAAGTTCAAATACAGGACCCAAGGCCATGAATCAAGTCCAATATGACTTGTACAGGTCTTGAATGTGTAAAAATATATTTAGGCCCAAAAACCCATGCTAGACTTGGACACCAAATGGTTGCAGTAATTTAAATACACAAAAATATAAAGACGTAGAAATACATAATAAATATTAATATTTTAATAGGACAAAATTATACATAGTAGTTATAAAAATATGACAATTATTTTATAAAGATAATTTACACTAGGTAGAGTGAAATATATATAAAATGTATATCTACAATATTTATATTTACATATAAATATATAGACATTTACATAATGGATATATACATACATATGTTGAAAATACACATATATATATATATATATATATATATATATATATATATATATATATATATATATATATTTTCTTTTATATATATATATATATAAGAAAATACTTACTATAAAGTATATATATATATATATATATATATATATATATATATATATATATATATATATATATATATATATACAAATATTGTATACATATATATAATAGTATATATATAATAATAATATATATACACATGAACATATATACATATATACATATATGTACATAAATACATATATATACATATACATACATACATATTATAATAAAGTACTAAATATAACATATATATATATATATATAAATACAGCATATATATATATATATATATATATATATATATATATATATATATAATACAGTATAATAATACAGTATAATAATACATACATATATACAAATATATGTATATACATATATATATAAATATATATATAAATAACAGAAAAAGAAAAAGAAAAAGAAAAAGGAAAAGAAAAGGAAATAGAAACAGCAGTATAGGGGCTCGAACTCGGCCCACTGAGCTCGCGGGGGGGGGGGGGGGGGGGGGGGTTTCCTGACTGGGTCGGGCTGGCCAGGGGGTCAGCCCGTGGCTCGTGTTAGGATTAGGTTTTAGTTCATTTTATTTAGGTTAAGCATTTAATAAATATATAAAAAAATAATAACAATCCTGTGTCCTGACAGTTAGGGACACAGGAGTCTAAGTGTCCGGGTCGATTTCGACACGCACGACACGAGTTTGCTGTGTCCAGTCCTACCCTCGTGCTCGCCAGGACACGGCGAACCACATACGTGGACACGAGATACGTACGACACGTTTCGACACTTGCCACTTACGTGTCTGGCGAGTCGGGGGAGTTTCGGGAGCCGTGGACGACGGAGAAGACGTCGGCGAGGCGGCGCTGGGCGTAGCTCGTCGGGGCGAACTCGTCGGTGGTGGTTGGGGGCGGTGAAGTTCGCTGTGGGGGGTGGCGCTGTGGAGTGGTCGGAGTTAGGGTTACGGCGGGTGGAAAATTAGAGGAGACGGTGGTCGTGGGCGGTCGTGGTGGTGTTTTAGGGTTAGGGTTAGGTCTGGGGAAGAGGGGGGGAGTTTTATAGGCTAGTTAGGACGGTGGATCGGCCGGGAAAGGCGGAGAAAAGTGGGTCAGTGGTTGTCGTCGGCGTGGCAGTCGGCCAGCCGAGTCATCGGGGGTGGGTAGCATAGGATTTACAATTAGGCCCCCGTAGTTTAGGAAATTACCAATAGGTCCTAATAGTTACTGAATGCAAATTAGAATTTGTATTCCGCATTAAAAACAATTAGTTAATTGCAAACTAAAATTATAACAATTCAATAAATTACATAACTATATAAAAACAATTCTAAAAATTATAGAATGATATTAAAACATTTAAATTAATTACAAAATAATATTTTTGTATTTAAAACTCATTTAAAACTCATTTAAAAAATTCTAGAAAAATTGCTAAAAATCATAATAAATATTTTAAGGCTAAAAATGACATTAATAATTAATTAACACTAATTAAGTAAATTTTGAAAAACAGGGGCTCACAGCAAGGGAAGCGCAAAGCGCTTCATGCCATGTCTCTTTATAATGAACTCACCTATAGTGTATGGACAAAGAGATATCAGGCCGTCTCTTGAGGGTTAACTTGTAGACGCCCAAAATTATACACTGAAATCAGGCTGGTACAGGACCTTTAATGTGTATCCAGAAGTACATATAACTACATTATGTGAGTGGAAAAAATTTCAGCTATGATGCAGAATTCAAGGCTTAGTCCATTCTTGTATTATAGTCTGTTGTTTGACCCATGCGGGAAGATTCAAGTCGTCAGCGACATGTCTCCTAATGCATGATGGACAGTTACTGTGGGGAACACTTATACCCAGATATATAGAGATATGTGGGGGATTGTTGGGTTTTGGCCTCCTTTGTTTAGAACTTTAGTCCCACAACGGCTAGGCCAAAACAAATGTATCTATATATATTAGCTTTCCTATTCTAGAGATGCACATGTGGTGTGGAGGTGCACATGGGTGTGCTATGTGGGGTTATTTTTCTAATGGAAAAAAGACTAAATCAACAATTGAAAGCATTCATGCTTTTTGCTCTTGGAAAATTTATTTCCATGGGAGCTAAGCCCCGTAGGGGCTTAGCGACTCGGGCTCGGGCTCGGGCTCGGACTCGGGCTCAAGGGTCATGAGGCGTAATGTGGTATTTTGTTGGCGCACTTTGCACTTAGCACGTCAGCATCGTCGCTAGGCGTATAGTGCGCTTAAGTTGCGCTCGTTGCGCGAGCTACTTGCGCGACCACGTTACGCGGTCCGTTACGCGAGCCCAGTTATGCTGGCCCAGTTACGCTGGCCCAGTTACGCAGCCCAATACGCAGTCCAGTGTGCACAGTGTACGCAGCGTACGTAGAGTGCACAGAGTACGCAGTGTGCGCATCGTACGCAGCGTACGCAGTGTGCGTAGAGTGCGTAGTATGCGCATGTTGCGTAAAATGGCTGTGTGCGTAAAGTACAAATCATGCTGGTTACGCGAGTGGCACAACTTGCGGCAGAGCGTGTCTTTGCATGTTCTGAGCGGTTGCTCCATTTTCGGGGTGGTTATTACCACGTCCCTAACATTGTGCTAACCGGACATTTGTTGCAGGGGCCTATATAAGGTCTCCTCCTTCTCTCTCACAGTAAGGAACTAATACACAGGAAGTAGACAAAAAGTTTACAAGTGTTTAGAAGCTGTGAAAGAGAAGAGAGGTATTGTACCAACGTTGAGTTTTGCACGGGAGTTCGTGTTCATCCGAGGAGTCAGAAGAGCAAGAGTGTTCCAAGTTCTCCGACGAACTTACTGGTTCCTGGAAGCTATTCGTGTGGGGCGAATAAAGCTTTGAGCAACGGTGATCATTCACCCCAGCAGGAGTTTTTTACATCTTTCGCCTGTCACCTTCCTTTTTCATTTATCAGGATTCTATTAGCGCACCTTCGGTGAAGTGTTTGCGTTGGTATTATCAGGATTCTATTAGCGCACCTTCGGTGAAGTGTTTGCGTTGATATTATCAGAATTCTATTAGCGCACCTTCGGTGAAGTGTTTGCGTTATAAAAATCTGTGCACCTTCTGTGAAGTGTTGCATTAGTGAAATTTCTGTTACGTATCTTCTGTGAAGTGTTACGTAATAACGATTGTTTTTACAATTGTTACGAATTTCCTGTTTTTCATAAAAAAATTGTGCCCCGGCAATAACAAGTCTAACTTTGGACGCAAATACAGCAATTGTATGTACAAAAATTATAATTTTTAATATCATTATTAACCATGTTTTCAACTTTGGATTGTACCCATTGTACAATAGAAATAGTCCAACCGAACAAACCGAATGAACCGAATAAACCTAATTGTTATTTGGTTCAATTTTGGCAAATTTTGGTTTGATTTCAGTTTTGAATTTTTAGAATTTTAATTTATTCAGTTTTAAATATTTCGGTTCAGTTTAAACCGAATAAACCGAACACTCACCATTAATCTATACTACTATATAGTGAAAAAAGTTGAGTTTCACTTGAAACTTTTCTTTCCAATTATATCGTTGCATATATTTAGTAATTAAAATTATTCATTAAAGTTAATAAAAACAACTAAATAATTATAAAATGTGTCATTTGTTCTTCTTGAATAGTCTTGTATGTATGATTAAAATAATACATATATTAATATAATAATATTAGTATAATAATAAATTTTAATTAAAGTTGTTGTCTTTAAGTTTTTCTAAATAGTCGTAATAAAAATTAAAATAATTAAAACAATTTTATAATAATAATCTTTAAAATGTGCATAACGTACGTGTGTATATATATTAGAAACATACGCAATTGTCGTGCTTTCTAAACAAAATGAGTATAATTGGTCAGCAAAGTAGTTTGATTCAAGCTAATATGAGCATATGCCAGGGACCTATTCATTCATTTTGACTTGGAATAGCCAGCCAAAAAGTGACCAATTCAATAGTGATCAAGCCTGTTTTTAGTACCTCCAATGGTTTTTTATAGGACTCAAATGGTTTTTAACATTTCCAACGGTGAATGAAGAATTGGTAGCTTTATTCTTCTGACTTTTATGGTTTAACTAAATCTTCATGCTGTTTCTCTTTTTTTATATATATGTACGACATGTGATAAGCATCACATGGTTTATGACCATAGCCAAAGTTAGGATTTGGGTGATAAATTATCAATATTTGGATTATTTGAATTTAAATACCTTCAACTTTTATGTATTTGCATGATGTTATTTCATACTATTTTTAAAGGCAAATGTTAATAACACTACAAAAGTTGTTAGGGAGCAATACATTTTGGACAATAGGATTGTCAAAAATTTCTACAGTCTTTGCTATTTTAAAATTGCCAAAATTTTGGTAGTCCTGATTTTATATGGGCTGTCAAAATTTTGACAATTTTGGATATGCACAGTATTACTAAAATTTTGATAATCCTATTTTTTTCAGGACTGTATGAATTTTAAGTAGTTTTGGGACTTTTAAAAGTGTGTTGTTTCCTAATAATTTTTATAGTGCCCTAAACATTTGATTAAATTTTTTTTTATTATCACGAGTTTCCCTTCTTTTCCCAGAGTATGGAAGTAAAAGATAAACATTTTGGTATTTTAGGTGAAAAAAAAAGTTATTCTAAATTAGCCACATGTTTCGTAGGTGGCTTCCAAATGTGAATCAAGATTAAAAAAGGATTGTTAATCACATATGCTTAAAAGTTCAAGGTAGCAGCTGCTAAAGTTAATTCTAAAAAACTAGTCTGAGGTAGCAACCAAAAATAGTATAGAATTTGTAGGCATTTAAATGCAAATTACCCAAAATTTGATTAAATATATTTAATAAAAAATAACTGCTACTTTTTTTAATCTAAATATATTCATACAGAATTCACATTTTACTCTACAAAATTAATGAGAAATTTGAGGATCCAGAATGAGGTATGTTCAATTCAAAGATTTTGTTAGCTTATGATCTATTTTTGGATCCATTATTTTCTTGTCCATTTGTAGACTATTGACTAACTTGCTAGTCGTATGATTTGTAACTATGTGAATACAATGACATATTTTTTTAATAAAACAAAACATAATGATGACATTATTATCTATATGTTTGTCCAATTTAAGCACTTTGGTAGGTGTATTCTTTTTGGTAGGTATATATATATATGCCAGTGGCGCGGTGGTGCACCAGTAAGACTATTGGCACTCGGGGGTGAGGGCGCGGGTTCGAGCCCCCACTCCCACGGAGGCGACTGGGTGGCATTGTCCACGGCCTCCAAGCCAAGGTTGGCTGGGTGGCGTTGTCCACGGGACTTGATTTTTTTAAATTTTTTTAATATATAACCTCTAGCCTAGTGGTTAAGAGAGATGCATGCGGCCCAAGTGGTCGGGAGTTCGAGCCTCAGTGGAGGCGAGTTCGCCACAAGTACCCATTGCTTCAAAAAAAATATATGGACGATGAAGAGCCTGGTCTGTGCGATGCGGGACATCCACAACGTCGTATGACTGACGAAAAATGGCCACGATCTGAGCTGGCGTGGGCCAGAATGAAAAAAATAAATAAATAAATAATATATATATATATATATATATATATATATATATATATATATATATATATATATATATATATATATATATATACACACGGCGTGGATTAAAAGTCCCGCGGGGGAAGCCTCGCCAAAGTATCCCTCCCGATCAGGGGCCCCGCATGGGACCTGTTTGCGCATCCGCTCGATCCAACGATCGAGGACAATGGTGAAGAAATGGTGTAAAGAAATGATGATGAAGAGAGGAAATGATGGTGTAAAGAAATGATGGTGTAAAGAAATGGTGATTTGATTGGTTTGATGGTGAAGGTGGAGTCTTTTTGAAGGTTTAATGGAGTTTTGGGTGAAGAAATAGTGTAAATGAGAGATTTTGAGTGTGAAGAGAGGATTGGAAGGTGTTGTTTAGGGATATGATGATGAAGGGGAGGGGGGAGGGTTGTTAATTTCGGAATTAATGGGAAAGGGACTGGTCTTGGATGGTAAATGATATTTTGTGGTGTTAGGGTTAGGGTTTTATGAAGTTTTATATATATATATATATATATATATATATATATATATATATATATATATATATATATATATATATATATATATATAGGCCTATAGGCTTGGGAAGGCTGGTTTGTGGGCTCGGAACATGGGTTTATAGGGTCTATAGGTGGTTGGCCAAGAGGGGGTTGTTTTGCTATGGTAGGCCAAGCATGGTGTTATCCACATGGGCCGGGTTTGGGTATTGTAAGGTGTTGGTTGCTTAGTTAGATATGAAAAGGTGGTTAGCTAATGTCAATTAGGATTACACCTATGACACTTTCTATAAATATAAACTTTCCAAAATTAGAAACATATTAATTTAATAAAGTATATATATATAAATATACATTTATATGGATGTATTTAGACGCACTACATGTCTACATGAATTTGGGTTTGGTTCGGGACAAGTTTGAGCTAGTTTGGTATAATCAGATCTCCTAAAAGTTAAAAGCCTTTATAATTAATTAATTTAGCCAAAATATGGTTTAACCCACAACTTTACTTATTACCATACAAAGGACATAAATAAGGCTAGACCATCCCTACCATGGCTAATATGCTAGTCATGGCACACGACTATACTAGCCATGCCATAATTCATAGTCAATATGCATCCTCAAACTTAACCATGACTAAGGCTATAAATAATAATAATTATTTGTTTTAAAATATATAAAAATCCAAAAACCATTATTTGAGCCAAATAAATAATAAAAATAAATTTAAAAAAACATGTGTCACTCTCCAATCCCGATATATGTATTTTTTTCATGGGTTCTGTATACGGCCTCTGTATTTAGCATGTGTATAATTTCGTATATTTATTAATGGTGGCATGTAGTTTTTTAGCATTGTCATTAGTGGAGTGATTAGGGATTATAATTTTCTTAAACCAACCCCTATTTAATATCCTCTTCCTCACTCTCTCTCCTCATTCACTCTTCTATTTATTTCTCTCAACCACCACCACCCATAGGCAAGTACAACTTGCTCAAAAAGAGGAGATTTTGTGCATTTTACATTCTTGATTTTTTCTTGATATTATTTGTCTATTTTATTCTTCTCTTCATTCTCTACAAGTTTAGTTCTTGAAGCCTTTAATTTTGATGGCTAGAGTTGTGTAGATCTAAGTTCCTAAAACTAGGGATTCATGGGTTATCATGGTTTTGATCTATCAAACTTGGCTATTTTCAAAAACCAATGGTCCTATGTTGTAGAAAATTTGATTCTACACAGTTTTGACCTTTGGAAAGTTATATTTTGACTTGTTTGGAGGAAGTTATGGCCGAAGCAATATTTGGGTTTCTCCGAGGATCGCCTATGCTGGCTCTGGCAGGGATGATGAACAGTCCTCTGCAGCCGCATAAGCGAATCCTGGCCGCATAAACTGTTTCTGGCCGCATAAGCTTCCCTGGACGCATGAGCTATTCTCGGCCGCATGAGCATCCGCAGCCGCATGGCGCATGTCAGCCGAATAAGCATTTACCGTCACATGAGCCTATGCCGTATGGCGCATAGCAGTGTGAGCCGCATAAGATCCCAGTCGCATAGCCTGTTTCATTTCTCGGCCGCATAAGCTCGTTTCAGATCCCAACCGCGTAAGCCCGGTTCCCTGAGCCGCACGAGTTCCATCGGCCGCATGAGTTTCTTCAGCCGCATACGCTCGTATTTTCTCCAGCCGCATGCGCCCTGTTCTTTTTCCAGTCGCATGCGCTTTCTTCTTGGCCGCATGTCTCCGTTCTTTCCTTCAGCCGCAAAGGATTCCTTGACTCTAGCCGCATGGACTTGGTCCCTCCCTGGCCGCATAAGATCTCTGCTCAGACACATGAGTCTGACCATAGCTAGTCTGGCCGCATGCCTTACTGATTCTGAGCCGCATGTGCCTATCCATTCAGAGCCGCATGCGCCCGCGTTATCCAGCCGCATGAGCTTGTTCTTCTAGCCGTATGGCGCATGGCAGTTGGCCGTTGTCACTCCCCGTTCCCAGAATGCGTATTTTATACAAGAATGCGTATTTTTATACATATACAATTCATGTAGATTTATTTAATATTTATCATGTATTATCCTGTATTTAAATTTCTATAAGTTCATGTTAATTACCTGCTCTTTAGTTTTCATGTTATTTAATTATCTGCATTTTATTTCCTGTATTTTATTTTCTGTATTTTATTTCTTGCTGTTATTCTTGCTTTTAGGTTCGGGTTCTTAGTGGTTCTTCTCGGGTTCATGGTGGATCCGAATGAACCCAACCCACAAACCCGGCCCACAACTCCCACCTACCACCATCCTTCCTATTTAAAGCATCCTTCTTCTTCTCTCTCCTCATTACTTCTTCTTCTTCTTCCTCTCATCACTCTCTCCACCAACCCAACAGCAGGCAAGTGCAATCTTGTTTCTTGCTTGGAGAACCATTTTTATGGTTCATTTCTCTTCCTCTCATGATCCTGAGAGAGTTTAGTTCTTGGCATTTTTGATTTCTATGGCTTGTTTTCTCTAGATCTAAGTTGTAGTATTTCGGTTATTCATGGGTTTTGATCTCCCAACTTAGCGTGTTTTCTGGCTGGGAACTTTATTTTATGGCTTGGGACGAAGGCTGAGACACGCACACGTTCTTACGTGGCTGCGTGTATTTTTAGTCACGCACACGTCTCTACGTGTCTGCATGGATTTTGAGACACGCTCATGTTCTTACATGTTAGCGTGTATTTTTAGTCACGCTAACGTTCTCATGAGCGTGCGTGTATTTTTAGTCACGCTAACGTTCTCATGAGCGTGCGTGTATTTTTAATCACGCTAACGTTCTCATGAGCGTGCGTGTATTTTTAGTCACGCACACATCCATGAGCGTGCGTGTATTTTTAGTCACGCTAACGTTCTCATGAGCGTGCGTGTATTTTTAGTCACGCACACATCCATGAGCGTGCGTGTATTTTTAGTCACGCATACATCCATGAGCGTGCGTATATTTTTAGTCACGCACACATCCATGAGCGTGCGTGTATTTTTAGTCACGCACACATCCATGAGCGTGCGTGTATTTTTAGTCACGCACACATCCAGGAGTGCGTGTATTTCTAGTCACGCACACATCCATGAGCGTGTGTGTATTTTTAGTCACGCACACATCCATGAGCGTTCGTGTATTTTTAGTCACGCACACGTCCTTGAGTGCGTGCGTGAATTTCTTATCATTTTCCACACTCACTTGTGCGTGCGTGAATTTCCCTTCACGCTCACACTGTGCATGCCAACATGAACCATTTTCACGCTCACTTCGACTAGACTTGTTGGCGTGACTTGTTGGCCTTAGTATAACCTACTCAACTTGGCGTGACTTCTTGACCTGGGTGTTTTTATTTGTCCTATAATTATTTATTTAATGATGGCATAATAATTCTTCTATTATATCCTTACGCCTTTGGCGTGAATTTCTTGATGAATCATGATATGTTAAATTTGTTAAAATGGATTGTTATGTGGAATGCGCCTTGTGTCCTGATTGATCTATGGATACCCAGTGAGACTAGAACTTAACCCTGAGAGTTATAGACTCGACCCCATGTAATATTGATTGACTTTCATGCCTTGTCACCATTGATAATGATTGTGACATTGACTAATAATTGATCATGCGTTCCTAGTTGGAACTAAGAGACTGGCTAGTCGTCTTATTGAATTGAATGAATGAGACACGTTCATATAATGAACTATTAAAATCGATTAGCCGATCCCGAATATTGGCATACAGGCACATGCAGGCTTCAAAGTAATTATTTATTATTTAATTATTTATTTATCTTACAAAAACAGCATGTGTACTTTATGGTCAAGGCATGATTATTCCGTGGTTAGTTTGATTGTTGCATTACGCTATGTAAGACCTACAACCTAGCCGCACGGGTATCGTTGTAAAATTGTGCATATCGTACCCCGTACGAAAGTACTCATTTGAATGACCATGATCCACGGCATGGGATTTCACTCAACGTAGAGACTATTAAGTTAAATAAAATAATAATGGCATGGAGAGAATGGATTTCTGAGTTCTTACATGGCAGCCCCCTTGGGACGAGTAGTACCCGACGGGCCGGCTGGTTTCCACAGATACTGTAAACCTGTCACACGGACAGGGAACGGTATCTGCTTATATTATTGTACATGCTATAACGGCGGGCGTCCCGCTGGGACTCGTCTAACTACATGATTGGCGTAATTGATCGACTGGATAGACTAGCCTTGCTTGCACATAGTAAGAACTGAAGAATCCCTATTTTTGCATAATTCCAGGATAACTTAGGACTCACAATAGCAAGCCGTAAGAGTTGATTGGCCGTTCAAGATGATTTGTTTGTGTACTGTATCTACTCTGTGCCTAACTGAGATGATCAGAATGTCAGGACATGACGGGCCAACTTCTGTCCTTGTTTGGTTGGGAGGTTGGTTCGGAGTGTCGTGATGTTATGTGAATCCTAGTGGGAAGCAGAGATCTATTATTATATTCTCTTACTTACTGGTTTAATCCTTCATATCGTCCTTCCTTGTGGTACTTGCTATTAGAGGTCTAACCTCTCTGGTTTTGCATGGCCAGATTTAGAGCCGGTCCCCGAGGATCCAGCTTACTTCTACCTCCAAGATGGTCAATACTAGAGGGATGATCGCAGGAGGACTCGAGTGGGTTCCTTACTTCACCGCTCGTTTTTTTATTTACTTATACTTAGCCGTTTGGCACAGACATGTTAGTCGGATCGTCTTGCACTTACTTTTACATAATTGTAATTAAGTCAGACTGCAGCTGATAACAATTGTGTATATGTTACTATACCATCTGGCTATATTTTGTAAAGCCAGATCTCAAGAATATTTTTGACTGAGCGTTTGTGACGCCTTACTGCTTTATCTTACATGTTCTCTATTTCTGTTTCTTGTTTTGAATGATTGAGATAATAGATGTGAAGTGACCATAGTAAGACTTTCATGTAGTATGCACTCCCTCGTCTGGTTAGACAACATTGATCGTATTATACGGTATTCATCTACCCGTAATACGTAGCTGGCTGAGTCATTCCCCCGCTCTCCAGTATTCTGGTTATGGGGCGTGACATGGTTTTAGTGGTGGCCCATGCAGGTCTGATTTCAGACTTGTGGGATGTTTTGATTTATAGGATGTCTCAATCACACGTGTTTCCCCCTTGATCTCATGATTCGTTATTCTCAACCCTTGCATGACATTCTGGTATCCTTTGACTTCATTGATCCTTCTTGTCCGGTTGTTTGATTGTTCTCTTGTCCCTTTTCTTAGGGGCACTTCGTCCGCATCGGTCAGAGCTGGACAACAGCAGGGGCAACATGGGCAACCTGACCATGTTGGTTAGCAACAAGGGCCAGTACTAACTCAGGAGGCTATCCAGGAAGAAGTGATAGTGGAAGCAGCAGCTGGATCGCAGTATCCGGATGTTCCACCACCACCAACAGTTCCACCTACCCAAGTGGACACACCAGCCCTTCTGGAGATCATGAGAGGAATGATGGCTACTCAGCAACATCAGATGTTGGCCCAGCAGCGCATGCACACTCAGCTACAAGAGCAGAATATGCTACTCAACCAAGGATTACAGACAACATTGGAAAGAGGAGTGAGGACTGATTCAGGAGCATCAGCCAGGTTTTGCAAGTACAACCCCCGCCGTTTCGAGGGCACGGAGGATGCCATCTTAGCAGATGCATGGCTTAAAGATATTGAGGCTATTCTGACAGCAGCGAAAGTGCCGGCAGAAGAACGTGTGGATCTAGTGAAGTTGTTACTTCAGGATCTCGCACGTGATTGGTGGGAATCAGAGGAAGTGGGCATCAGACGTCCTGTGGCTTGGGACGATTTCACAGCAAGATTCAAGACCAAGTACTATGGAGTTGTGGCACGGTTTGAGCTACAACAAAAGTTTATCAACCTCAGACAGGCTGGCAAGACCGTAGATGCTTATGCAGCGGAGTTCTGCAGATTGAGTAGATTCGCCCCAGAGATGGTAGCAACAGAGAGCCAGAGGGCTATGAGGTTTCAGCAAGGGTTTCATCTTGAACTCTTGCAATTGATAGAGGGGCACAATTACCAAACTTTTGACGAAGTATTGACGACAACTTGAAGGCATGAGATCACCATTCAGAGGCTTGCGGTGAGGACTGGGGGTCAGAAGAGATCCCACAGTCAGATTGAAGGAGGAGGGGGAGCAGTGCCCCGAACAACAGCACCATCCACTGGCATTCGTATCCACGATGTGGCGATACGAGGACCAGCACCACCCAGGTAGCAGCAACAGCAACAGAGGAAGAACCAGCAACCCCCGGCAGGCTGCACTTATTGTGGAAAGATGGGACACACTAGAGATGTGTGTCGGACATTGAATGGACTGTGTCTGATATGTGAAAATCCAGATCATCGGATTATCACATGTCCCATGAATTCGAGGTCAGGAGGACCAGGGCAGCAGTTTCCTGCTCTGCCAGCACCAGGGACAGGACAGTATCAAGGACCAGCGGTGGCAGTAAGGCCGTTGGCACAGCGTCCGTTTATACCGCAGGTTCAGATGTTTCGGCAGCAGGGGCCGCCGATACAGCAACACCAGCATAGACCACCCCAGCATCATCAAGGAAGGGGCCAGCAGCAGCATCAGGCTAGGCTGCAGCATGGAAACCAGCAAGGAGGTCGAGGGCAAGAATTTATTTTATCCTTGGAGGAGGCATTGGCATCGGGAGATGTTGTGGCAGGTAACATTCTCGTCGCCTCATATCCCGCAGTAGCATTGTTTGATTCGGGAGCATCCCATTCATTTATTTCTGCACAGTTTGCAACACGGCTAGGAATGGAGTTCGAGGCATTGCCAGGGAGGTTGAATATACTCACTGGTATTGGGCTCGTTGGAGTTAGTAGAGTTATTTTAGCATGTAGCGTTGTAGTTTGCGGGCATTTCTTACCTGCCCAGTTGATAGAATTTCCTGTTGGAAATTTCGACGTTATCTTAGGCATGGACTGGCTGAAAGACAGTCATGCGACAATAGATTATCGTAGAGGGAGTGTATCTTTTGATATTCCAGGCATGGAGCGGTTTACCTTAGTCAGATCAGAGGCAACTCAACCAGAGCAAGGAATAGTAGCAGCAATAGAAGAAGTTCAGATTCCAAAGGTAGTTGAAGAATTTCTAGACGTGTTTCCTGAAGAACTTCCAGGTCTACCACCAGTCAGAGATATTGAGTTCAGTATAGAATTGGCACCAGGAACTAAACCGATATCAGATCGGGTTTACAGAATGGCAGATTCAGAGCAGGCCAAGGTATATCAGCATATAGAGGAACCGAATGAGAAGAAGTTCATCCAAGCTAGCGTATCACCCTGGGCAGCACCAGTGGTACTTGTGGGGAAGAAGGATGGGTCATCCAGATTGTGCATTGACTACAGAAAGCTTAACGCGGCAACAGTGAAGAACAAGTACCCATTACCCAGGATCGATGACTTATTTGATCAGTTGAGCAAAGCTAGAGTTTTCTCCAAGATAGATCTTCGTTCAGGGTATCATCAGGTGAGGGTTCGGAAGGAAGATATTCCCAAGACAGCGTTCAGGTCGAAATATGGGCATTATGAATTCTTAGTAATGCCGTTTGGTTTGACCAATGCTCCAGCGATATTCATGGATTTGATGAATCGTATCTTTATGCCATATTTAGACTAGTTTATCGTTGTGTTTCTTGACGACATTCTCGTATACTCTGCTAGTGAAGAGGAGCATAAAGACCACCTCAGGAAAGTGTTGCAGGTTCTGAGAGAGAACCAGTTGTATGCCAAGCTCAGCAAGTGTGAGTTTTGGTCGGATCATATTTCATTTTTAGGTCACATCATATCAGGAGCTGGAGTAGCAGTAGATCCCAAGAAGATAGAAGCAGTAGAGAGTTGGCCAGTACCCAAGACCGTAGCAGATGTGCGGAGTTTCTTGGGATTAGCAGGATATTACAGAAGGTTTGTGTCAGACTTTGCAAGGCTTTCAGCACCCATGACCCGTTTGACCCGGAAGGATGTACCATTCGTTTGGTCGGCAGAATGTCAGGCATCATTTGAGACTTTGAAGCAGAAGTTGATATCAGCGCCTATTCTTACATTGCCAGTTGGACCCGGAGGTTTTAAAGTATATTATGATGCGTCAGGTAAAGGACTTGGATGTGTCCTTATGCAGCATGGGAAGGTGATAGCATATGCATCTAGGCAGCTTCGGGACCACGAAAAGAATTACCCAACTCATGATTTGGAGTTAGCAGCAGTAGTGTTTGCTCTGAAGCTATGGAGGCATTACTTATATGGCGACCGAGTGAAGATGTACACAGATCATAAAAGTCTGAAGTACATCTTTACCCAGAAGGAACTAAACATGAGACAAAGAAGGTGGTTGGAGTTGATCAAGGATTATGACGTGGAGCTTCAGTATCATCCAGGCAAGGCTAATGTAGTAGCAAACGCTCTTAGCAGGAGAGGCGGCGCATTTATGTTGACAACACAGAGGCATATCTTAGAAGACCTTTAGGAGATGGGCATCGAAGTTGTACTTTCTAGTGATGTAGGAGTTCTGACAAGTCTGCAAGTTCAATCCGACTTAGTGGACAGGATCAAGGCAGCTCAGGCACAAGACCCAAGGATTCAGAAGCTTAGGGCAGAATGTGAGTCAGGACTCAGAAAGGAGATGGGAATTCATGAAGATGGTACACTTAGGTTTAGATCACGTCTATGTGTGCCTAGTAGAGATATCAGACAGGAGGTTATGACAGAAGCTCACAGTTCTCAGTATTCTATTCACCCTGGAGGGACCAAGATGTACCAAGATATCAAGCAGCATTTCTGGTGGAACGAGATGAAGAGGGAGATAGCTAGATTCGTTTCCCGTTGCTTGGTATGTCAGCAAGTGAAGGCAGAACAGCAGAGGCCAGCTGGGTTATTGCAACCGCTTCCTATCCCGGAATGGAAATAGGAGCATATTACAATGGACTTTGTGACCGGTTTACCGAGATCACCAAGTGGTAAGGACGCTATTTGGGTAATAGTGGACCGACCTACGAATGTAGCACACTTTCTTCCTTTCAGAGTAGGGCAATCTACAGAGAAGTTGGTAGAGTTGTATATGCAACAGATAGTCAGGCAGCATGGAGTCCCTGTCAGTATTATGTCGGATCGAGATACCCGCTTTACGTCACATTTCTGGAAGAGCTTACATCATAGTCTGGGTACCAAGTTAAGGTTTAGCACGGCCTACCATCCGCAGACAGATGGGCAGTCAGAAAGAATGATTCAGACTTTAGAAGATATGTTACGAGCTTGCACTCTAGATTTTGGAGGGTCTTGGGAGAGTCACCTGTACTTAGTCGAGTTCTCATACAACAATAGTTATCAAGCCAGTATCCAGATGGCGCCATTCGAAGTACTATATGGTAAGAAGTGTAGGTTACCGCTTGCATGGGATGATATCGGAGAGAGGAAGATGTTAGGCCCAGAAATTATTGTTCAGACGGTTGAAGTGGTTAAGGGAATTAGAGAGCGACTTCGAGTTGCACAGGACCGACATCGTCATTGGGCGGACCAGCATCATAGGCCGTTAGAGTTCTCTGTTGGGGACCACGTATTCTTGCGGATCTCACCTACTCGTGGGGTCATTAGATTTGGCGTTCGCGGGAAATTGAGTCCGCGGTACGTGGGCCCATTTGTTATTCTTGATCGGGTAGGCGATGTTGCTTATCGTTTATCCCTCCCACCTTCGTTACGAGAGGTGCATGACGTGTTTCATGTATCTTAATTACGTAGGTATGTATCGGACCCAAGCCATATCCTCGATCATTCTGAGCTGGTTGTTGGTACCAACCAGTCTTACGAGGAACAGCCTGTGTCCATTTTGGACCGAAGAGAGAAGATACTCAAGAACCGAACAATTAGTCTTGTCCGTGTTGCTTGGGGTCATCACTCCTTGGGAGAGTCAACGTGGGAACGTGAGGATGATATCCGATCATGGTATCCACACATGTTTGACTCACAAGGTATATCTCTTTCCGTATACCTTGATTGTCCTGATTCTTCATGCTTGTCACCTTATGGGTAGAGCTACTTGATATCATGGATTGATGAATTTACATATATAGTATTTGCTTTTGATATGGTAGAAATGATTGCTTGCTCACTAGAATTGCTTGTATTAGTTTAGCTCGGATATTTCTACCTGCTTGGATTTGAAATTCCGAGGACGGAATTTTTCTAAGGTGGGTAGAGATGTCACTCCCCGTTCCCAGAATGCGTATTTTATATAAGAATGCGTATTTTTATACATGTACAATTCATGTAGATTTATTTAATATTTATCATGTATTATCCTGTATTTAAATTCCTATAAGTTCATGTTAATTACCTGCTCTTTAGTTTTCATGTTATTTAATTATCTGTATTTTATTTCCTGTATTTTATTTTTTGCATTTTATTTCATGTTGTTATTCTTGCTTTTAGGTTCGGGTTCTTAGTGGTTCTTCTCGGGTTCATGGTGGATCCGAATAAACCCAACCCACAAACCCGGCCCACAACTCCCACCTACCACCATCCTTCTTAACCCTGAGAGTTATAGACTCGACCCCATGTAATATTGATTGACTTTCATGCCTTGTCACCATTGATAATGATTGTGACATTGACTAATAATTGATCATGCATTCCTAGTTGGAACTAAGAGACTGGCTAGTTGTCTTATTGAATTGAATGAATAAGACACGTTCATATAATGAACTATTGAAATCGATTAGCCGATCCCGAATATTGGCATACAGGCACATGCAGGCTTCAAAGTAATTATTTATTATTTAATTATTTATTTATCTTACAAAAACAACATGTGTACTTTATGGTCAAGGCATGATTATTCCGTGGTTAGTTTGATTGTTGCATTACGCAATGTAAGACCTACAACCTAGCCGCACGGGTATCGTTGTAGAATTGTGCATATCGTACCCCGTACGAAAGTACTCATTTGAATGACCATGATCCACGGCATGGGATTTCACTCAACGTAGAGACTATTAAGTTAAATAAAATAATGATGGCATGGAGAGAATGGATTCCCGAGTTCTTACATGGCAGCCCCCTTGGGACGAGTAGTACCCGACGGGCCGGCTGGTTTCCACAGATACTGTAAACCTGTCACACGGGCAGGGAACGGTATCTGCTTATATTATTGTACATGCTATAACGACGGGCGTCCCGCTGGGACTCGTCTAACTACATGATTGGCGCAATTGATCGACTGGATAGACTAGCCTTGCTTGCACATAGTAAGAACTGAGGAATCCCTATTTTTGCATAATTCCAGGATAACTTGGGACTCACAATAGCAAGCCGTAAGAGTTGATTGGCCGTTCAAGATGATTTGTTTGTGTCGTGATGTTATGTGAATCCTAGTGGGAAGCAGAGATCTATTATTATATTCTCTTACTTACTGGTTTAATCCTTCATATCGTCCTTCCTTGTGGTACTTGCTATTAGAGGTCTAACCTCTCTGGTTTTGCATGGCCAGATTTAGAGCCGGTCCCCGAGGATCCAGCTTACTTCTACCTCCAAGATGGTCAATACTAGAGGGATGATCGCAGGAGGACTCGAGTGGGTTCCTTACTTCACCGCTCGTTTTGTTATTTACTTATACTTAGCCGTTTGGCACCGACATGTTAGTCGGATCGTCTTGCACTTACTTTTACATAATTGTAATTAAGTCAGACTGCAGCTGATAACAATTATGTATATGTTACTATACCATCTGGCTATGTTTTGTAAAGCCAGATCTCAAGAACATTTTTGACTGAGCATTTGGGACGCCTTACTGCTTTATCTTACATGTTCTCTATTTCTGTTTCTTGTTTTGAATGATTGAGACAATAGATGTGAAGTGACCATAGTAAGACTTTCATGTAGTATGCACCCCCTCGTCTGGTTAGACAGCATTGATCGTATTATACGGTATTCATCTACCCGTAATACGTAGCTGGCTGAGTCATTCCCCCGCTCTCCAGTATTCATCTACCCGTAATACGTATTATACGGTTTCATTCGCCTAAAGCGAATAGCTATATCCGACTCCTACGAGCTATGTGTTAAAAGTTTTAGCGCGGTAGCCCTTCGGGGGACTGGTGCATAATCAATGTGTTATATGTCTTATGGTTTGGCTAGTCCTACTGGGTTGACACGATCTGAGGATTCCTTTTAATCAGTAACGCGGGGATAACTCCGCCAAATATAGAAAGTCGTAGGAATGAATGGCCGCTTGGAAAACGACTTGACTGTGCTTGAGCCTTCCACTAGTAGCCGAGGGACATGGACTGTCACGGTACGTGGTCCAACCCATGTCCTTGTTTGGTTGTTGGGTTGGTCTATCGTGCTAGGACATGCTGTGGACCGAGGTTACGACCGAAAGCTTTATTTAATATTTATAATATTTATTCTTGGGTTTTATCTCACTCTTTTGTGCTCCCTTGTGGTACTTGCTATTCGGGGCTGTTCCCGCAGGTTTTGTTTGGCCAGATCACATAGCAGAGCCTGAGGATTCGAACTTGTTTCCTGACGTCAATGGTGTATACTAGGAGCATGGCTGGCGGGGGACTCGAGTGGGTTTCTCCTCCACCACTCTTGTATCTTTACTTATGTCCTGGCGTTTAGCTACCGACACCTGTTTAGCCGGCTAATCTAGATATTTTCTCTTTACACAATTGTAATTAAATCAGACTGCAGCTGAATACAATTTTGTACCTATGACTTGCTGGGCTAGCTAACTTGTAAAGCTAGATCTCCCATGATCATTTTGATGAAGCGTCAGGGACGCCTTACTGCTTTATCTTATATGTTCATTAATTGATGTTTTCTTGCTTGAATGATTGAGACATAGATATTCTGTATGACCATAGGCGACTTGAATGTAGAATATTCCCCCTTGTCTCTCGACAGCCACGATCGCCGTATGACGTTTGTATACCTTATATGGAGTAGCTGGCCTAGTCCGTCTCCGTATTTCGGTACTGGGGCGTGACAAGGTTTTATTGGTGGCCCATGCAGGCCTGATTTTCAGACTTGTGGGGTGTAACTATTATAAGAGTCTCAATCAAAAACTTGTTCCCTTTAAATCTCTTGCCTCGATTTCTCTTTCCTCATCTTGATTGATAACCTGAATTGCATCCTCGAATCTTCCTCGTCCTGATAATTAATGTCATGTACCCTTCCATATAGGGGTGCTTCTTTCTCAGTAGCTGATGAGGCCAACATGGAGGAACAACCGGCAAAGCATGGCTCGACGGGGTAGCAATTGGAAGGAGTACATTCTCCTGACAGATCTGAGTGGAAGTAATATCAGAGCTAGTGGAACCGCAGGTTCTAGAAACTCCTGGACCCCCAACAGTGCCAGCAGCGACGCCAGTACCTGATGCTGCAGCACTCCTGATGGTCATCCGAGGATTCTTGGCTACTCAGCAGCGACAAGTGGCAGCCCATCAGCAAAAACAGACATGACAGCAGGAACATAATGTGCTACTGAATCAGGGGTTACAATTATCCCTCGAGAGAAGTGTCAGGAATGATTCAGGAGCATCGGGGAGGTTTTGTCGACTTAACCCGAGATATTTTGACGGCACGGAGGATGCCATCACGGTGGATGCATGGCTTCAGGATACTGAGGCCATAATGACCGCAGCGAAGGTTCCAGTAGAAGAGAAGGTTGACCAGGTTAGATTGATACTTCAGGATCTCGCTCGCGATTGGTGGGCATCAGAGAGGTTGGACTGAGGCGTCATGTTCCCTGGGATAGCTTCCGTACCAGATTCAAGGCCAAGTACTTTGGTGTGGTAGCGCGGTATGAGCTACAGTAGAGGTTTATCAGTCTCAAGCAGGCTGGAAAGACGGTGGATGGATATGCAGCAAAGTTCTGCAGACTGAGTCGGTCTGCACCGACGATGGTAGCTACAGAGCCCGAGAAGGCGATGAGATTCTAGCAGGGACTTCATTTGGAAATTCTACAGCTTGTAGAGGGGCACGACTATCAGACTTTTGATGCCGTTTTAACGGCAGCCCGGAGGCATGAACTCACTCCACAGAGGTTGGTGATAAGACATGGGGGCCAGAAGAGGTCTCATTCCCAGAGTAGGGGTAGAGGAGCAGTGCAGCAGACATCGGCGCCAGCACCCGGCATCCGTATTCATGAGTCAGGAGCGCCACGGAGGACGACAGTATCTGAGATATCAGCACCAGTCCGGCATCAGGAGCCGAGGAACCAGCAGCAGCGTCAGGGTGCATCCATTGGATGTATTTACTGTGGTAAGGGAGGGCATACTAGGAATGTGTGTCGTTCGGCAAATGGGTTATATATGAGGTGTGGCAGTCCAGACCATAGGATTGCCAATTGTCCTATGATGCAGAGGCCAGGAGGGCCAGTTCAGTAGTTTTCGACATTGCCAGCTCCAGGGGCAGTACCGAACAGAGGACCAGCATTGACCGTCAGGCCGCTAGCCCAGCGTCTACCCACACATGCTCAGATGTTTTGCCAGGCACAGAACGAGGAAGGCCCGTAGTGGCCGCAGCGACAACATGGTCGAGGAAGGCAACAGGAGGGAGCTCAGCAAGGCCAGGACCAGGCCTTCACCTTATCACTGGAAGATGTGCTAGCTTCAGGCGACGTGGTTGCAGGTAATATTTCTGTTACCTCTTTTTCTGCAGTAACATTGTTTGATTCGGGGGCTACCCACTCTTTTATATCTGCACAATTTGTGACACGTATTAGATTGGAGTTCGAGGCATTGCCAGAGAGGATGAATATACTCACTGGTAATGGGCTCGTAGGAGTTAGCAGAGTGTACTTAACGTGTCCAGTCATAGTGAGTGGGAGATTATTGCCCGCATCTTTGATTGACTTCCCCATGGGCAACTTTGACGTTGTCCTAGGCATGGACTGGTTAAGGGACAGTCATGCGACGATAGATTGTCGAGGAGGTAGGGTAGTATTTAATGTACCTGGCATAGAGGAGTTTGTCTTTGATCGAACACTGGAGGATCGACCTAAGGGCATTGTTGCAGAGGCATTGGCAGAGCAGGAGCAGATTCCAAGGGTAGTCAGAGAGTTTTTTGAGGTATTTCCAGATGAGCTTCCAGGTTTACCACCAGTGAGAGATGTAGAGTTTTGTATTGAGCTGAATCCTGGGACGAAGCCTAAAGTCGGCAGTTTACAGGATGTCGCAGTCAGAGTTGGACAAGTTGTACCAGTATGAAGAAGAATTGAAGGCGAAGCAGTTTATCAGAGACAGTAATTTGCCCTGGGCAGCACCGATGATTTTGGTACCTAAGAAGGATGGATCGACGCGAATGTGCATTGATTACCGGCAGTTGAATACAGTAACCGGGAATAACAAGTATCCATTACCAAGAATTGATGACTTGTTTGATCAATTGAGTAAGGCTTGCATTTTCTCTAAGATTGATCTTCGATCTGGATATTATCAAGTGAGGGTTCGGGAGCAGGACATACCCAAGACAGCATTTAGATCACGGTATGGGCATTATGAGTTTCTGGTGATGCCGTTTGGACTGACTAATGCCCCAGCAGTATTCATGGATTTGATGAATCGCATCTTTCTACCCTATTTGGATAAGTTTGTAGTAGTGTTTATAGATGATATCCTCGTCTATTCCAGTAGTAAGGAGGAACATGAGAACCATCTTCGGACAGTTATGCAGACCTTGAAGGAGCATCAACTTTATGCGAAGCTTAATAAATATGAGTTTTGGTTGGACCATATTTTGTTTCTGGGATATATTATTTCTGGAGTAGGCGTGTCAGTAGATCCGAAGAAGGTAGAGGCAGTAGAGAATTGGCCAGTTCCGAAGACAGTGGCAGAAGTACGTAGTTTCTTGGAATTTGTAGGTTACTACAGGAGGTTTGTGGCAGACTTCGCCAGGATTTCGGTACCCTTGACGCGTTTGACGCATAAGGATGTAGAGTTTGTTTGGTCAGCAGAGTGTCAGACATCATTTAAAGAGTTGAAGAAGAGATTAATCTCAGCCCCGATCTTAACCCTTCCAGTAGGATCGGGAGGGTTTACAGTGTATTGTGACGCATCCGGGAAGGGACTTGGATGTGTATTGATGCAACATGGTAAGGTGATAGCATATACATCTCGACAGCTTCGAGATCATGAGAAGAACTATCCGACTCACGACTTGGAATTAGCAGCAGTAGTGTTTTCGCTTAAGTTATGGAGACACTATTTATATGGGGATCGAGTAGAGATTTATACTGATCATAAGAGCTTAAAGTATGTGTTTATCCAGAGGGATCTGAACATGAGACAGAGGAGATGGTTGGAATTGTTGAAGGACTTTGATGTAATTCTTCAGTATCATCCAGACAAGGCGAATGTGGTAGCAGATGCTTTGAACAGGAGAGGTGGTGTATTCATTCACACCACGCAGAGGTATATTTTGGAAGATCTTCAGGAAATGAGAATTGAAGTGATCTTGCCATAAGACACGAGAGTTTTGGCCAGTTTGCAGATTCAGTCTACTCTCGTAGAGAGGATCAGAGCAGCTCAGGCGGAGGACCCGCGCATCCAGAAGCTTCGATCAGAGTGTGAGTCAGGTCTCAAGAAGGAGTTAACAATCCATGATGATGGTACACTTAGGTTCGAAAACCGTCTTTGTGTACCCGGTGGAGACCTTCGACACGAAGTTATGACAGAAGCTCATAGTTTCCCTTATTCCATTCATCCCGGAGGCACCAAGATGTACCAGGATTTGAAGCAACACTTTTGGTAGAATGGCATAAAGAGAGAGATAGCGAGGTTTGTATCCAGGTGTTTGGTATGTCAGCAAATGAAGGCAGAGCAGCAGAGACCAGCAGGATTGTTGTAGCCATTACCTATTCTGGAGTGGAAATGGGAGCACATCACGATGGACTTTGTGACCGGTTTACCTAGATCTCCGACCGGCCGGAACGCAGTTTGGGTAATCGTAGATCGGCTCATGAAGGTTGCACATTTTCTTCCTTTCAGAGTATGACAGTCTACTGAGCAGCTGGCAGAAGTGTATATGAAGCAGATTATGAGGCAGCATGGTGTTCCAGTCAGCATAGTATCAGATAGAGACACCCGGTTCACCTCTCACTTTTGGCGAAGTTTGTACCAGAGTTTGGGTACCAAGTTGAGGTTCAGTACCGCCTATCATTCGCAGACGGATGGACAATCAAAGAGAACTATTCAGACCTTGGAAGATATGTTACGGGCTTGAACTTTAGACTTCGGCAAAACTTGGGAAGATCACCTTCATTTAGTAGAGTTCTTTTACAATAATAGTTATCATACAAGTATACAGATGGCGCCTTTTGAAGCATTATATGGAAGGAAGTGCAGGTCCCCTCTGGCATGGGACGATGTGGGAGAACAAAAATTGTTGGGACCAGAGATGATCACGCAGACCATGGAGACAGTCAAGATGATCAGAGAGCGGCTTCGAGTTGCGCAAGACAGACACTAACACAGGGCAGATCAGCATCGAAGGCCTCTAGAGTTTGGTGTCGGTGACCAAGTGTTTCTGCAGATTTTGCCTACTCGCGGCGTCATTAGATTTGGAACCCGAGGAAAGCTTAGTCCAAGATTCGTTGGTCCTTTTGAGATTCTCGCTCGGGTAGGCGATGTTGCTTATCGGCTTGCCCTTTCTCCCTCGCTATCTGACGTACATGATGTGTTTCATGTATCTCAGTTGCGTGGGTATATCCCAGATCCGAGTTATGTCCTCGACCATTCGGAGTTAGTCGTTGGTACCGACCTAACTTACGAGGAACAACCCGTGTCTATTTTGGACCGGCGAGAGAGGGTCCTCAAGAACCGGACTAATAGCCTTGTCCGTGTCGCTTGGGGCCATCACTCTCTGGGAGAGTCAACCTGGGAGCACGAGGACGAGATTAGATCTCGGTATCCGCACTTTTTCGACTTGGAAGGTATGTTTTTTCTCATGCCTTGATAAATTTTGAAATGTATGATCAATGATTGCTAATGATGGATTGTTAGCGTAGATTGTAAATGCACCTTGTTTGCCTGGATACCTCTATCTTTGTCTTGGCTGAAATTCCGAGGACAAAAATTTTCTAAGAATGATAGAGATGTCACTCCCCAATATCGATATACATATTTTTTTCATGGGTTCTGTATACGGCCTCTGTATTTAGCATGTGTATAATTCTGTATATTTATTAATTGTGGCATATAGTTTTTTAGCATTATCATTTGTGGAGTGATTAGGGATTAAGGTTTTCTTAAACCAACCCCTATTTAATATCCTTTTCCTCACTCTCTCTCCTCATTCACTCTTCCATTTATTTCCTTCAACCACCACCACCCATAGGCAAGTACAACTTGCTCAAAAAGAGGAGATTTTGTACATTTTACATTCTTGATTTTTTCTTGATATTATTTGTCTATTTTGTTCTTCTCTTCACTCTCTACAAGTTTAGTTCTTGAAGCCTTTGATTTTGATGGCTAGATTTGTGTAGATCTAAGTTCCTAAAACTAGGGTATCATGGGTTATCATAGTTTTGATCTATCAAACTTGGCTATTTTCGAAAACCAATGGTCCTATGTTGTAGAAAATTTGATTCTACATAGTTTTGACATTTGGAAAGTTAGATTTTGACTTGTTTGGAGGAAGTTATGGCCGAAGCAATATTTGGGTTTCTCCGAGGATCGCATATGCTGGCTCTGGCAGGGATGATGAACAGTCCTCTGCAGCTGCATAAGCTATTCCTGGCCACATAAACTGTTTCAGGCCGTATAAGCTTCCCTGGCCGCATGAGCTATTCTCGGCCGCATGAGCATCCGCAGCCGCATGGCGCATGTCAGACGTACAAGCATTTGTCGCCGCATGAGCCCATGCCGTATGGCGCATAGCAGTATGAGCCGCATAAGATCCCAGCCGCATAGCCTGTTTTATTTCTCGACCGCATAAGCTCATTTCAGATCCCAGCCGCATAAGCCCGGTTCCCTGAGCCGCACGAGTTCCATCGGCCGCATGAGTTCTTTCAGCCGCACACGCTCGTATTTTCTCCAGCCCCATGTGCCCTGTTCTTTTTCCAGCCGCATGCGCTTTCTTCTTGGCCGCATGTGCCCGTTCTTTCCTTCAGCCGCAAAGGATTCCTTGACTCTAGCCGCATGGACTTGGTCCCTCCCTGGCCGCATGAAATCTCTGCTCAGCCGCATGAGTCTGGGCCATAGCTAGTTTGACCGTATGACCTTACTGATTCTGAGCCGCATGTGTCTGTCCATTCAGAGCTGCATGCTTTCGCGTTATCCAGCCGCATGAGCTTGTTCTTCTGGCCGCATGGCGCATGGCAGTTGGCCGTATGAGCTTTAGCAGCCATAAGAGCCCGCTTTTCCGAGTCGCATAAAGTCATGCAGACTTCATTTCTTGGCCGCATATAGTCTAGCCGCAAGAGCTTCAGCCGCAGGTCCCTATGTGTATTAGTTCTCATTTCTGATCTGACTACCTATGTGATGGCTGGGTATCCCTATGTGTGTACCGAGGTACAATCTATGTGAGCACCGAGGTGCAATTCTAAGCGCTAAGTGTTCTTATGTGATACCTGCCAGTACTTTCAAGAGTCCAGCATTTACATAGCGAATGGTCGGTAGTAATGACGTGGTATGTGATGTGTGTTACATTACACCAAGAAAGTGGAACATACGTATGACTCCAGGAGCCAATACGGATTCCTTCTTGGGGTACTCGTACAATGTACGACATCTAGAGGAGTGAACATGTGACCACGACATGTGAACTCTGAGAACAACCTAGGGATTAACTAGGCAACTAACTTGGTAGAAGCATTGGGTGGGAAGAATCTCGAGATCGTGCCATACTAGCCACCCTAGGTCCAGACTGACGTGTCGGGTTGGCCGCCAAGGATATGGTTTCATTCGCCTAAAGCGAATAGCTATATCCGACTCCTACGAGCTATGTGTTAAAAGTTTTAGCGCGGTAGTCCTTCGGGGGACTGGTGCATAATCAATGTGTTATATGTCTTATGGTTTGGCTAGCCCTGCTGGTTGACACGATATGAGGATTCCTTTTAGTCAGTAACGCGGGGATAACTCCGCCAAATATAGAAAGCCGTAGGAATGAATGGCCGCTTGAAAAATGACTTGACTGTGCTTGAGCCTTCCACTAGTAGCCGAGGAACATGGACTGTCATGGTACGTGGTCCAACCCATGTCCTTGTTTGGTTGTTGGGTTGGTCTATCGTGCTAGGACAGGCTGTGGACCGAGGTTACGACCGGAAGCTTTATTTAATATTATAATATTTATGCTTGGATTTTTTCTCAATCTTTTGTGCTCTCTTGTGGTACTTGCTATTCGGGGCTGACCCCGCTGGTTTTGTTTGGCCAGATCACGTAGCAGAGCCTGAGGATTCGAACTTCTTTCCTGAAGTCAATGGTGCATACTAGGAGCATGGCTGGCGGGGGACTCGAGTGGATTTCTTCTCCACCACTCTTGTATCTTTACTTATGTCCTGGCATTTAGCTACCGGCACCTGTTTAGCCGGCTAATCTAGACATTTTGATATTGCATAATTGTAATTAAATCAGACTGCAGCTGAATACAATTTTGTACCTATGACTTTCTGGGCTAGCTAACTTATAAAGCTAGATCCCCAATGATCATTTTGATGAAGCGTCAGGGACGCCTTACTGATTTATCTTATATGTTCATTAATTGATGTTTTCTTGCTTGAATGATTAAGACATAGATGTTCTGTGTGACCATAGGAGACTTGAATGTAGCATATACCCCCTTGTCTCTCGACAGCCACGATCACCGTATGACGTTTGTATACCTCATATGGAGTAGCTGGCCTAGTCTGTCTCCGTATTTCGGTACTGGACCGTGACAAGGTTTTATTGGTGGCCCATACAGGTCTGATTTTCAGACATGTGGGGTATAACTATTATAGGAGTCTCAATCAAAAACTTGTTCCCTTTGAATCTCTTGCCTCGATTTCTCTTTCCTCATCTTGATTGATAACCTGAATTGCATCCTCGAATCTTCCTCGTCCTGATAATTGATGTCATGTACCCTTCCATATAGGGGTGCTTCTTTCTCAGTAGCTGGTGAGGCCAACATGGAGGAACAACCGGCAGAGCATGGCTCGACGGGGCAGCAACCGAAAGGAGTACATTCTCCTGACCAGATCCGAGTGGAAGTAATATCAGAGCCAGTAGAACCGCAGGTTCTAGAAACTCCTGCACCCCCAACAGTGCCAGCAGCGACGCCAGTACCTGATGCTGCAGCACTCCTGGAGGTCATCCGAGAATTCTTGGCTACTCAGCAGCGACAAGTGGCAGTCCATCAGCAACAGCAGACCCGACAGTAGGAACAGAATGTGCTACTGAATCAGGGGTTACAATTAGCCCTCGAGAGAAGTGTCAGGAATGATTCAGGAGCATCGGGGAGGTTTTGTCTACTTAACCCGAGATATTTTGACGGCACGGAGGACGCCATCACGGCTGATGCATGGCTTCAGGATACTGAGGCCATATTGACCGCAGCGAAGGTTCCAGTAGAAGAGAAGGTTGACCAGGTTAGATTGATACTTCAGGATCTCGCCCGCGATTGGTGGGCATCAGAAGAGGTTGGACTGAGGAGTCCTATTTTCGGGGATAGCTTTCGTACCAGATTCAAGGCCAAGTACTTTGGCGTGGTAGCACGGTATGAGCTACAGCAGAGGTTTATCAGTCTCAAGCAGGCTGGAAAGACGGTGGATGAATATGCAGCAGAGTTCTGCAGACTGAGTCGGTTTGCACCGACGATGGTAGCTACAGAGCCCGAGTAGGCGATGAGGTTCCAGCAGAGACTTTATTTAGAAATTCTACAGCTTGTAGAGGGGCACGACTATCAGACTTTTGATGCCGTTTTAACGGCAGCCCGGAGGCATGAACTCACTCCACAGAGGTTGGTAATAAGACATGGGGGCCAGAAGAGGTCTCATTCCCAGAGTAGGGGTGGAGGAGCAGTGCAGCAGACATCGGCGCCAGCACCCGGCATCCGTATTCATGAGTCAGGAGCGCCGCAGAGGACGGCAGTATCTGAGATATCAGCACCAGTCCGGCATCAGCAGCCGAAGAACCAGCAGCAGTGCCAGGGGGCGTCCATTAGATGTATTTACTGTAGTAAGGGAGGACACACTAGGGATGTGTGTCGTTCAGCTAATGGGTTATGAATGAGGTATGGCAGTCCAGACCATAGGATTGCCAATTGTCCTAGATGCAGAGGCCAGGAGGGCCAGTTCAGCAGTTTCCGACATTGTCAGCTCCAGGGGCAGCACCGAACAGAGGACCAGCATTGACCGTCAGGCCGCTTGCCTAGCGTCTACCCACACAGGCTCAGATGTTTCGCCAGGCACAGAACGAGGAAGGCCCGCAGAGGCCGCAGCGACAGCATGGTCGAGGAAGGCAGCAGGAGGGAGCTCAACAAGGCCAGGGCCAGGCCTTCACCTTATCACTGGAAGATGCGCTAGCTTCAAGCGACATTGTTACAGGTAATATTTCTGTTACCTCTTTTCCTGCAGTAGCATTGTTTAATTCGGGGGCTACCCACTCTTTTATATCTGCACAATTTACGACATTTATTGGATTGGAGTTCGAGGCATTGCAAGAGAGGATGAATATACTCACTAGTAATGGGCTCGTAGGAGTTAGCAGAGTGTGGTTAGCATGTCCAGTCATAGTGAGTGGGCGATTATTGCCCGCATCTTTGATTGAGTTCCCCATGGACAACTTTGACATTGTCCTAGGCATGGACTGGTTAAGGGACAGTCATGCGATGATAGATTGTCGGGGAGGTAGGGTAGTATTTAATGTACATGGCATAGAGGAGTTTGTCTTTGACTGAACACTGGAGGATCGACGTAAGGGCATTGTTGCAGAGGCATTGGCAGAGCAGGAGCAGATTCCAAGGGTAGTCAGAGAGTTTTTTGATGTATTTCCAGATGAGCTTCCAGGTTTACCACCAGTGAGAGGTGGAGTTTTGCATTGAGCTGAATCCTGGGACGGAGCCTAAAGTCGACAGAGTTTACAGGATATCGCAGTCAGAGTTGGAGAAGTTGTACCAGCATGAAGAAGAATTGAAGGCGAAGTAGTTTATCAGAGACAGTAATTCGCCCTGGGCAGCACCGGTGATTTTGGTACCTAAGAAGGATGGATCGATGCGAATGTGCATTGATTACCGACAGTTGAATGCAGTAACCGTGAAGAACAAATATCCGTTACCAAGGATTGATGACTTGTTTGATCAATTGAGTAAGGCTTGCATCTTCTCTAAGATTGATCTTCGATCTGGATATTATCAAGTGAGGGTTCGGGAGCAGGACATACCCAAGATAGCATTTAGATCACGGTATGGGCATTATGAGTTTCTGGTTATACCGTTTGGACTGACTAATGCCCCAGCAGTATTCATGGATTTGATGAATCGTATCTTTCTACCCTATTTGGATAAGTTTGTAGTAGTGTTTATAGATGATATCCTCGTCTATTCTAGTAGTAAGGAGGAACATAAGAAACATCTTCGGACAGTTTTGTAGACCTTGAGGGAGCATCAACTTTATGCGAAGCTTAATAAATATGAGTTTTGGTTGGACCATATTTCGTTCCTGGGACACATTATTTCTGGAGCAGGAGTGTCAGTAGATCTAAAGAAGGTAGAGGCAGTAGAGAATTGGTCAGTTCCGAAGACAGTGGCAGAAGTGCGTAGTTTTTTGGGATTGGCAGGTTACTACAGGAGGTTTGTGGCAGACTTCACCAGGATTTCGGTACCTTTGACGCGTTTGACGCATAAGGATGTAGAGTTTGTTTGGTCAGCAGAGTGTCAGACATTATTTGACGAGTTGAAGAAGAGATTAATCTCAGCCCCGATCTTAACCCTTCCAGTAGGATCGGAAGGGTTTACAGTGTATATTGACGCATCCAGGAAGGGACTTGGATGTGTATTGATGCAACATGGTAAGGTGATAGCATATGCATCTCGACAGCTTCGAGATCATGAGAAGAACTATCCGACTCACGACTTGGAATTAGCAGCAGTAGTGTTTTCGCTTAAGTTATGGAGACACTATTTATATGGGGATCGAGTGGAGATTTACACTGATCATAAGAGCTTGAAGTATGTGTTTACCCAGAGAGATCTGAACATGAGACAAAGGAGATGTTTGTAATTGTTGAAGGACTTTGATGTATTTCTTCAGTATTATCCAGGCAAGGCGAATATGGTAGCAGATACCTAGAGTAGGAGAGGTGGTGCATTCATTCTAACCACGCAGAGGCATATTTTGGAAGATCTTCAGAAAATGGGAATTGAAGTGATCTTGCCGCAAGATACGGGAGTTATGGCCAGTTTGCAGATTCAGTCTACTCTCGTAGAGAGGATCAGAGCAGCTCAGGCGGAGGACCCACAAATCCAGAAGCTTCGATCATAGTGTGAGTCAGGTCTCAGGAAGGAGTTAGCAATCCATGATGATGGTACACTTGGGTTCGGAAACCGTCTTTGTGTACCCGATGGAGACCTTCGACACGAAGTTATGACAGAAGCTCATAGTTTCCCTTATTTCATTCATCCCGGAGGCACCAAGATGTCCTAGGATTTGAAGTAGCACTTTTGGTGGAATGGCATGAAGAGAGAGATAGCGAGGTTTGTATCTAGGTGTTTGCTATGTCAGCAAGTGAAGGCAGAGCAGCAGAGACCAGCAGGATTGTTGCAGCCGCTACCTATTCCGGAGTGGAAATGGAAGCACATCACGATGGACTTTGTGACCGGTTTACCTAGATCTTCGACCGGCCGGAACGCAGTTTGGGTAATCGTGGATCGGCTCACGAAGGTTGTGCATTTTTTTCTTACAGACTAGGGCAGTCTACTGAACAGCTGGCAGAAGTGTATATGAAGCAGATTGTGAGACAGCATGGTGTTCCAGTCAGCATAGTATTAGATAGAGACACCCGGTTCACCTCTCACTTTTGGCGAAGTTTACACCAGAGTTTGGGTACCAAGTTGAGGTTCAGCACCGCCTATCATCCGCAGACGGATGGACAATCAGAAAGAACTATTCAGACCTTGGAAGATATGTTACGGGCTTGTACTTTAGACTTCGGCGGAACATGGGAAGATCACCTTCATTTAGTAGAGTTCTCTTACAATAATAGTTATCAGGCAAGTATACAGATGGCGCCTTTTGAAGCATTATATGGAAGGAAGTGCAGGTCCCTCTGGCATGGGACGATGTGGAAGAACAAAAATTGTTGGGACCAGAGATGATCACGCAGACCGTGGAGACAGTCAAGATGATCAGAGAGCGGCTTCGAGTTGCGCAAGACAGACACCGCCACTGGCAGATCAGCATCGAAGGCCTATAGTGTTTGCTGTCGGTGACCAAGTGTTTCTGCGAATTTCGCCTACTCGGGGCGTCATTAGATTTGGAACCCGAGGAAAGCTTAGTCCAAGATTCGTTGGTCCTTTTGAGATTCTCGCTCGGGTAGGCGATGTTGCTTATCGGCTTGCCCTTTCTTCCTCGCTATCTGGCGTACATGATGTGTTTCATGTATCTCAGTTGTGTGGGTATGTCCCAGATCTGAGTCATGTTCTCGACCATTCGGAGTTAGTCGTTGGTACCAACCTAACTTACGAGGAACAACACGTGTCTATTTTGGACCGGCGAGAGAGGGTGCTCAAGAACCGGACTATTAGCCTTGTCCGTGTCGCTTGGGGCCTTCACTCTCCGGGAGAGTCAACCTGGGAGCACGAGGACGAGATTAGATCTCGGTATCCGTACTTGTTCGACTCGGAAGGTATATTTCTTCTCATGCCTTGATAAATTTTGAAATGTATGATCGATGACTGCTAATGATGGATTGTTAGCGTAGATTGTAAATGCACCTTGCTTGCCCGGATACCTCTATCTTTGTCTTGGCTGAAATTTCGAGGACGGAATTTTTCTAAGAAGGATAGAGATGTCAATCCCCAATCCCTATATACGTATTTTTTTATGGGTTTTGTATACGGCCTCTGTATTAAGCATATGTATAATTTCGTATATTTATTAATGGTGGCATGTAGTTTTTTAGCATTATTATTAGTAGAGTGATTAGGGATTAGGGTTTTCTTAAACTAACCCCTATTTAATATCCTCTTCCTCACTCTCTCTCCTCATTCACTCTTCCATTTATTTTCCTCAACCACCACCACCCATAGGCAAGTACAACTTGCTCAAAAAGAAAAAATTTTGTGCATTTTATATTCTTAATTTTTCCTTGATATTATTTGTCTATTTTGTTCTTCTCTTCATTCTCTACAAATTTAGTTCTTGAAGCCTTTGATTTTGATGGCTAGATTTGCGTAGATCTAAGTTTCTAAAACTAGAGTTTCATGGGTTATCATGGTTTTGATCTATCAAACTTGGCTATTTTTGAAAACCAATGGTCCTATGTTGTAGGAAATTTGATTCTACACAGTTTTGACCTTTGGAAAGTTAGATTTCGACTTGTTTGGTAAAAGTTATGGCCGAAGCAATATTTGGGTTTCTCCGAGGATCGCCTATGCTGGCTCTGGCCGGGATGATGAACAGTCCTCTGCAGCCGCATAAGCTATTCCTGGCCTCATAAACTATTTTTGGCCGTATAAGCTTCCCTGGCCGCATGAGCTATTCTCGGCCGCATGAGCATCCGCAGCCGCTTGGCGCATGTCAGCCGCATAAGCATTTGCCGCCGCATGAGCCCATGCCGCATGGCGCATAGCAGTGTGAGCCACATAAAATCCCAACCGCATAGCCTGTTTCATTTTTCGGCCGCATAAGCTCGTTTCAGATCCCAGCCGCATATGCCCGGTTCCCTGAGCCGCACGAGTTCCATCGGCCGCATGAGTTCCTTCAGCCGCATACGCTCATATTTTTTCCAGCCGCATGTGCCATGTTCTTTTCCCAGCCGCATGCGCTTTCTTCTTGGCCGCATGTGCCCGTTCTTTTCTTCAGTCGCAAAGGATTCCTTGACTCTAGCCGCATGGACTTGGTCCCTCCCTAGCCGCATGAGATCTCTACTCAGCCGCATGAGTCTGGGCTATAGCTAGTCTGGCCGCATGACCTTACTGATTCTGAGCCGCATGTGCATGTCCATTCAGAGTCGCATGCGCCCGCGTTATCCAGTCGCATGAGCTTGTTCTTCTGGCCGCATGGAGCATGACAGTTGGCCGTATGAGCTTTAGCAGCCATAAGAGCCCGCTTTCCCGAGCCGCATAAAGTCATGCAGACTTTATTTCTTGGCCGTATATAGTCTGGCCGCATGAGCTTCAGCCGCAGGTCCCTATGTGTATTAGTCCTCATTTCTGATCTGACAACCTATGTGATGGCTGGGTATCCCTATGTGTGTACCGAGGTATAATCTATTTGAGAACCGAGGTGGAATCCTAAGCGCTAAGTATTCCTACGTAATACCTGCCAGTACTTCCAAGAGTCCAGCATTTACATAGCGAATGGTCGGTAGTAATGACGTGGTATGTGATGTGTGTTGCATTACACCAAGAAGGGGGAATATACGTATGACTCCAGGTGTAATGCCCCGCTCTGCACGGTTCATTATGCTGAGTCGTTGACTCGAAGAGTTACGTTGTTCCGAGAAAACGCATCGAACTAAGCCGATGCGAAGAGTTGCCTTGTCCCAAAGAATGCATTGAGTGAATCGATACGAAGCGCCGCGTTGCCTCGAATGATAAGTGCGTTGAGACGGCTCGAAGAATCTAAGAAATCGAATCGACCATGGCACAAGTCCGAATCGATGCAAGTTTTGATTTTAGTTGGTTTCATGTGCAGGCTATACGTTTACGCTGAAATGTTAGATGTCGATCTTTTGCCTTATTCAGTAAGGGGTCCGTGAAAGCAAATCGTCGCCTTGCGACGGACGGAAGCGTTGGCACGCTAAGGCAAATCGGACGTATAACTCAATGAAGCAAGAAGTGCTCGAATGGCTAAGTCAGGAGAGTTGTTCGTGCGATAAAGTTATGAAATCGAGCCGCAACGGCTCGGCGAAACGACAAGGCGCATTGATTCAAGGTGGGGGGACATTAACTCTCTTTCCTACTCCGTCATGCTTAACTAAAATATATATCATTGAATGCTGAGTTAATCTATCAACGCCACGGGCGTGGCTCGATAGAGAGATAAACGTAGTGCGTGTCGAACACTAGATAGAACAATTGAAATGAATCGTACGGCAAACGTACGAGTCGCTATGGAACATTGGATATCGCAAAGGCGAGCGCCTCGGTGCGCAAGCCGCAAGAACATGGGATAACTGTACTCGGCGAGTGCCTTAGTGCATGAACCATACCGTGCCTTCGCGCATGAGTTAGAACGGCTAGAACATCGAAAGACAATAGGCGAGCGCCCTAGTGCGCAAGCCACGGACATTGAATGCTAAGTCATAGAACATCAAAAATATGGTCGAAACGTGCCTTCGTGCACGAGATAATAAAAGATGGCTTCGTTGCGAAAGAATACAGTTGTGGTATGAATATGGCGGAACTGTCGGATATGACATAATACCTCGAAAGGTGTTCGAGACCTTCGGGTCGTTCGGTTGACGAGCATTGAGTTGAGGCATGATGCCATTGAAACATTGAAACGAAGTATGAGGTGTAAGAACATAGAAAGTTAACGGAAGAAATACGAGATGATAAGGCGGCATGGTGCCTTCGAAATGTTTGCAGCCTTCGGGCATTCGTTGAGAACATTGGGGCGTTGTGCCAATTGAAATAGAGATAAGCGAACTTGCTTGGTTGTATAAAATATAAGATTCGTTGCATGGTCATATGGACTTAAAGATATAAAAGCCCGTGCATGGGTATTCCCTCGAACGCGGCGCACCAGGACGCTGGGACCGTTCGGCCTGGGAGGGATTCGTTTACGGTATTGTTGGTGCACTTCATTTAGACGGGTAGCGACTGTCTGGTGAATGTGATAAGCTACTTGCTGCGATTATTTCGATGGCCTCTGATGTTGGTTAGCAACCGCACGGAGTTAACATCGTCTTATGTTTCGATTCGATAAATATAAGTCCATTCTAGCTCGAAAAGCTAGTGACCTTCATATAGTTAAGGACGACGGGTTTGGAGGTGCAAGGTATGCATATATCCTGCATGGACGGATCCTGAATAGCGAGCACTTATAACATGACAGGGAAAAACGGATAGGCGTATTCACCTTGCGTCGGTGCAAGGGCGAGTGCGTCGATATTGCTAAGTTGCGCCACGAATCAAACACGAGATTGCTTGCTTGTTTACTTACACAAATTGAATAACATGCTTGCCATGCTTTACAGTCTTCGAATATGCCATGAACTCATCCTAAGGAGAGCATAGAAAGAGAACTAAATTGTATGTTTGCATGAATCAATACAATACTAAATGTCGGTTTGTTAAGTGGATTTTTGATCAGTACAGCGAGGATGAAAGTACTAATCCCCCACTAGTTTGCTAGCAGGTCCAAGGATTGGTCTGCTCACGGCAGAGCTTCGCTTGAACGCGTTGAGGCTTGGAATGTCGAAACGTATTGAAGCGTGTGATCGTATTGACGCTCGGACTCGCGACAGGATTGATGCGGCCAAGATATAGAAGGCATGATGTATGGAACGGTGAAATCCTTTGTGGGCAAGAGAGAACCTGAGTGTTGTAGCCAATCTGGCAAATTCTGTTGGGCTATCGAAAGCCTTTGTAATCTGATTTTCGAATATCAATAAAGTGAATCATTTTCGTATACTCTGTTTTGCCTTTCATTGTTAACGTTCAACTCAAAGATAACCATTTGAGAACTTGTCATCTTGCCTTGCACGAGCGCAACTTCAGGCTCGTGTGGCATAATGCCCCAGCGAGGACGATGATTCGGGTGATTCCGGGTCGGAGCGTGACAAATTGGTATCAGAGCTCTAGGCTCAATTTCCTCTGGACGCTTGCTTCATTTCAGTTCTAAAAGTTGCCCACCACCAATCGAAATCACTCTCGACTCTACTCGATGCCGCACTGGATGTTCCATACAATAAGTCTAATACAAATCATGTAATTTCGCTGCGTGTTGTTTTGGAAATTACATGGTGTTTGTGGGAAAAGTCGGAAAAGGTTTGTTGCTATAAGCGCAACAAGTTGCGAGATATGAATTCAATGAATTGTTGCTGCGGATGCAACACGTCGTGAATTGTGATTTGAGATATTCGTTGTTTGCAACGAACGATACTAGAAATATTAGTTCCATCGATACAATGATAGTCGTGAAATGTTGCTGCAGTAATTGCCACGCGTTGATTGTAAATGATGCGTAGAAAAGAAAATGAAAGTTGATATTGAATGTGTCGAACGGATTCACGTATCGATTTCGAATGTGCATTTGCGATAAAAAGCGATAAGTCAATATCGAATGTGTTGAAACGGATTTGAGCATTGACTTTGAATGTCAGAAATGTAATGTTGCACGATATGCAATGCGTATCGAGAATAAATCGATGCACGAGGTACGGTAAATATCGGAAATAAATCATTGCACGATGTACAATACGTATTAAAAGTAAAATATTGTACGTGGTGCAACGCATGTCGAAAGTAAAATTATTGCACGTGGTGCAACGCGTATCAAAGTAATCGATGCACGAAGTGCAACGGATATCGAGAATGAATTTTTGTATAAGATGCAATGAAAGAAAACGAAAGTCATAAATCGAGAAACGAAATCGGTTCGGTTGCGCACCGAGCTTGTGTTGGCAAATGAATGCATTGGCCGAGTTGCGTCGGATTTTGATTAATCAAAGTTACGGTTGTGATCAAGCACGATCACTGCGGAAATCGTGAGTCGAAAGAGATCGTTGGTTCGTAAGGAATACGTTGCGACGGAAGTAACTTGATTTCTGGGTGGTATATGGCATACCACCGATGCAATGAATGGCTCGATTCCGAGTGGTATATGTAATACCATTTGTGCGATGAATTGCATCGACGTTTTGTGAGAATTGCGGAAGGTTTGTCCGCAACGGACGGGATCGCACCGAGACTCGATTGAGAATTTGTACGACGGCATGTTGATGCAAGTGTTCTTCGATGATCGGTTAGAACGGTAAGGCGGGACTCGTAACATTGAATGATACATCGATTGAAAAATTTTATATGTCGGTCGAATGATGGGAATTAGCGAAACGATTATGCCTTGAGGCAACAATCGGATCGACGGAATAGGAAACTCGAAACGTTGAAATCGAACCGCACGACTTGCGGGCTCGATGAAAATGTTGGGCGATACAAATTATAATCGAATCGCACGAATTGTGATCCCGATTGAAATGTTGGACGAGGCGAATCGAATCGCATGACTTGCAATCTCGATAGAAATGTTCGGCTAGACGAATCGAATCGCACGACTTACAATTTCGATAGAAATGTTGGGCGATGCAAATTGTAATCGAATCGAACGATGTGCGATTTCGGTGAAGAGTTGGTTGACGTGAGTAATCGTGCCTAAGAAATAGTTGGTTACGTTACGGCGAAACTCATTTGAGTACGACTGAAAGCACGCAAAACTTAGAGGGCGAGATCGTATGACTTGAGGGTTCGATGTTGGATAATCGGTAACTCAGTTACGCGATCGAAGTATAGCGGGATACGGCAAATCGGAGAACGAGTCGATGCGTATGGAAAAGTTTGTTGCGAACTTGGACGTATGCGATGCGAGTTAAGTTGACGTTGAAACGGATTCAAAGTTGACCCTTACGTTATCGAAATGGATACGGCGTATCGAGATCGATACGTAAGGAAATGTAAACGACGGGAGAATACAAAATAGAGTGTACCTCACGCTATGAAATTTTGTAAGTAACGATACGAGAATGAAACAAACTTGGTTGAACGTAAATTTTGTAATTGATCAGGGCGAGACTATAAGTCATCGACGATTGCTCGATGCGTATAGCATCTCGTGTGTCGACCGCGAAATAAGATAGACTCGAACTCGATACGAGTAGATGTTTCGTAAATTGCGGAATCATCGACGATAGTGCATGACTTTACTCGGAGGATAGTTGCGCATCAGTTGTGCTGATAGAAATGGTTTTGTCCGAAAAATTGGGTAGTCGCATAGAATCGTCGGAACGTAATTTGGCTCCGAAATAAGATATAGCATGGTTCGTAGTAAACTGTCCATCGGTGATGATCCACAATTATCGAGCGTAGCTTCGGGGCAGCTGACCCTAGAAGACTTGACCGCCAAATCAAATTGAATATTGTAGACCGTAAGATGACCCATGCGATATCGCATATGAATTGCACCGATAACAAATATAACACGGTGCATGTTAACGATAAGTCTAGGCGGTCGAGAATTGTTGAAACAGCTTTCAATTGAGAATGACATAGTTAGATTGAGTATTCGTCGGATGAATGCTCGAATGGTTACGTTGGTCGACAAGCGAACTTGAAATTCACCAATGAACTTGGTGATTCGGATAGACGAGTGCGAGAATCGTGCTATGCGCGAGAGGGAACGATAAGGGAATGACTTACGAGTCATGTCGTTAGATTCGGATTCACCTTGCAATTGAGCTTGTGTGAATTGAACTTATGTTCGATGTTGCGAGACGGATAAGTCGGGAATTTGGCTAGTGAATTTCCTACTCGATAGGAATCGAACGTAAGGCGTATCTTAAGGACCTTCGTGTAAAAGGCGATCGTTGTCTTGAGCACGATCGCCTCGATGTAAACTGTTATGTCGGATAGATTGTGGCCTTTGTGCAATGTGAATTTAAACTTACGTCGGAAAGGATTTGAGCACGGTGTATAGGTAAGTTACCTAGCGGACGTAGTCCTAAATGTTGATGCTTTTGCAAGTCAATAAAAGAGAATCATATCGAGATAGGATACGAAGTAAAACATCAGAAATCGTTGGATAGTGACGTCAAACGCAAGGCGTTGCGGAGACTCGTTGTGATCGGATGTGCGACGGCTTGACGCGATGCATAGAATTGATAGTCCCGATGAAACATACAAATTGAGAAATATGATTTTCGAATCGCATCGTGTGCCTTGACTTTCGTTGGAGAATCGCGTATGTATCAATATGCATGTGCGCTAGAATTGCGAGAACAAATAATAGAGCCAAGTCCGATCGAGAATACGAGATGGCAAGTAATTGAAAATGAGAAGTTACATGTTTGCGTTGTTTCGATATCTTACAACTGAGCTTGGCTGAAATGCATATATTGCTGGGACGCCTAAAATATGTGTATATTTCTAAACTAAGTTGTACGATTCAAACGAAAGTGAGACGAGATCGTGGAACGATATAATAAAACCCTTGGAAATTTAGTATTGGTTTCGGTTCGGGACGAACCTTGTTTTGAGTGGTATATTATGTAATGCCCCGCTCCGTACGGTACATTATGCTGAGTCGTTGACTTGAAGAGTTACGTTGTCCCGAGAAAATGCATCGAACTAAGCCGATGCGAAGAGTTGCCTTGTCCCAAAGAATGCATCGAGTGAATCGATGCGAAGCGCCGCGTTGCCTCGAAGGATAAGTGCGTTGAGACGGCTCGAAGATTCTAAGAAATCGAATCGACCAAGGCGCAAGTCCGAATCGATGCAAGTATTGATTTTAGTTGGTTTCATGTGCAGGCTATACGTTTACGCTGAAATGTTAGAGGTCGATCTTTTGTCTTATTCAGTAAGGGGTCTGCGAAAGTAAATCGTCGTCTTGCGACGGACGGAAGCGTTGGCACGCTAAGGCAAATCGGACGTATAACTCAATGAAGCACGAAGTGCTCGAATGGCTAAGTCAGGAGAGTTGCCCGTGCGATGAAGTTATGAAATCGAGCTGCAACGGCTCGGCGAAATGACAAGGCGCATTGATTCAAGGTGGGAGGACATTAACTCTCTTTCCTACTCCGTCATGCTTAACTAAAATACATATCATTGAATGCTGAGTTAATCTATCAACGCCACGGGCATGGCTCGATAGAGAGATAAACGTAGTGCGTGTCGAACACTAGATAGAACAATTGAAATGAATCGTACGGCAAACGTACGAGTTGCTATAGAACATTGGATATCGCAAAGGCGAGCGCCTCGGTGCGCAAGCCGCAAGAACATGGGATAACTGTACTCGGCGAGTGCCTTAGTGCGTAAACCATACCGTGCCTTCGCGCACGAGTTAGAACGGCTAGAACATCGAAAGACAATAGGCGAGCGCCCTAGTGCGCAAGCCACGGACATTGAATGCTAAGTCATAGAACATCGGAAATACGGTCGAAACGTGCCTTCGTGCACGAGATAATAAAAGATGGCTTTGTTGCAAAAGAATACAGTTGTGGCATGAATGTGGCGGAACTGTCGGATATGACATAATGTCTCGAAAGGTGTTCGAGACCTTCGGGTCGTTCGGTTGACGAGCATTGAGTTAAGGCATGATGCCATTGAAACATTAAAACGAAGTATGAGGCGTAAGAACATAGAAAGTTAACGGAAGAAATACGAAATGATAAGGCGGCATGGTGCCTTCGAAATGTTCGCAGCCTTCGGGCGTTCGTTGAGAACATTGGGGCGTTGTGCCAATTGAAATAGAGATAAGCGAACTTGCTTGGTTGTATGAAATATAAGATTCGTTGCATGGTCAAATGGACTTAAAGATATAAAAGCCCGTGCATGGGTATTCCCTCGAACGCGGCGCACCAGGGCGCTTGGACCGTTCGGCCTAGGAGGGATTCGTTTACGGTATTGTTGGTACACTTCACTTAGACGGGTAGCGACCGTCTGGTGAATGTGATAAGCCACTTGCTGCAATTATTTCGATGGCCTCTGATGTTGGTTAGCAACCGCACGGAGTTAACATTGTCTTATGTTTCGATTCGATAAATATAAGTCCATTCTAGCCCGAAAAGCTAGTGACCTTCATATAGTTAAGGGCGACGGGTTTGGAGGTGCAAGGTATGCATATATCCTGCATGGACGGATCCTGAATAGCGAGCACTTATAACATGACAGGAAAAAATGGATAGGCGTATTCACCTTGCGTCGGTGCAAGGGCGAGTGCGTCGATATTGCTAAGTTGTGCCACGAATCAAACACGAGATTGCTTGCCTGTTTACTTACGCAAATTGAATAACATGCTTGCCATGCTTTACTGTCTTCGAATATGCCATGAACTCATCCTAAGGAGAACATAGAAAGAGAACTAAATTGTATGTTTGCATGAATCAATACAATACTAAATGTCGGTTTGTTAAGTGGGTTTTTGATCAGTACAGCGAGGACGAAAGTACTAATCCCCCTCTAGTTTGCTAGCAGGTCCAGGGATTGGTCTGCTCGCGACGGAGCTTCGCTTGAACGCGTTGAGGCTTGGAATGTCGAAGCGTATTGAAGCGTGCGATCGCATTGACGCTCGGACTCGCGACAGGATTGATGCGGCCGAGATATAGAAGACATGATGTATAGAACGGTAAAATCCTTTGTGGGCAAGAGAGAACCTGAGTGTTGTAGCCAATCTGGCAAATTCCGTTGGGCTATCGAAAGTCTTTGTAATCTGATTTTCGAATATCAATAAAGTGAATCATTTTCGTATACTCTGTTTTGCCTTTCATTGTTAACGTTCAACTCAAAGATAACCATTTGAGAACTTGTCATCTTGCCTTGCACGAGCGCAACTCCAGGCTCGTGCGGCATCACGCCCCAGCAAGGACGATAATTCGGGTGATTTCGGGTCGGGGCGTGACACCAGGAGCAAGTACGAATTCCTTCTTGGGGTACTCGTACAATGTACGACATCTAGAGGAGTGAACATGTGACCACGACATGTGAACTCTGAGAACAACCTAGGGATTAACTAGGCAACTAACTTGGTAGAAGCATTGGATGGGAAGAATTCCAAGATCGTGCCATACTAGCCACCCAAGTCCAGACCTGACGTGTCGGGTTGGCCGCCACGGATATGGTTTCATTCGCCTAAAGCGAATAGCTATATCCGACTCCTACGAGCTATGTATTAAAAGTTTTAGCGCGGTAGCCCTTCGGGGGACTGGTGTATAATCAATGTGTTATATGTCTCATGGTTTGGTTAGCCTTGCTGGGTTGACATGATCCGAGGATTCCTTCCACTAGTAGCCGAGGGACATGGACTGTCACGGTACGTGGTCCAACCCATGTCCTTGTTTGGTTGTTGGGTTGGTCTATCGTGCTAGGACAGGCTGTGGATCGAGGTTACGACCGGAAGCTTTATTTAATATTTATAATATTTATGCTTGGGTTTTATCTCACTCTTTTGTGCTCCCTTGTGGTACTTGCTATTCGGGGCTGACCCTGCTGGTTTTGTTTGGCCAGATCACGTAGCAGAGCCTGAGGATCCGAACTTCTTTCCTATCGTCAATGGTGCATACTAGGAGCATGGCTGGCGGGGGACTCGAGTGGGTTTCCTCTCCACCACTCTTGTATCTTATGTCCTGGCGTTTAGCTACCGGCACCTGTTTAGCCGGCTAATCCAGACATTTTGTCTTTGCACAATTGTAATTAAATCAGACTGCAGCTGAATACAATTTTGTACCTATGACTTTCTGGGCTAGCTAACTTATAAAGCTAGATCTCCCATGATCATTTTGATAAAGCGTCAGGAACGCCTTACTGCTTTATCTTATATCTTCATTAATTGATATTTTTTTGCTTGAATAATTGAGACATAGATGTTCTATGTGACCATAGGAGACTTGAATGTAGCATATACTCCCTTGTCTCTCGACAGCCACGATCGCCATATGACGTTTGTATACCTCATATGGAGTAGCTGGCCTAGTCCGTCTCCGTATTTCGGTACCGGGGCGTGACAACCAAATACGGCCTTGCAGACAAGTTTGGTAAATACAAATATTTTTGTATATATTTTTAGGAATTGGCAATTATTTTCTAAATATTTGTTATAGGTAGATTATAGGTATTATTATTGTTAAATAGTGTTTTACAAAATTTGTATGATCTTCTGGAGCCGGATAAGTAGTGTGCATGTTATATCCATCAGAAACGACTTTTGGGCTATTTTTATTGTTATTAGGATTTTTATTATCATTAATATTACTTTGTTGTTATTAAATGATAACGATTTATATTTATTAAATCATTTATTATATATAACTGATATATATATATGTGTGTGTGTATATATATATATATATATATATATATATATATATTTTTTTTTTTTTTTTTTAAAGAGCGGAGACTGGGCCCACAAGCGGGCACCAGTCCAAAACAAGCAACTAGAAAAACACAAAAAAAACTAGGCCGGGGACTGGGCCCACAAGCAGGCAACAGCCCACCCCGATTCAAAATTTGAACAGAGAAAAAAAAACAAAGGGGGAAAATGGCCACGCGCCAACCGAGGAGACCTCGGGGCGCTCGACCGCGAAACCCGAGGGAGGATAAGGACAGCAGCTCGCTGTCCAATGGGGGGCCTCGGGACCCACACGCGCCCAGCCCGAGGTAGGGGGCGCGCGGCCCGACGGGACACTGGACCGCCGACAGCGGGGGAGCCATGCCGGAGGGAGCAAACCGCGGCGAAGGCAGCGAGGAGCCGGGGAGAGCCACCGTATGGGGGACGGCGGTGGAGGGCCAAGGCGGAGGGACGGCTCGGCCCCATGGTGGAGTAAACCGCAGCGAGGGGCGCCGGAGAAGGGACGGCAGAGCGGTGTCAAGGCGGAGGGACGGCAGAGGGGGGCTCGGCCAGCGAGAAGCACCGGCAGAGGAGGAGCTGGAGGGGGCGAGGAGGGGAGGGGGATCTCGAGCCCGGGGAGTCAGATAGGATAGGCGGTGGAGGCGGTGGCTCAAGGACGAGGGAGCCACAGAGCCAGCGGCGGGGAGACGCGGCCGGCCGACGCCCGGAGCAGCCTACCGCACGCACGGAGCGGCCCAGGCAAACTGCGAGAAGGGCCACTGAGCGGCTGCCGGCGAGGGGAATAGGGCGAAAAGGTCGGTCGGAGAGACCCTCCCGGCGGAGGGATGAGCAGGGGAGGCCCGACAAGGTCCCGGGCCAGACAGAGCTGGGCCCACACTGCTCCGGTCGGGCGCAGCGAGAGTTCCCAAGGGGGGCGCACCACTCACGCACGGGAGAACCGGGGAGGGAAAATGAGCTGGAGGAGGAGGAGGGAGGAGGAGGGAAGGCGGTGGCGGGGGCCACAACTTGGTCGCCGGTGGGAGGGGCCCACGAGGAGGACGCGAGCAAGGAGGCCGGAGGCCACCGGAAAGCGTGGGGTGCCGGGATTAGGGCCGCTGCCGAGGAAAGGGGCGGCACGGGAGGAGGATGTAGAAGCATGGAAAATATGAAAGAAAGATCCATGCGGCCAGAAAACTCCATGCAGCTCATGAAGCCCATGCGGCTCACAGATTCATGCGGCACGAGGGACTATGCGGCTCAAGACGTCCTATGCAGCTCAGAACATGAGACACGTGGCTTGTAAAACAGTTCTTCCCTCCTGCATTAATTACTTTGACGGCTGACAACTCTAAAAAAGTGGCAGCCCTGACACAAAAAAGGTAATTATGACTCTGTCAAATGACAAACCCCTAGGGAAGTGAAGGAGATCTCTGACACAATCTTCCGAGATCCACGTGGCCCTGACACGTGGACGGTCATATACGGCTCGAGCGAAGACCCTCCATGCGTTTCAGGATGAAGATGCCTTATGCGGCTCAGGCAGAAACAGTCTCATGCGATTCAGGCAGAAACAGTCTCATACGGCTCAAGCAGAGGCCCCCCATGCGGTTCGTAAGGATTATTTCCATGCGGCTCATTACCCATTGTGCGGCTCAAATTATCAATATAGTTCGAAGGTTCGGGGAGGCCACTCCCCAAGCAGACCCGACACGTGGCCAGTCTTATGCGGCTCCATCCTTATGCGGCTCAACCCTTTTGCGGCTCAATCCTCCTCAGCGGCTTTCGGGACATGTGTCATAAAGCCAATCAATTTTCCAGATTTACTGCAATCAAAGATTGGGTCAGATCCCAATAATCTGGGACATGTGGCAGGAGAATGAATTAAATTTATTCATTCAGATTCGCAGACATCATCAAATCATCACCACGGAGATTTATTCCTATCAGCATTAATTACTGATAGGATTTGGTGCAATCTACACTAAATGGCCCAGATTTATCACGGTCAAGATTAGTGGCCCAGATTGATCGATCGACAGGCCGCCGCCACTTTGAGGGGTAATCATTGTGAACCCTAATGAGATCCCTCCATTCCTATAAATAGCAGGGTGCCATTCCCTTGCAATAGAGACGCACATACAGAGAGGCACATATACATACAGAGAGAGACTTTTTCGAGATCAGAGAGAACCAGAATACTTAGAGAGAAGAAGCAGAGAGAGAGCAAAGAGAGCATTTCTTCCAACGCCAAGCAATCTTCTGGAGCCAAGGCTGCATACCGATCATCCAAGGAGTAAGGCAGAGCTGCCGTCGCTTTTCCGAGCCTCTATCGTCATCCCCCAGAATCTAAAATAAACAATTGTACTTAGACTGCTGTACCTAGGTTTTCGTCCCTAGGCTTTCTTTGTACAAGCGAGTTTGTAACGTGAAGTAAAAGTCCAGTCCTCCGATAATTGTTTTGCTCTTTTATATTTCATGGCAAACACGATGGCGACTCTGCTGGAGATAAACTTCTCCACTGCTGAGGAGTTGGTGACGCAGTCGGATGCAGCCAAGCTTGGCTCCACGCAACAGAAGATGGTCGTCCGTTTCGACCAACAGGCATTTGAAGAGATGCTTTTTGAAGGAAGTGCAGGCCCGATCCAGAAGCGAACGTGCACAAAGAAAGCTCGCTGCGAGTGGAGGCCAAAATCATTCGCTCCTCTACAAGCTTTGGACGGGGTACTCTCTGCTACCCAAGATGGCGAAGGCGACTCTCATACGGCTCCACTTCGAGCGGTAGAGAACTCTGTTGTCCCCAAGTTTGGCAGAGGAAAGCACTACGATGCTGGACTTGCAGGGACAAAGAGCGACTCTATGCGCCCCAAGAAGAAGCCGAGCACTCCTGTGGCCGAAGCTGCCAACCACATGCAGGAGGCTCATGCGGGTAGATCTACCAGCCGCATGAAGAAAGTCTATACGGCCAGATCATCCAGCCGCATAAAGAAGACTCATACGGCTGAGACTCCCAGCCGCATGAAGAAAGCCTATGCGGCTACGTCTGCCAGCCGCATGAAGATTGTTGAGAACGGCAGCATGACGCCTACCCCGCGCGGCTCTGTCTTCGACCGCATGTCTTATGGTCCTGATCTCTTGTGCTTCCAAGAAGATATATCTGACTCTCTCCAACATCACCTAGACTCTTCCTACTATGTGCCTTTACGCACTAGAGCGAAGAAGTCTAGGGCAGCGCGAGCTTGGCACGCTCGGTCCGCTGATCCTGTCTCTGATCATCTGAGCATTCCGCATACCGTTATACGGGCCTCAGATGGAAAGTTGTACAGAACCACTCGAGTCCAGCCCCCGGTGGCAAACGGACAGAAAAGTGCACAAAAGTCTCCCAAAATCCCGGGAGCAAGCATGGTCGATTCAGACCGGTCTGACTTGCGTGAGGCCATCCTCCACAAACGCAAAGAAAGAGAAGACGCATCGGGGTGCAAAAAGTCCTCCCACGGACGTCACTGCACCCAAGTCATCGTCATCTGCTGCTGCAATAATACGACGGTACGAAAAGACCGGCAGTCCGTCTTTCAAAGACTGCAACAGCCATCTTCAGAAGGCGAGGTACTACCCGTCGTCTCCTGCAACTCTGCTCGGAAAGTCCCCGCTGATGGAAGGGGGAAGAAGACAAATGTTCCCAGCCCGAAGATTTCAACCACTGCGACTAAAAGACTGTCGTCCAAGCGGGTGCCCACCACCGAAGTTTTCCAAGGTACTCGCTCTAAGACAAAATCTGCTACAGTAGGAGATTCGTCGTCCATAACGCAGGGGGTTGTAGGGGCTGGGGGTAGCCCCCTTCGAGCCTCCACAACAATCTGATGTTCCAAGAAGATGAGCCGGGGGAGACAACTCTCCCATCGAATACAACAAACCTCGACACCCCCGAGGACGTCCACAACTCCCAAGACGAGGCAAACTCGGAGACTGGGGGTACTGTTCCTTCCGAGTCTGAATCAGAAGGGAACATACCTACATACCCCGATGACTTCTCACTACAGGGGTACGATTCGGAGGGCGCTTCCTCCACCGCTCCGTCTATCTCTCCTCATGTGAAGACGGTATTCATGACTGACAGCAACCAAGGTGGTTCCAGTGATCGCCAACGCATCGACACTCTAGAGGCCATACTGCATGCCTTGGTCAAGTCTGTAGACGAGATCAAAACGGCCCTTCCAACTCTCCAAGGAGGGATGCCTGGCCAAACAAGTGCGGGTCCCGCGGTCAATGCGGACTCGAACTCAGCGGTACCGAACCCGGACAACAGTCCTCCCGAGGCAACGGCCTCTACCGCTGTGGATGAGGCCCGCAAAGCAAAAAGAGGGGTCCAAGAGCTCCGAGCCATGTTCCATGCTTTTGAAAACTCTCAAGACCTCAGAATACGACAACCATACCCTGCTGCATGGAGGGATGTTCCATTCCCACCAAGATATAAGCCGTTCAATATCAATCCTTATGATGGCAAGACCTCAGCAAGTCGGTACATCACTTACTTCGAGGTCACCATCGACCACCTGCCCCATGACGATGCCATTCTCACACGATTATTCATCGGGGCATTAGAAGGAGTCGCCTTCGACTGGTATCGCAATCTGCCGGACAATTGCATCCACTCCTTCGCCGGCTTCAAGCGCATGTTCTTAGAGAGATTCTACGAAGTAGGGCAGGACATCACCATGTCCACCCTCATGGACGTCGTCTAAGGGGAGAAAAAGCTGACAAGGAACTACATCGAGCGGTTCTGTCAAACCGCCATGAAGTTGCCCTCTGGAAACCCGGATTCCTCCTTGATTAAAATTTGCCAAAAGAGACTGCTTCCAACAATCAGTTTTTGGATGGGCGAAAGTCAATTCAAGGATTGGAAGACGTTCATCATCAGTGCCAGAAGCGCCGAAGAACGATAGAAGAAGGCTCGCCAACTGGAATTGCACATCTCGGACGGAGAGAACAAGGGCAAGCGTCCCAACAACGACAATGGGGGTAGCCCCTCCAACAATCGGGACAGCAAAGAAAAGCAGGCTATGGTGGCCGATACGGCACAGAAACTTGAGCCAAAGCCAGCAGACAAACAATGGCCGTAAATCACTTACTCCTTCGATGACGGTCACGTCAAGCCCATCTTGGACATGCTCATACAAGGAGACAAAATCCAGCTTCCTCCACCAAGACGGGAACCACGGCCGACAGAGATGGAGAACCTAAAGTACTGCCATTATCACCGCTACGTCCACCATGCTACACACGACTGCTACCAGCTAAAATGGTACATCCAAAATCTCATCGATTCGAACGCTCTGGCCATCGATTTTGAAGAGGTAACCGTGGCAGCCAATATGGTATCGGTACAATTCGGCAGCTTCCCTCCGACGAAAACTCAAGACGGGATGGTCTCCATCCCTCTGACGACAATGGAGATTGCTAATCTTCTACCTCCCCGAGATCAGGCTGCTGGTCTAGTGCCCCTCACCACATCACGAGGGAAGGTCATGTGGGTCCATCCAGACTTAGTATCAGAAATGACTCAGCCCACACCATCCTCCGTTGGCAGGAAGAAGAGCGGAAAAGTCAGATCCTGCCGCATGATCTCGGCCGATATCGAAGAAGCTACAGCCGTCGTCACTCGGTCTGGGGCACAATCCCAACCTGTGGCTGACAACCCGGCTGAAGATCATCAGCCCGCTACAACTGATGCTCCGGGACTGGCTCAGCCTCCGACGACCGACAAGCCTAGGCTGAGGGAGACTCGCTTTGACAAATCCCTCCGAAAAGAGGCATCACAAGGGCTGGAGAAGCCCTACAACTTTGACATCTTAGCACAATTGGCCAACACACCGACCAAGTTATCATTATACGAGCTTCTGAGACTCTCCAAGGATGTTCGTGTGGCTTTGAGCGATGCACTCCAGAACGCCGATGCGTACCTCGCTCAGGTCAACCTCACAGGAGAGGTCCCGCCTGCAGATCTCCAAGACAGTGCCTGTACGGAGCAATGCCCAACATCGTCTTCACTCCGCAAGACATGCTTATCAAAACCAACTTGCATGATCGCCCGCTATACTACACTGGAAACATCGGCGACGTAAAGGTGGATCGGATGCACATTGATCCTGGCTCTTCCATAAGCATTATCCCGAAGGGTCTGCTACATCATCTTCGCATCCCAATGCATCGTCTGACGCCTACAAGCACTGCCATCAGCGGTTTCAATTCAGGTAGGAGCTACCCAATTGGAAAGATTCGTCTGAAGTGTCAAATTGGCGACCTCCAATCCGAAGTCACCTGCTACGTCATAGATGCAGACACTTTTTACAACATCCTCTTGGGACGTCCATGGATACACGATTATATGATCGTGCCTTCCACACTGCACCAATGCTTCAAATATGTCGACAAATACGGCTTCGTGAGAACGGAATTTGCTGATATCGATCCCTTCAAAGGGGTCGAATCCTACTACTCAGACTCCTGCCTGTACGAAAAATCGAAGAAGCATCTTGGTGAAGGAGATGTACAAGCTGGTACCGAGACAACCACAGGATCAGAAGAGCCTCTGACGATCCACCTCAAAGCTCGCAAACTTGGCAAGTCTGCACCCCTTACCGCTACTCTGCGTAAGGACGCAATCGGCCTCTCGAAACAAGAAGAGCAGATGATAATCCGGCTGCCAAGGTCTGGCCAAGTGCCAAGACCCACAACGGAGCCACTGACAATTAGGCTGCCGAGAGCCGGCCAGCCTCAAACGGAGAAGCTCAATCCCTCCGACAAGCCAATGACGATACGCCTTCCCAAGAAGGGTCGTCACCCCGATGCAAGGCCTGGAACCTCTAGTGAACCAACCACTCCCCGCCCAGCATCGAGTGCCAAGCTGGGGGTCGCTAGTTTGCCAACAACTCCACGCTCTGCTCCACCAGATGAACCGCTGACGATCAAGCTACCCAGGTCGTCCTTCCAGTCTTCGTTTATACAGGGGGTAGCTGAAGAGGAACCGGAGCTAGCCAAGTATGTGGCTGCCAACACTGATGTTCCCTCCGCAGATGATGTAATCCCTCTAGAAAAGATACCTTACTTCGTCAATAAAGGGCTATCTTTGAATTACCTCGAGCTTAAAAAGCTCTGTACGATGTATGCAATGGAACACGGTATAGGCACTCACCTCCACACACAGGTGACAAATGTGCACACCGCAATCCAGCTTACTCCAGCAGAAGATGCTTACCGCATAATCGAGGGAGGGGACCACCCAATCATCTTCCGCCGGAAGGACGACCCTCATCCCTTCACCATAGAGGAAGTCGACCTTGGATCAGATGCCGGGAGACTGCCTCTGTATCTTTATAGCCCCCAATCTAAATACCTCATGCAAAAATAGGGATATGATCTGGAGACGACGCCAGGTTTAAACTATGGTACTGGACAACGATTACCTTTGAAGCCACCAGTCTCGGCAGGCAAACCACGGGATTACTATAGCAAGACTCGATGTGGATTAGGGTATGTAACACCCACGACGACCCCGGAAAGTTCAGATGAAGAATGTGACTGGCATTCCCAATCGACCGGGTCACCAACTTCTGACTCTGATACCAGCATCGGAGGTGTATTCAGACAAGTCTTGTCAGTCAACATGGCATTCACCGACGCTTATGAAGAAGACGAAGACATCCCCGAAATCCTCGAGCTAGAGCCGTGGGCCCAGCAGTTGGATGCGCAATGAGAAAAGTGGTTCGAACTGAGGGAACCTCCTACTGAAGATGAGGTTATCCAGGTCGACCTCGGCAGCGAATCTTCTCCAAAACCAATCTTCGTCAGTAAAAGCTTAACAGACGAAGAACGAGAATCACTGCTGGAACTTGTCAAAGAATACATTGATGTGTTCGCATGGAGCTATGAAGACATGCCGGGGCTAAATCCCGATATTGCTCTTCACAAGCTCAACATTCGGCCGGATGCAAAGCCAATCAAACAACAACAACGACGTTTTTGCCCAGACATCATAGATGCGATCGAAACCGAAGTCAACAAACTGATAGCCAGCGGCTTCATTTGTGAGGAACAATATCCAGATTGGGTCGCCAGCATAGTACCCGTTCTCAAGAAGAATGGGAAGATTCAAATCTGCATCGACTTCCGCAACCTGAACGAAGCATACCCCAAAGATGAATTCCCCCTCCCTATCACGGATATCATGATTGACAATACCTGTGGCTTTGAACGTATATCATTCATGGATGGCTTCTCAGGGTACAACCAAATCAAGATGTCTCCTGACGACGAAAAGCACACGTCATTCCGAACACCGATTGGCACGTATTGTTACACAGTCATGCATTTCGGTTTAAAGAATGCCGGTGCCACATATCAAAGAGCCATGAGTATCATCTTCAAGGACCACTTACGCAAGACGGTGGAGTGCTATGTTGATGACATCGCCGTCAAGAGTCGCTGTAAGGGAGACCATCTGCAGGATCTGAGGACGGTATTCGACCTGATGCGAGCGCACAATTTAAAAATGAACCCTACGAAGTCCTTCCTGGGTGTATCCAGCGGGAAGTTCTTGGGTTTCATCATCACCGCCCAGGGTATCCATGTAGACCCTGAAAAGACAAAGGCAATTATGGAGATGGGTCCCCCGAGAAATCTTCGCGAACTCAGAGGCCTTCAAGGGAGGCTAGCGTACATCAGGAGTTTCATTTCTAACCTCTCCGGGCGATGTCGGCCATTCACCCACCTCATGAAGAAAGGCGTCTCGTTCGTATGGGACGAAGAATGCCAGCGGGCCTTCGACAGCATCAAAGAATATTTGTCGAACCCTCCAGTCCTGGTAGCCCCGGTTGCTGGAAAACTATTCCTGTTCTATGTACGAGCAATGGAGCACTCCCTTGGAGATCTGCTAGAACAAAACAACGATGTAGGCCATGAACAAGCTATATATTACCTCAGCCGAATGATGATTGGGCCAGAGCACCGATACACCGCTGTGGAGAAGGAATGCCTTGCCCTAGTGTTCGCCATTCAGAAGACACGGTACTATGTCACCGGACAAACGATACATGTGATCTCCCGAGTCAACCTTCTCAGGGTCCTCATGACTAAACCAGGGGCACTCAGCTCTCGTCTCGCTACACGGGCAATATTGCTATCCCCTACCATATGATCTTCGTCCCACAAAAGGCGGTCAAAGGTCAAGTCCTGGCAGACTTTTTAGCAGCCCATCCGGGTTCGGAGTCGTCCAGGATATATAAAGAAATCCCAGATGAGGTCGCCGACTCACACACAACCTCTCACGATGATATATGGCGAATGTTCTTCGACGGTGCTTCGAGAACTGGACCTAAGGGCAACATCGTCGTCGGAGTTGGGGTGGTACTGGTTTCTCCTACCGGATTGGTGATCAACCGCGCTTACTCCCTCACGGGACCCTGCTCTAACAATGTGGCCGAGTACAACGCTCTGGTCATTGGCCTCCAACTTGCAAGGGAGCTGGGGGTAGAATATCTTGAAGCATACGGCGATTCTCAGTTAATCGTCAATCAAATCCGAGGCTCATACGAAGTTTGCCACGAAGACTTGATCCCCTATCACCAAATAGCGATCAATATCATCTCGTCGTTCGAGGGGTTCTTCATCGAACACGTCCCCAAACTCCGAAATATCGAAGTCGATGCCCTAGCAGGCCTGGCCGCTTCCCTAGCGGTGTCGAATCATGCCCATCAATCGGTAGATGTGATAGGCCACGAGCTGGTCTGCCCCAAGAACAATGTTCAATTCATGGCAAGTTATTCCGCTCAGGCAATTGATGATGTCCCAGATTGGAGACAACCATTCATCGACTTCGTCGTCTATAATATCCTGCCCGAGAACCCAAAGGAGGCCACCTCCATTAGACGCCGTTCTCTCAGATTCTTCTACGATACAAAGACAAAAATGCTGTATCGTCGATCCTATGATGGAGTATTGCTTCGGTGTCTGTCGAACGTAGAAGCCAAAGAAGCCGTACGAGAAGCTCATGACAGTGTCTGTGGGGCCCATCAACCTGGCCCCAAATTGTAAGACCGTCTTCGCCGAATGGGCTACTACTGGCCCACGATGGTAGCGGATGCGATAGACTATGCAAGAAGGTACAAAGCCTGCCAAGTTCACGCAGACTTCATTCACCAGCCATCCGAATTTCTATATCCAACAGTGGCATCCTGGCCCTTCGAAGCATGGAGAATAGACATCATCGGTCCAATTACTCCACCTTCCTCCCGTGGACATCACTTCATACTTGTGATCACGAACTACTTCTCCAATTGGGCAGAAGCTGTGCCACTTACCGAAGTAAAGACTTCAAACGTAATCAGTTTCCTCAAGCATCACGTCATCTATCGCTTTAGACTGCCCCGAAGGATCATCCACGTTAATGGTCCGCAGTTTGCAAGCCACGTCTTCTATCGGTTCTGCGACAAGCACCGCATCCAGAATATCGCTTCAACGCCATACAATCCAGCAGCGAATGGGTTGGCAGAGGCATTCAACAAAACAATCATCAAACTCCTCAAGAAGTTTATCTCTTCCAACAAACGCGACTGGAACGAGAAGCTCGGTGAATGTTTATAGGCATACCGTACTACAGTCCGAACAGCTACCGGAAACACACCATTCTCCTTGGTATACGGGAGTGAGGCAGTTCTCCCATTAGAGACTCAAATACCCTCACTCTGCGTCGCCCTCACTTATTAATTGACGACGGATGATAACTACCGACGTCGATTACAAGAGTTGGAGGCCTTAGATGAAAAGCGCCTCCTGGCTCAGCAAAGGATCGAGCTATACCAAGCACGCATCTCTGGAGCCTTTAACAAGAAGGTCAAAATCAGGACATTCCAAGTGGGCGATCTTGTTCTGGCAGTCCGGAGGCCGATGGTCATGACTCACAAGACCGCCGACAAGTTCCATCCAAAATAGGAAGGTCCATTTATCATCGAGGCCGTATTCTCCAACGGTGCTTACCGCCTCGCCAAACAAAACGGAGACTTGCTCATGTTGCCCGTCAATGGCAAGTTCCTAAAAAAATACTATGTCTAGACGACAATTTTCCAGATTTTTGAGTCACGTACCCGCTAGTACCGCTGAACTCACCCTCATAATTCTCTAGATTTTTGAGTCACGTGCCCGCTGGTACCACTGAACTCGCCCTCACAATTTTCTAGATCATTGAGTCACGTGCCCGCTGGTACCACTGAACTCACCCTTACAATTGTCCAGATCATTGAGTCACGTACCCGATGGTACCGCTGAACTCACACTCACCATTCTCTCGATTCCCGAGTCATGTACCCTCTCGTGCCACTGAACTCACACTTTCATAATATTGAGTCATGTACCCGCTGGTGCCTCTGAACTCACATCCCGGTTACTCTTTCAGATAGTAAGTCATGTATGATCATACCTCTGAACTTTCTTCCTGGAAGAGATCCTCCCTCATGATCTAATACCCGCACTCCCGGTGCACAAAAAGGGTAATCGATCCACAAATTACCAAAATGGCCATGTTCTCATTACCTCTGAGTCGTTTCACTTCCGCCAAAAACAAATCACCCCCTACATAGAACTTCCATGTCCTCATTACCTCTGAGTCGTTTTATGTACCCCCTCTTCATTGAGCCCACTCCTGCCATGTCCTCATTACCTCTGAGTGGGAAGGCTCCGTAGAAGAAACCTTCATACTTGCCATGTCCTCATTACCTCTGAGTATGTCGACTCCCTTTCAACCTATTATCTGTACCCACAACCGGAGTACGACAAGGATAATAGGTCCACAAATGTCCTCTGTTGACCACAAATGTCCTCTGTTGACCACAAATATCCTCCGTGAAGTCACTCCTGCCATGTCCTCATTACCTCTGAGTAGGAAGATTCCACGATAGAACCCTCATACTTGCCATGTCCTCATAACCTCTGAGCAAATATGTTGGTTTCCTTTCATCCTATTATCCGTATCCTAAACCAGGGTACGCCAAGGATAATAGGCCCACAAATATCCTCTGCTAAGTTTTTTAGCACATGCCCACCATCTCATCATGTCCCAGGAGCCCAGCTGCTCTACGGCATTCTTTTTCCCGATACCGAGAGCACCTATGACCACTTTGCCATGGCTGTTCCAGGTACCCTAACCAAACTTGTTATTCGTACCTAAAACCAAGGTATGCCATGGGTAACAGGTCTACAAATAAGTCCCCTAGAAGGAGAAAACATCACCACAATATCACAGGTACAACAAGCAATACGAATGAAGGGTAGAATGGAAAGTACTTTTTATTTGAAGGAAGAAAAAAGCATTACATGTTTCGGGACCGCGTCCCTCTCAAAAAAATAAAAATAAAATAAAACAGGAACAAAATAAGAAGAAAATGCCGACTATAGCTCAGCATTACACAATTCCAGGAGCCGGTTTTTCACCAATGCAGTCCCCCACTCAAGCCTCCGTTTAGCTCGACGCTCGGCCTTTTGGGACAATTGCTCTGCGTCATTCAAATACATATACGCCTGCCAGTCATTCTCTATCTTCTTCAGGGCAAGTTCTAGATTGGCTGAAGCCCTACTAAACTTGTCAGCCTCCTGAATGGCAATCTCTTTTTCAGCACGAGCAGCTTCAAGCTCGGACTCCAGAAAGGCCAACTTTCTTTGGAGCTCTAGGATCTGTTCCCGGGTGTCGGTTACCCCGCGGGAGGCATCCGCTTCCCGAGTCGTACAGTCTTCATATCGACGGCTTCATTGATCGTACGACCGAGTCAGATACCGACGGTCCTTCAATATGGCCGGCTTGAGCGACTCTCGGGCAATCATCACCCTTTCTACCGCAGTAACAAGGAAATTGCGCTCTTGGTTTATCGCCGCGGGTAAATCTGCTTGCTGCAGCCTGCAAAATTGGGCCACGAGACGATCAGCCTCTAACAATTTAGGCTCCAGAAGCATAGCCAGTTCTCCTCCACCAGGGAGTGTCCTAAGGATATTGATCTGGCCACCGGCACATTGACGGGCCAGAGTAAAGGGAGTCCCCCTTTCAACAGCTGCCTCGATCCCCCTCTTCAGATGGCGGTGGAAACTGTCGACCACATCTCGGGATGCTTCATCCAAAACCTCTGTGGAGGACGGAGTCAAAGGGAGTGTGGCAGGCAGTACCGAAGGAGTAGCCTCAGAAGTCGCTGCCCCCGCCACCAAGGAAGCAAATTCTGTACGAAAAGATGCTTGAATAGCGGCTAGCTCCTCTTCCGCCGCCCGAAGAGCCTGGATGCTCGACAAGACGGAAAGGTTAACCCCCGAAACTATATTCGCAGAAGAGGACGCAGAAAGCATCATCCCTTATCCCAGCTGTACTGCTACCTGGGCTCCCAAACTCGACCCAGATGGAGGCCCCTCAATGCAAGGAGGTTCCGTCAGATCCCCTCCGGTAGGGTCCGCCCCAGCAACATCTGTCACCAGCAATGAAGGGTTGGGATCTGAACATCTAAAGCAACCATTAATCGACGTAATCCGAAGGATAGGATGACGGAGTAAATAAGCTTATTCACAGGTTAAGGTTTGACTTGTATTACCAGGGGAAGAGCATGGAGGCTGCGGTTCGTTCACAGCCGACGTAGTCTCCTCACCCGCAGCTTCTGGTCCGAATTTAACTGGTTTCTCTGTCACGGCCATCCCTGAAAAGGAGCCAGCCAGGACAGTGTCATCCTGTTGGGTTCAGATGTCTCAGGGATGGGCGCAGTAAAACCCCCATCCCCCTGAGTTGAGGTCCCAGCAAGGTGAGACTCCTCGACCGCCTCCGGAAGAACCCCAGCAGCAATGATAGCAGTACACACATCGCTGACCAAATGGGACAGGACCGGATCAATCTCGGCAATCGGGTCCTGAGAAGCGAACTCATCTGACGCCTGTAAAGAGCAAAAGGAAAAAACGATTAGGCCATAACATAAAAGAAGAAGAAAGGAGGTAGTCGAAACTCAAATCACCTCAGAAACGTCAACATAATCAATAAACAGCCTGCGACGTCTTACCACAGCATGCTTTGTGGAGTAGGTTCGGCCGTCAGCGGCAGTCACGCGCCTGCTTCGCTTACGCGAAGGGCCAGGCACTGCAGATGGTTGATCCTCCACCATCTCGTCAGACCAAGTAGGCGGCTGACTCGACACCCTTTCATCTGGCATAATAGGGGGCTGATTCCCAACTTCCTCGTCTGAAGAATGCGACGAGTCGTCGGCGTCTTGTTCATCATCCTCCTCGTCCGCCATAGTGGACTCTGAGTCCGACGCAGGAACCCTGTTCGCCCCCTCTTCCTCTTCTTGGATCCCTCTGGCTTCTCAGCCAAACCAGTGCCAGCAATGAAGCTAGTATTTATATCAAAATCGACAGGAGGCTTGCACGCTGCGACATGATAAAGGGCCGCTATATACAAAATATCTCCTGCCGTCTTGGCATCGGGGACCGAGAAGCCGGCCCGGGTATGGACCGCATTGTAATAATGCCAGGCCTGGACGCCATCGAGTACACTGCCCTCAAAGCTCAAGCAAGCGCTAGGACAATCCAGGAACAATTGACTATACCCGAATTGACGAGAAAATCTACTGGCCAGATAAGGCTCCAGGTATACGTTATTTCGGTAACGATATACCAGGTGCGCAGGGCGGATGTTGCGCAGCCAAAGAAGCATCTTCTCAGATAAAAGTTGGGGAGGATCAACACCGTCAACATATACTCCCCTCACTTCTCTGAGGGTAAATTGAGGAAGAGAGATGAAGAACTCGGGGCCGTCAACTCTCGCCAACGCCCTCCGGCAGGCTGGCATGGTATCGTGCTCCCAAGGCTGATGACGGTATCGAAAAAGGAAGCGTTGTCAGTAGTAACATCTTCTTCAGTTCCTGGCCTCATCAACGACCGGTAGTGCATTAATAACCACCCCATGAGGTAGTGGTATGGTAGTTCTATCCGTTCAAAGTCCAGCGTCATTTCACGAGCAATGACTTCGGATGAAAAGACGCGGAGGCCGTGATGTATGCTACACACCATAGCCGGGAGGAGGGCCAGTCTTACTTTGAAGACTAGCTTCACAGCAGGGAGAATGAAATGGCGGCTGATCCTTTCCATGGAACCAGCTCCGCCCGAGACTACGCAATTGCGTAGCCACACCATCAAGAACCCGGCTAAGATCGCTTTATCGGACATTTCCTGGGTATCGTAGTGGAAGTAACTGAAGGAATAAATGCGGCTTCCAAACCTGTCACGGGTTGACCTCGACCTTTTGACCTTCAACATCATGTCTTTCACCTCCTCCGGGGTTTGAGGACTTCGAGACGAAACTCGGTCGGAGGGACGTAACTTGAAAAGATACGCAACCCAGGCCGTGGTGTGGGGGGCGCTCCCTTCTGAGCTATTTTCTTTCTTGATAGCAATCTGGTGGCAGATGCTATGATGGCACAACAGTTCTCGGTACACGGCGACGAAACCAGGAAATCGTCGATCCAGGTCATCGAGTTCTTCGTTCGTCGGGATATATACTTCAAAGGCTTCGTCTCCCCACGACAGCTTAGAAACAGCATGCATCTCATGGAGAGCAAGTCCCAACTCTCCCCCGGGAGCGAAGAAAGTCCCCGTACGCCGGTTATACAGCTCCAAAAGGGCCATGAACAAAGGCTTGTTAATAGGCAACCCGTAACAGGTGCCCCGGACGGCATAGTAGAGGTCAATTTCCCAAAGAAATTCTCCATATTTCCTCAGGATCCATGAGGTAAGATTGGCCCATTGTAGGAATGGGGTTGATCCAGTTCAGCAGTGACAACCTGCCCACAGGATAAGACCCCTTGCGAGCGAGCTGATTCAGAAAAGTATCAGCTCGAGTGAAAGTAAAGTTAGGACCAGTCACGTTTACAAAAGTGCCAGGGAGCAGCCCCATCACACTCCGACTAACTGAATCATTGCCCGCACATGCTGAACCAGTACGCCTGTTGTAGTGGATGTTGCCCACAAACATTCCTGGTCGGGTGGGAGTCAAGGAGCCCACCATTGTCCTGCCCAGCGGTACCATGTTAAACCACGAGAGGGGATAATGCCGCTCCATCTCGGGGATATGGATCCCCACTCCGTCTACAGAAAAATTCCAGTTCTCAGAAACATCCAGCAATCGGGAATTCTTTATGGAAAAGGCATCCCCAAAGAGAAAAGCCGGTTTCAGATATTCTCGTCCAGCTTTCTCGAATTCATCATAAAACAGAGAAAGTGGAAAGGTTGGTTGTTAATGACAGCCATCCTCTCCCTAGGTTCATTAGTGGGAAGCTGGTCCACTATGTGTCGAATTAAGCCGTCGAGCCGCACGCCCACAGCAAACTGAGCTGAACCCACAAGAAGCTCTCCTGCTGGGTTGGTTGGGAGGCTCACTGAAAAAAGGACAACACGAAACAGGATTAAAAATGGTTACTGAACTCAAGTCCCGACGAGCCTATGCGGCTCGGATCAAACGAAGCCCTATGCGGCTCAACTGCAACTGGGTTCCAAGTGGCACGGCCCCAAGGGAGCTTATGTGGTTCAGCCAATACAGTCTCATGCGGCCTAAATCAATTAAGAGTTCTATATGACATTGGTCCGATAGCTTATGCGGATTAATCGAACATATGCGGTTAGAAGCTTATGCGGCTCCATAAGGGAGACTTCATGCGGTTCAAAACTTTTTCATGCGGCTCAAACATAGGGTATCTCCTATGCGGCTCAGATATGAGAGGGTCATGCAGCCCATACAGCATATGCGGCTCTATCATAGCCGAACTTGGGTGAAGGCTTGTGCATGAATATGCAACAGAGCCATGGATTCTTAGGATTCAAAGTATCCAAATACAACCCTTACCATGAAGGGCAGGACGGACATCAGGGTGCACTTCGGGAACGACGGCTGACGAAGAAGCCGCCTTCTTGCCCTTCGCAGTAGCGGAGGCGACCTTAGAGGATTTGGAGGCCATGACCGACGATCGAAGAAGGGAAATAAAGAAAGAAAGGCAAGACAGCAATAGTTGAACGAAGGAAGAAAGTAAAGAAATTCCCCGACCATACTCATCCATATTTATAAACAAAAGTGAAGCGTTTCGATCCCCGTGTATACACGAAGACCGACTCTTCGGTTATCAAGGTGAGCCGCCGAAAATGAAGGCCAAGCTCCTCGGATCCCGCATCGAAAAGTGGCCTTTAAAGCTGACAGCAAATCAAACAGCATTTAATGTAAAAGATTGCCATACGTGGCAATGATGACGTGGCCGAAAGTCCCCTGCGGCTAAGCCCTCCATGCGGCTTAAACATCCATGCGGCAAGGACTTCATATGCGGCCATAAGAATACAACCATGCCTCTTATTCAAAGTATTTTAATTTTGTAAATCGAAAACTTTGAAGGGGGTCTTGTAGAAGTATAGAAAATATGAAAGAAAGATCCATGCGGCCAGGAAACTCCATGCGGCTCAGGAAGCCCATGCAGGCTCACAGATTCATGCGGCACGAGGGACTATGCGGCTCAAGACGTCCTATGCGGCTCAGAACAGGAGACACGTGGCTTGTAAAACAGTTCTCCCCTCCTGCATTAATTACTTCGATGGCTGACAACTCTGAAAAAGTGGCAGCCCTGACACAAAAAAGGTAATTATGACTCTGTCATAATGACAGACCCCTAGGAAAGTGAAGGAGATCTCTGACACAATCTTCCTAGATCCACATGGCCCTGACACGTGGACGGTCATATGCGGCTCGAGCGAAGACCCTCCATGCGGTTCAGGATGAAGCTGCCTTATGCGGCTCAGGCAGAAACAGTCTCATACGGCTCAGGCAGAAATAGTCTCATGCGGCTCAAGTAGAGGCCCCCCATGCGGTTCGCAAGGATCATTTCCATGCGGCTCATTACCCATTGTGCGGCTCAAATTATCAATATAGTTCGAAGGTTCGAATGGGCCACTCCCCAAGCAGACCCGACACGTGGCCAGTCTTATGCGGCTCCATCCTTATGCGGCTCAACCCTTATGCGGCTCAATCCTCCTCAGCGGCTTTCGGGACACGTGTCATAAAGCCAAATCAATTTTCCAGATTTACTGCAATCAAAGATTGGGTCAGATCCCAATAATCTGGGACACGTGGCAGGAGAATGAATTAAATTTATTCATTCAGATTCGCAGACATCATCAAATTATCACCACAGGAGATTTATTCCAATCAGCATTAATTACTGATAGGATTTGGTACAATCTACACTAAATGGCCCAGATTTATCACGCTGCAAGATTAGTGGCCCAGATTGATCGATCGACAGGCCGCCGCCACTTTGAAGGGTAATCATTGTGAACCCTAATGAGGTCCCTCCATTCCTATAAATAGTAGGGTGCCATTCCCTTGTAATAGAGACGCACATACAGAGAGGCACATATACATACAGAGAGAGACTTTTTCGAGATCAGAGGGCACCAGAATACTTAGAGAGAAGAAGCAGAAAGAGAGCAAAGAGAGCATTTCTTCCAACGCCAAGCAATCTTCTAGAGCCAAGGCTGCATACCGAATCGTCCAAGGAGTAAGGCAGAGCTGCCGTCGCTTTCCCGAGCCTCTATCGTCACCCCCCGGAATCTAAAATAAACAATTATACTTAGACTGCTGTACCTAGGATTTTCGTCCCTATGCTTTCTTTGTACAAGCGAGTTTGTAACGTGAAGTAAAAGTCCAGTCCTTCGATAATTGTTCTGCTCTTTTATATTTCATTGGCAAACAGAGGAGACACCTGCGGAGGGACGGCAGGAGGGGACAAGACGGGTGGAGCGGAACGAGGCCCCGGCGGAGGACCGAGGAGGGAGGGAAAATGGAGGGGCACCCGGGGAAAGATGACAGCAGGGGGGCGATCCTCCGGCGCCGAGCCCTAGATCTGCGCTACGCCAGGAGCGACGACGGCGCCGGGGAGGGCAGGTGGGGAGGAAGGGAGGGAGGGCGAACGCCGAGGAGACGTCGGCGATGGAGGGGGCGAACCCCCACGGGGAAGCCGACCAACCAGGGGAGGCCGGGCGGCGGCCCGAGGGGGGGCCACCGAGAGGGAGGAGGGGAAAGGAGGCCGGCGAGCGCCGACGGCACGAGGAGGCCCACCGGCCACCCGCCCACAAGGAGGAAGGGGGTGGCGGAGCCGGGCCAGCGCCAACCCTCCGGATGAGCGGCCATTATTCTATATATATATATACACTAGTAATGTGCCTATGTGTGTGTGTGTGTATATATATATAGATATAATCTATATATATATATATATATATAAGACACTATATATAGACACTATATTATATAATTATATATATATATATATATAATATATACTATATTATATATATATATATATATATAAACAATAAAAATATATCTAT